>OY759218.1:39858181-40458181 GCA_963662175.1 Aradus depressus | reverse complement strand
TTCATATGTGAATTCAAAACCTCATAAAGACGACACTTACCATTTTTCAGTCAAATCGTCCAAGAAGGAGGTGGGATTAGGGGAGAGTCATAACTCAAAAACTCTAATAACTTATGTATCGACACAAATTTTCATATGTGAATTCAAAACCATAACGGCGAGACATCAATTTGGAAGGGGAAGGGGCATAAGAGGTGGGCGCAACTCATAAACCCCAATAACTGCCGATGTAACATTATATTATATATATATATATACATAATATAATATATATCGGCCAAAGGGGAGAGGGGGGGATTAGCGGAGAGGCTAAATTCAATAATAACTGCCGATATAATGAATTTATCGACATAAAATTTAGTGTGAGGATTTAGGAGCCCCTATGCAAGTAAACTGTCAAATATAAGAGCAAAAGATCGAGTGGATTTGGAGAAGGAGCGAAAAGTTAATTGATTAATTCGTTCTGACGATTCAATTGCCGGCGATTCACCGACGATTTTTTACTTCCCCAAATGAAACCGGAATTTCATGCTTTCCGCCACCTTGATTACCCTCATTTTTCAGGATTCGTCGGCCAGAGAGAATTGTTTTCTTTTATTTGGCACTTGATGCACTCCATGTCTGAGGAGTTGAGTTTGTTAAAGTTTGTGGCACTTTCTTCACTCATTTTCCCAACGCAGGAAAAATAGAAAATTATTAAAAACAATAAAAAAAAAAAGAAGGAAGAAGAAACGAAATAACGATAAGAAACTTGAAAAAAATATATATATATATTAAAAATAAAGAGAATTGAGATAAGGTTAATTTAGTTAACTAGCTCGTTAGCTGTTTATAACTAAATATTTGACATACTTACATAGTGGCTTCTGGATCCTCATAATAAAGTGTGTATCGATACAATAATTACATCGGCAGTTATTGTATTTGAATCAAGCCCCACTTTTCTGGTCCCCCCTCTCCATAAGTGCCAACCTTATGGGGTCTTGAATTTAAACACAACATTTCATGTAGATACATTTATTATATTGGGAATTGAGCCCCCCTATGACACCCCTCCCCTCCGTGTGTCCTCCATATAGGGCTTTCGACTTACATATAAAATTTCTTGTCATTACTACGAAGGGAGTAGATAGAGTTTTTGTGTTAAGTCTACCCACTAATTCCCTCTTTCCCTTTAAACGATTTAGCTGAAAATTAATAGGTGTCGTCCTCAGAGGGTTCTGAAGACACATATAAAATTTCGTGTCGATACATTCATGTAATCGCGAGTTATCGTGTTCACAGACAGACAGACATTTTTTTATCTTTCGATTTTGGGACCAGATGTCTTCCCCTGAACTTCGTACATCTGAGGAAGTCATAAAGAAAATTCAGTTTATCCATTAGACATGATCATTGCTTTATGGGGCCGTTCACAAACTACGTCACACAAATTTGATGTGTTTTTAACACCCTCCCTCCCCCTTGTCACAATTGGTCACATTTAATTGAACCCCCCCTAAACGTGACGTCATTTTTTCAGGTTCAGGTATTTCCCTATTACTATCTATCATGTCGTCATCGAACCACTCGGCTTCTTCTTGATCCTCGATGTTTTTTATGATGGCCAACATTTCTCGTTGACGTCTAGCTGCAATCCGAACCGGTCTAACTTTAACTACCGGTGCCTCCGTATTGCACTGTTTCGAGTGACATTTTAAATATGTCAAAGACCCCAAGTACACGCCACACTTTTTGCAAGTCTTCCGCTTTATGTCTCCTTGCACAGATGGGCATCCTATATCATAAGGAACTTCCTTGTGCTCCTTGAAAACTTCAGCGTACAAAGTTTTTTTGCAATGTCAAATTCAGGAAAAGTCGAGAAAATTCTCCGTTTTCTGAATTGATCGAAAGACTGTCGCCATTTTGAATAATACGTGCTGGTAGTGGAAGAAATCGATCCGGCAAAATTTTAAGAAGACCACTTCGAAATTGTTTACAACAGTTGGAGTCTTTGCACTTCAAAATTTGTAATAAGTAATGACTGCTGCGAACATGTTTGTTTTGCCATAATTTTTAGAAAATTGTCTACGCTCTTATTTTAAAGTGTAATAATAAACGTGACATCATTTTTTTGTTTACTCCCCCCCTCCCCACCGTCCCAATCATCACATAAGTTATAACCCCCCTAGGCGTGTGACGTAGTTTGTGAACAGTCCATTATATATTCCTTTGTTTGTCCTTTGTTAGTGATTAAAAACTGTTTATTTCTACTGCATATTATATAACCAAACGTACGGTTATGAATTTTGTGTTTTCATACCCATTAACTTGGATAATGAAAGGCAATAAATTTAATCTCGTGATTCTCCATACAGTTACAGGAATAACAATAACAAAATTTGTTACATAAATGTTATTTTATGATCGTGATTCGTAATGGTAGGTTTCCGTGAAATATTACCTACTTATTTTGAAAACATATCAAAAAATAAATTCATGTTTGGTATGTTTTTTTAAATAAATAACTCACGATGCAATTCATTTAAAGACAAGCCATGAGGATAACACCTGTTAAATTTCAGAGAAATCGTTCAAAGAGAAGGGGAGGGGGCTCAACTTCAAAAGATAACTGCCGATGTAATGAATTTATCGACCGTTGTTTCACCAAAAACTTTTTTTCTGTAATTGAATTTATTTTTTTAAACAATTCAAGCCAATAGAACTAATGGAGTATGAATATATCGCTACCTCAGAACAAGACTGTCACAACTAAAAAAATGTGAATTTTGGGAAATCACTTTTTTAAATTCATTGATCCTTTATGGTACTTTACTTTTGATTTATTTAGAAAACTGGTAAAGCAATAATTAGTAATACTTACTTTTAGGCCAATTTTACTTCTCTTTCACCATCGTAACACCCTTTAAAGCCCAACCTTTTCGTACTATGAAAGACCGACACATCTGCTCTCTGGTGGTCAGAATTAGAAGTTACAATTGTGACCCTCCTCCATAAAAAAAAGTATACCATATTACCATTCTTCCTATGAGTTTAGTACGAATTCGATATTTTTTGAGTTGTGACGTGTTCTGAGGTAGCGATATGTATCCAAAACCCTTTAAGGACAGCATCTATTGATTTTCAACAAATTCTATCATAAGAAAGGGGGCATTAGGTGGGAGGATTAACACAAAAACTCTAATAATTGCGCATGAAAAATTTCATATGTACATTCAAAATCTCATAAGGACGAAACTTATTAATTTTCAGCATTAGTATTATATGTCAAACAAATTAATTAAAAGTTCAAATAAATAGAGAAATTTAAAAAAAAAAAACATTATTCATTGCTTTTTTCATCATGCCTATTATATAATTGTATATTTTTTTTATATTTCTTTTCTACTGTTTTTAAGAAATGTCTGGATAAGGAACCATCAAAACGATGGAATGCTGAGGAACTGTTAAGGCATCACTATTTTGATCAATTCTACTTCAAAATTCCAGATTCGGAAATGGAAGAATTTGAAAAATTAAAAAAAAACCGAGAAAGATCAAGAGTTAAGTCTATTTCATCAAATTTCCACTAGTTTTTCATTTATTATTATCACATTCCAATTTTTTAAAATTTTGCTCATGCGCTTTCTGTTCCAGAATTCAAGTTCGAATATCATGAGGATAGGAGGTGCCCTGCTTCCCCAATTGGGGCCAAGCCCTGAATTCCCACGAAATCAAGCCTCAAATCAAAGAAATGTTAATTTCCATCATCTTCCGGAAATATGACCCTCGTACCAATGAGCTGTTTCAAATCAAAATCAAAATTTTATAAATATTTTCAAAAAATTAAAAATATAATTTTATTTCAATTTATATTTTTAAAAAAATTATAAATAAAAAAATATTTTTATATTATGCATTACAATAAGATATATAAGAAAATGATTTTATTTTAAATGGCGTACTGCGCAATTCGAAAGTGGGAGGAACCCTTGATTAGTGAAGTTTCTTTTTAATTTTAATATATTCGTATAAATGGTGTTTAGTGAATCGATAATAATTTAAAAAAATATAATTTGTTTTTCTTGAAATGTTAAAAACTCATCTAAGAGTTACGTTTGCCGTGACCGCACAATGTTCCTAAGGTATATATGAAAAATGTAAGGATATATCGGTTTTTTTCGGTAATCGAAATCATACCTTGTTGATTGCTTCAAAACTGCACTGCCTCAAATATAGATTTTTTATATTTTTGAAGGATGTTTAAGGTCATATTTTTTGGAGGGTTAAATGTTCGGAAAAACATTTAATTACGAGCCTCAAAACTACTACCCCAAGAAAGACAAAATTCGCTATCACAAATTAAGCAATTTTACTGTTTTAAGCTCAGGTATATGAAAACATTTAGAAAATGTTATTTCAAATGTTCCTAAACAAAAATAATGTCCAATAACCACATCAAAAAATTACTAAGTTCAATAATTGTTATTTCATTGTTAAAAAAATCAATATATATATATATGTATATATGTTCTATAATTTATTTATAATTATTATTTATTTATTATATTCATGTTTCCGCTCTCCCTCTAAACCCTTCTTTCTATTTCCCTACCTTTTTCAAAAATTTAATAGGTAACCTTCTAATGGACTTCTAAATCAGTGGTATAATTAGATGTTGGCATAATAAGAAACGAAATGAAGGCGCAACTTTTTATAAATGTCCATTACGTATCATCAAATGCAAATACATCTATTTGTATTTTGAAAGTTTCACTTTAAAACAAATTTAATAGGTAACCTTCTAATGGACTTCTAAATCAGTGGTATAATTAGATGTTGGCATTATAAGAAACGAAATGAAGGCGCAACTTTTTATAAATGTTCATTACGTATCATCAAATGCAAATACATCTATTTGTATTTTGAAAGTTTCACTTTAAAACAAATTTAATAGGTAACCTTCTAAATCAGTGGTATAATTAGATGTTGGCATAATAAGAAACGAAATGAAGGCGCAACTTTTTATAAATGTTCATTACGTATCATCAAATGCAAATACATCTATTTGTATTTTGAAAGTTTCACTTTAAAACAAATTTAATAGGTAACCTTCTAATGGACTTCTAAATCAGTGGTATAATTAGATGTTGGCATAATAAGAAACGAAATGAAGGCGCAACTTTTTATAAATGTTCATTACGTATCATCAAATGCAAATACATCTATTTGTATTTTGAAAGTTTCACTTTAAAACAAATTTAATAGGTAACCTTCTAATGGACTTCTAAATCAGTGGTATAATTAGATGTTGGCATAATAAGAAACGAAATGAAGGCGCAACTTTTTATAAATGTTCATTACGTATCATCAAATGCAAATACATCTATTTGTATTTTGAAAGTTTCACTTTAAAACAAATTTAATAGGTAACCTTCTAATGGACTTCTAAATCAGTGGTATAATTAGATGTTGGCATTATAAGAAACGAAATGAAGGCGCAACTTTTTATAAATGTTCATTACGTATCATCAAATGCAAATACATCTATTTGTATTTTGAAAGTTTCACTTTAAAACAAATTTAATAGGTAACCTTCTAATGGACTTCTAAATCAGTGGTATAATTAGATGTTGGCATTATAAGAAACGAAATGAAGGCGCAACTTTTTATAAATGTTCATTACGTATCATCAAATGCAAATACATCTATTTGTATTTTGAAAGTTTCACTTTAAAACAAATTTAATAGGTAACCTTCTAAATCAGTGGTATAATTAGATGTTGGCATAATAAGAAACGAAATGAAGGCGCAACTTTTTATAAATGTTCATTACGTATCATCAAATGCAAATACATCTATTTGTATTTTGAAAGTTTCACTTTAAAACAAATTTAATAGGTAACCTTCTAATGGACTTCTAAATCAGTGGTATAATTAGATGTTGGCATAATAAGAAACGAAATGAAGGCGCAACTTTTTATAAATGTTCATTACGTATCATCAAATGCAAATACATCTAGTTGTATTTTGAAAGTTTCACTTTAAAACAAATTTAATAGGTAACCTTCTAATGGACTTCTAAATCAGTGGTATAATTAGATGTTGGCATAATAAGAAACGAAATGAAGGCGCAACTTTTTATAAATGTTCATTACGTATCATCAAATGCAAATACATCTATTTGTATTTTGAAAGTTTCACTTTAAAACAAATTTAATAGGTAACCTTCTAATGGACTTCTAAATCAGTGGTATAATTAGATGTTGGCATAATAAGAAACGAAATGAAGGCGCAACTTTTTATAAATGTTCATTACGTATCATCAAATGCAAATACATCTATTTGTATTTTGAAAGTTTCACTTTAAAACAAATTTAAATTGTAATAAAAAATGTGTACCTTATGTTTGAAGTACCTAATTGAAAATGGCTTTAAATTATAATTTAAAATAAATTATAAAAGAACCAGGTGTGGGTCTCGGGGCCCCCGGCAGAAGCAATGCTTCTAAAGAGAAAGAAAAAAATATCAGCTAATAGAAGCGTTTTACCATAAGGGGAAGTAGCCTTGACAGGTGCTGGCATTCAGCGGAAGGAAACAGTACTAATGTGTAATCTAGCCGTGAGATCCAGAACTATTTAGAATGACATCTAGTCGTGAGATTATACTATTTGGAACAAACAGCGTTACTGAAAACTGACATTATTGCAGAGATATTGTGAAATAATTCAAATGAACTAAAAAGAAATAAAACTTGTTTATTTATGATATTGTCTAATTTCACCAACTATATTTACATGGGAGTACTTTCGGTATTTCTACCATCCTCAGCCAAAAGCATAAGAGATAAGTCTTATATCTCTTATGGTTTTGGCTGAGCATGGTAGAAATACCGAAAGTACTCCCATGTAAATATAGTTGGTGAAATTTTATCAAAATGATATATGAAGGAATTGTTGGCAATAAAAAGTTCAACAAAACATGTCCTCCACAGCATATAACATATCTATAACCGATAGTTTCCAATAAGAGTTTCTATACCTACATCTATATTAATAAATGTCTGAATGCAGTTTTTATGTTTTGTGGAAATATTAATAAATAAAGTTACAAAGATGATGAATTAAGTACTTGTTCATTGAACATTTATATTGTCTAATTCCGTGTGGAAGCATATACATAAATGTGTACCCGTTTCGGTTTACGCCATCGTCAACACAAGGTTCAACAATAATGGAGATATGAGCTAGGGAGACATATTTATATTAACTTAAGAGGACTTGAGGTAGGAGGGATCCTCCTCCCTATGGGGTGGAAATCCCGATTCTAACGGTATTCACCAACTGTGGATATATTTGAAAGCGACAAAATGAACAAGAAACCAAAAGAAAAGAAAATATAAAATTATGAAAAGTTTTGAGTTGAGCCCTCTCTGAACCCCCCTTCCATTTCGTCGTCTTTGGAGGGTTCTTGATTCACGTATAAAATTCCGTGTCGATACATTCATTCTATCGGGAGTTATCGTGTTAGGCACAACACGCGTCGAGCGCCACCTCTTTGGTTCTCCCTTCCCTTCTACCGATTCCAAAGGAAAATGCATACGTGCCATCCTTATAGGGTCTGGAATTTAAATATAAAATGTCATGTCGATACATTCATTCTATTGGGAGTTATCGTGTTAGGCACAACACGCGTTGAGCGCCACCTCTTTGGTTCTCCCTTCCCTTCTACCGATTCCAAAGGAAAATGCATACGTGCCATCCTTATAGGGTCTGGAATTTGAATATAAAATGTCATGTTGATACATTCTATCTATCGGGAGTTATCGTGTTAGGCACAACACGCGTCGAGCGCCACCTCTTTGGTTCTCCCTTCCCTTCTACCGATTCCAAAGAAACTTTTTACGTGCCATCCTTATAGGGTTTGGAATTTAAATATAAAATTTCATGACGATACATTCATTACATCGGCAGATATTAGGATTTTCGAGTTGAGCCTCATCTGGTCCCCTGTCCACTTGGGCTTTGGGATAGACAGTGGTGCGGCCTGGTGGACTACAATAGAATTGTTCGTACGAACTCTTCTAATTTTAGTGTTTACTTCAATATAATTCATGTATGAATGTGAATAAAATTATTTAAAGTTTTCCTATAGGTGGTGGTGATGGATCTGTAGTTATTTATATAACTAAACAATTTTTAAACATTTTAAATAATCTTTCCTAGAGCAATTTATGAAGTGCCTTCTCGGATTCATTGTCAACAGTGTTATATATACTCAGTGACGTCCAACTCCATTTCATCTAAGAGTGTCCAAATCTTAGCCTTTAACTGAAAATGGTAAAGATCTAGATACTCTTCTCAAAAAAATATATATATATCAGGTTTATGGTCATTAATGAGTCCCTGACATCGTACAGGCTCGGGACCATCGCTTAACGTCCCCTCCGAAGGACGGCGTGCTTAAGTTTATTTTACCTGGCTGGGTTTCAAATCCACGATCTTGAGCTCAGAAGGCAAGCACGCATACCACTGAGCTACCGGCGCCCCTGACCACTTGCGTGATGGTCTGTCTGTGTCTTCTTCTTCTTTTGAAGGACAAACTGTTCATGTGGAGGCATCAAGACTGCAGAACATGTGTTGATTCGCGGGACAGGATCATGGTCGCCCCCGATCCGCCATAGCCTCACTTAAGCACTACTGCCTACGCAAGGTGCACCCGAAACAATAAAGGACAATATAACCTCTGTTTGTCTGCGTCTGGGATTGAAACTTTGTGAGCGAGCACACTAACGCAGAAACAATTGTAGCTATGAACTTGAACTAATTCACATGAACTAAGATCTGATTAGATTTTGGCCGAAATCGGACGATAAAACGGTTCTGTAAAATCGTTTAGAAAGTCATTGTTTTAAACGTTTGCTTGATTTACACAAAATCGGTTAGTCCTACCGAAAACTTGATCCTTGTTCCTTATTAAATTTCCAACTAAAGAAATGCTATCAGATATGAGATAGGATCAATGTGAACGAAGTTGTGGCGGACTCAGAGAGAGAACAATAAATTTTCACAGGAAATACTTCTAATTATTGTTTAAATTGAAACGCATATCATTAAATTTATAAAAAAAACTTTTTATTTTCTGTAATTTTTCATTGAAAATGATGAAAATAAAGAAAAAATAAAATATATGTTATGTGGCCATAACAGGACTTTCTTATACCAACCACCTTTGTACAGATCACTCTTCCTCCCCCTCCACCTTATCAAATTAATTTCATATTGGAATTACTGGATATAATCACTCTCAGACCTACGCTGCACAATGAAACAAAGTAAACCCCTGAAGCAACACTTTTTTTTTTTTTGGTGGCCTTATGTACGATGCATATTAGCCATGACTCTTATAATGGTGCTGTTACCTACTTATTTTCAACATCCATGGTCCCAGAAGGGAGATCTATCTACGAAATAAAACTCACTCCCGGATGGGATTTGAACCCGCAAACCAAGGTGAGACCATGCGACCAAAGCCCTATGCTAGTATAGCCTTTGGAGAGGAGGGGGGGGGGATTAGGTTGAAGGCTTAACAAAAAAACTCTAATAACTGCCGATAGAATGAATGTATCGACGCAAAATTTCATATGTGAATTCAAAACCTCATAAGGACGACACTTATCATTTTTCAGTCAAATCGTCCAAAAAGGAGGTGGGATTAGCGGAGAGTCATATCTCAAAAACTCTAATAACTTATGTATCGACACAAATTTTCATATGTGAATTCAAAACCATAAGGGCGAGACATCAATTTGGAAGGGGAAGGGGCATAAGAGGTGGGCGCAACTCATAAACCCCAATAACTGCCGATGTAATATTATATTATATATATATATATATATATATATATATATATATATATAATATATATCGGCCAAAGGGGAGAGGGGGGGATTAGCGGAGAGGCTAAATTCAATAATAACTGCCGATATAATGAATTTATCGACATAAAATTTAGTGTGAGGATTTAGGAGCCCCTATGCAAGTAAACTGTCAAATATAAGAGCAAAAGATCGAGTGGATTTGGAGAAGGGGCGAAAAGTTAATTGATTAATTCGTTCTGACGATTCAATTGCCGACGATTCACCGACGATTTTTTACTTCCCCAAATGAAACCGGAATTTCATGCTTTCCGCCACCTTGATTACCCTCATTTTTCAGGATTCGTCGACCAGAGAGAATTTTTTTCTTTTATTTGGCACTTGATGCAACTCCATGTCTGAGGAGTTGAGCTTGTTCACTCATTTTCCAAACGCAGGAAAAATAGAAAATTATTAAAAACAATAAAAAAAAAAAAAGAAGGAAGAAGAAACGAAATAACGATAAGAAACTTGAAAAAAATATATATATTAAAAATAAAGAGAATTGAGATAAGGTTAATTTAGTTAACTAGCTCGTCAGCTGTTTATAACTAAATATTTGACATACTTACATAGTGGCTTCTGGATCCTCAAAATAAAGTGTGTATCAATACAATAATTACATCGGCAGTTATTGTATTTGAATCAAGCCCCACTTTTCTGGTCCCCCCTCTCCATAAGTGCCAACCTTATGGGGTCTTGAATTTAAACACAACATTTCATGTAGATACACTCATTATATTGGGAATTGAGCCCCCCTATGACCCCCCTCCCCTCCGTGTGTCCTCCATATAGGGCTTTCGACTTACATATAAAATTTCTTGTCATTACTACGAAGGGAGTAGATAGAGTTTTTGTGTTAAGTCTACCCACTAATTCCCTCTTTCCGTTTAAACGATTTAGCTGAAATATAATAGGTGTCGTCCTCAGAGGGTTCTGAAGACATATAAAATTTCGTGTCGATACATTCATGTAATCGCGAGTTATCGTGTTCACAGACAGACAGACATTTTTTTATCTTTCGATTTTGGGACCAGATGTCTTCCCCTAAACTTCGTAAATCTGAGGAAGTCATAAAGAAAATTCAGTTTATCCATTAGACATTATCATTGCTTTATGGGGCCGTTCACAAACTACGTCACACAAATTTGATGTGTTTTTAACCCTCTCTCCCCCCCTTGTCACAATTGGTCACATTTAATTGAACCCCCCCTAAACGTGACGTCATTTTTTCATCCCCCCCCCCCCCCCCCCCAATTTAAACTGAAATTTTTTTTTAAAAGAAAAGTACTAAATTGTATAAAAATAATATAACTTCAATTTATCATAAATACAACTTCAATTGATCATAAATACAACTTCAATTGATCATAAATACAACTTCAATTTATCATAAATACAACATACATATTATATTAATCTGTATTCATAAATTAAATAAAAGAACAGTGATTTAAGTATTTAACATTTCGATTATTCAAGCGAGATAATCCATATCATGAAAAAAGACTGAGGAATATTACGATTCCTCCCAAATCGGTTTTAAATGTTCATCTATAGTTATGATTGGTATTTCAGATTGATCACTGTCAGAAGGTTCAGGTATTTCCCTATTACTATCTATCATGTCGTCATCGAACCATTCGGCTTCTTCTTGATCCTCGATGTTTTTTATGATGGCCAACATTTCTCGTTGACGTCTAGCTGCAACCCGAACCGGTCTAACTTTAACTACCGGTGCCTCCATATTGCACTGTTTCGAGTGACGTTTTAAATATGTCAAAGACCCCAAGTACACCCCACACTTTTTGCAAGTCTTCCGCTTTATGTCTCCTTGCACAGATGGGCATCCTATATCATAAGGAACTTCCTTGTGCTCCTTGAAAACTTCAGCGTACAAAGTTTTTTGCAATGTCAAATTCAGGAAAAGTCGAGAAAATTCTCCGTTTTCTGAATTGATCGAAAGACTGTCGCCATTTTGAATAATACGTGCTGGTGGTGGAAGAAATCGATCCGGCAAAATTTTAAGAAGACCACTTCGAAATTGTTTACAACAGTTGGAGTCTTTGCACTTCAAAATTTGTAATAAGTAATGACTGCTGCGAACATGTTTGTTTTGCCATAATTTTTAGAAAATTGTCTACGCTCTTATTTTAAAGTGTAATAATAAACGTGACATCATTTTTTTGTTTACTCCCCCCCTCCCCACCGTCACAATCATCACATAAGTTATAACCCCCCTAGGCGTGTGACGTAGTTTGTGAACAGTCCATTATATATTCCTTTGTTTGATAATGAAAGGCAATAAATTTAATCTCGTGATTCTCCATACAGTTACAGGAATAACAATAACAAAATTTGTTACATAAATGTTATTTTATGATCGTGATTCGTAATGGTAGGTTTCCGTGAAATATTACCTACTTATTTTGAAAACATATCAAAAAATAAATTCATGTTTGGTATGTTTTTTTAATAAATAACTCACGATGCAATTTATTTAAAGACAAAACGCCATGAGGATAACACCTGTTAAATTTCAGAGAAATCGTTCAAAGAGAAGGGGAGGGGGCTACTGCCGATGTAATGAATTTATCGACCGTTGTTTCACCAAAAACTTTTTTTCTGTAATTGAATTTATTTATTTAAACAATTCAAGCCAATAGAACTAATGGAGTATGAATATATCGCTACCTCAGAACAAGACTGTCACAACTAAAAAAATGTGAATTTTGGGAAATCACTTTTTAAAATTCATTGATCCTTTATGGTACTTTACTTTTGATTTATTTAGAAAACTGGTAAAGCAATAATTAGTAATACTTACTTTTAGGCCAATTTTACTTCTCTTTCACCATCGTAACACCCTTTAAAGCCCTTAAAGCCCAACCTTTTCGTACTATGAAAGACCGACACATCTGCTCTCTGGTGGTCAGAATTAGAAGTTACAATTGTGACCCTCCTCCATAAAAAAAAGTATACCATATTACCATTCTTCCTATGAGTTTAGTACGAATTCGATATTTTTTGAGTTGTGACGTGTTCTGAGGTAGCGATATGTATCTAAAACCCTTTAAGGACAGCATCTATTGATTTTCAACAAATTCTATCATAAGAAAGGGGGCATTAGGTGGGAGGATTAACACAAAAACTCTAATAATTGCGCATGAAAAATTTCATATGTACATTCAAAATCTCATAAGGACGACACTTATTAATTTTCAGCATTAGTATTATATGTCAAACAAATTAATTAAAAGTTCAAATAAATAGAGAAATTTAAAAAAAAAAACATTATTCATTGCTTTTTTCATCATGCCTATTATATAATTGTATATTTTTTTTATATTTCTTTACTATTGTTTTTTAATGTCATGTGGATACATTCATTCTATCGGGAGTTATAGACAGTGGTGCGGCCTGGTGGACTACAATAGAATTGTTCGTACGAACTCTTCTAATTTTAGTGTTTACTTCAATATAATTCATGTATGAATGTGAATAAAATTATTTAAAGTTTTCCTATAGGTGGTGGTGATGGATCTGTAGTTGTTTATATAACTAAACAATTTTTAAACATTTTAAATATTCTTTGCTAGAGCAATCCATGAAGTGCCCTCTCGGATTCATTGTCAACACTGTTGTATATACTCAGTGACGTCTAACTCCATTTCATTTAAGAGTGTTCAGATCTTAGCCTTTAACTGAAAATGGTAAAGATCTCCACACTCTTCTCAAAAATATATATATATATCAGGTTATGGTCATTAATGAGTCCCTGACATCGTACAGGCTCGGGACCATCGCTTAACGTCCCATCCGAAGGACGGCGTGCTTAAGTTTATTTTACCTGGCTGGGTTTCAAATCCACGATCTTGAGCTCAGAAGGCAAGCACGCATACCACTGAGCTACCGGCGCCCCTGACCACTTGCGTGATGGTCTGTCTGTGTCTTCTTCTTCTTTTGAAGGACAAACTGTTCATGTGGAGGCATCAAGACTGCAAAACATGTGTTGATTCGCGGGACAGGATCATGGTCGCCCCCGATCCGCCATAGCCTCACTTAAGCACTACTGCCTACGCAAGGTGCACCCGAAACAATAAAGGACAATATAACCTCTGTTCGTCTGCGTCTGGGATTGAAACATTGTGAGCGAGCACACTAACGCAGAAACAATTGTAGCTATGAACTTGAACTAATTCACATGAACTAAGATCTGATTAGATTTTGGCCGAAATCGGACGATAAAACGGTTCTGTAAAATCGTTTCGAAAGTCATTGTTTTAAACGTTTGCTTGATTTACACAAAATCGGTTAGTCCTATCGAAAACTTGATCCTTACCATAAATGTTCCTTATTAAATTTCCAACTAAAGAAATGCTATCAGATATGAGATAGGATCAATGTGAACGAAGTTGTGGCGGACTCAGAGAGAGAACAATAAATTTTCACAGGAAATACTTCTAAATATTGTTTAAATTGAAACGCATATCATTAAATTTATAAAAAAAACTTTTTATTTTCTGTAATTTTACATTGAAAATGATGAAAATAAAGAAAAAATAAAATATATGTTATGTAGCCATAACAGGACTTTCTTATACCAACCACCTTTGTACAGATCACTCTTCCTCCCCCTCCACCTTATCAAATTAATTTCATATTGGAATTACTGGATATAATCACTCTCAGACCTACGCTGCACAATAAAACAAAGTAAACCCCTGAAGCAACACTTTTTTTTTTTTTGGTGGCCTTATGTACGATGCATATTAGCCATGACTCTTATAATGGTGCTGTTACCTACTTATTTTCAACATCCATGGTCCCAGAAGGGAGATCTATCTACGAAATAAAACTCACTCCCGGATGGGATTTGAACCCGCAAACCAAGGTGAGACCATGCGACCAAAGCCCTATGCTCCCAGGCTCCAACACTTACTTTCATATATCCTGAAATGCCAGTGTGAAATTAATTTGAGAGGGGAAGAGAGAGTGATCTGTAATACGTTTTGTGGTATAATAAAGTCCTGTTCTGGCCTCACCACATATTTTTATCAAAGTAAAAAGCGCCTACCAACTGTTTGTTATTACAATTTTTTTTTTCAGGAGATTTGATCCCAAGACACATGCATATATTTAGAACAAATGAGTTCTTCAATGGGATAACATTGCCACAGCCAGACAGCGTCGAACCTATTGAATCAAAACTTCCTCGACAAGTTTCAAATGATGGCACCATTGTAGATTTTCTAAAGGTAGGTAACTATAAAGTTTCGTTAAAATATGTTGAATATGTGCGATAGCCTAATCTAATAGGTACCAAACTTGGTTTTTACTTTCTTTAAGGAAGTATAATCGTTCGAAAACCCGAGATCGAGATTTCAGCAGATTTTTGCGTTTCATGGACGATACGTTTTGAGCAAATTCTCAATGTTGTCTTTCTGTACATGTGTGTCTGTGTGCGAGTGTGGTTGGAAAGTTGAGAGCGCGATAACGCCCGAACGATTGTAACTAGAAACTTGACATTTGGAATGAAGAAGTCATATGTGCTAACTTAGATCTGATTAGATTTTGACCGAAATCGGAGGAAAATTGAGACCACTATGGGGCTTAAGTAAATTTTGAAAGACACCGCTTATATTTATGACCTAATCAAAATTATTTTCAATTAAAAAAAAGAAATACTAAAAGACTCATTTTAAATGTTTTTTTTTGTTTTTTTTATTTAAAAATATATTTTATACATATTTTTTATGAAAAATTATAAAAATAAATAAAATACATGTAGTATAGCCTTTGGAGAGGAGGGGGGGGGGGGGGGGGGGGATTAGGGGGAAGGCTTAACAAAAAAACTCTAATAACTGCCGATAGAATGAATGTATCGACGCAAAATTTCATATGTGAATTCAAAACCTCATAAGGACGACACTTATCATTTTTCAGTCAAATCGTCCAAAAAGCCACTAATTCCCTCTTCCCCTTTAACGATTAAACGATAATTCAAATGAACTTGAAAGAAATAAAACTTGTTTATTTATGATATTGTCTAATTTCACCAACTATATTTACATGGGAGTACTTTCGGTATTTCTACCATCCTCAGCCAAAAGCATAAGAGATAAGTCTTATATCTCTTATGGTTTTGGCTGAGCATGGTAGAAATACCGAAAGTACTCCCATGTAAATATAGTTGGTGAAATTTTATCAAAATGATATATGAAGGAATTGTTGGCAATAAAAAGTTCAACAAAACATGTCCTCCACAGCATATAACATATCTATAACCGATAGTTTCCAATAAGAGTTTCTATACCTACATCTATATTAATAAATGTCTGAATGCAGTTTTTATGTTTTGTGGAAATATTAATAAATAAAGTTACAAAGATGATGAATTAAGTACTTGTTCATTGAACATTTATATTGTCTAATTCCGTGTGGAAGCATATACATAAATGTGTACCCGTTTCGGTTTACGCCATCGTCAACACAAGGTTCAACAATAATGGAGATATGAGCTAGGGAGACATATTTATATTAACTTAAGAGGACTTGAGGTAGGAGGGATCCTCCTCCCTATGGGGTGGAAATCCCGATTCTAACGGTATTCACCAACTGTGGATATATTTGAAAGCGACAAAATGAACAAGAAACCAAAAGAAAAGAAAATATAAAATTATGAAAAGTTTTGAGTTGAGCCCTCTCTGAACCCCCCTTCCATTTCGTCGTCGTTGGAGGGTTCTTGATTCACGTATAAAATTCCGTGTCGATACATTCATTCTATCGGGAGTTATCGTGTTAGGCACAACACGCGTCGAGCGCCACCTCTTTGGTTCTCCCTTCCCTTCTACCGATTCCAAAGGAAAATGCATACGTGCCATCCTTATAGGGTCTGGAATTTGAATATAAAATGTCATGTCGATACATTCATTCTATAGGGAGTTATCGTGTTAGGCACAACACGCGTTGAGCGCCACCTCTTTGGTTCTCCCTTCCCTTCTACCGATTCCAAAGGAAAATGCATACGTGCCATCCTTATAGGGTCTGGAATTTAAATATCAAATGTCATGTTGATACATTCATTCTATCGGGAGTTATCGTGTTAGGCACAACACGCGTCGAGCGCCACCTCTTTGGTTCTCCCTTCCCTTCTACCGATTCCGAAGGAAAATGTATACGTGCCATCCTTATAGGGTCTGGAATTTAAATATAAAATGTCATGTTGATACATTCATTCTATCGGGAGTTATCGTGTTAGGCACAACACGCGTCGAGCGCCACCTCTTTGGTTCTCCCTTCCCTTCTACCGATTCCGAAGGAAAATGTATACGTGCCATCCTTATAGGGTCTGGAATTTAAATATCAAATGTCATGTTGATACATTCATTCTATCGGGAGTTATCGTGTTAGGCACAACACGCGTCGAGCGCCACCTCTTTGGTTCTCCCTTCCCTTCTACCGATTCCGAAGGAAAATGTATACGTGCCATCCTTATAGGGTCTGGAATTTAAATATAAAATGTCATGTTGATACATTCATTCTATCGGGAGTTATCGTGTTAGGCACAACACGCGTCGAGCGCCACCTCTTTGGTTCTCCCTTCCCTTCTACCGATTCCAAAGGAAAATGCATACGTGCCATCCTTATAGGGTCTGGAATTTAAATATCAAATGTCATGTTGATACATTCATTCTATCGGGAGTTATCGTGTTAGGCACAACACGCGTCGAGCGCCACCTCTTTGGTTCTCCCTTCCCTTCTACCGATTCCGAAGGAAAATGTATACGTGCCATCCTTATAGGGTCTGGAATTTAAATATAAAATGTCATGTTGATACATTCATTCTATCGGGAGTTATCGTGTTAGGCACAACACGCGTCGAGCGCCACCTCTTTGGTTCTCCCTTCCCTTCTACCGATTCCGAAGGAAAATGTATACGTGCCATCCTTATAGGGTCTGGAATTTAAATATAAAATGTCATGTTGATACATTCATTCTATCGGGAGTTATCGTGTTAGGCACAACACGCGTCGAGCGCCACCTCTTTGGTTCTCCCTTCCCTTCTACCGATTCCGAAGGAAAATGTATACGTGCCATCCTTATAGGGTCTGGAATTTAAATATCAAATGTCATGTTGATACATTCATTCTATCGGGAGTTATCGTGTTAGGCACAACACGCGTCGAGCGCCACCTCTTTGGTTCTCCCTTCCCTTCTACCGATTCCGAAGGAAAATGTATACGTGCCATCCTTATAGGGTCTGGAATTTAAATATAAAATGTCATGTTGATACATTCATTCTATCGGGAGTTATCGTGTTAGGCACAACACGCGTCGAGCGCCACCTCTTTGGTTCTCCCTTCCCTTCTACCGATTCCAAAGGAAAATGCATACGTGCCATCCTTATAGGGTCTGGAATTTAAATATCAAATGTCATGTTGATACATTCATTCTATCGGGAGTTATCGTGTTAGGCACAACACGCGTCGAGCGCCACCTCTTTGGTTCTCCCTTCCCTTCTACCGATTCCGAAGGAAAATGTATACGTGCCATCCTTATAGGGTCTGGAATTTAAATATAAAATGTCATGTTGATACATTCATTCTATCGGGAGTTATCGTGTTAAGCACAACACGCGTCGAGCGCCACCTCTTTGGTTCTCCCTTCCCTTCTACCGATTCCGAAGGAAAATGTATACGTGCCATCCTTATAGGGTCTGGAATTTAAATATAAAATGTCATGTTGATACATTCATTCTATCGGAAGTTATCGTGTTAAGCACAACACGCGTCGAGCGCCACCTCTTTGGTTCTCCCTTCCCTTCTACCGATTCCAAAGGAAAATGTATACGTGCCATCCTAGGGTGTCTGGAATTTAAATATAAAATTTCATGATGATACATTCATTACATCGGCAGATATTGGGATTTTCGAGTTGAGCCTCATCTGGTCCCCTGTCTACTTGGGCTGTGGGATAGACAGTGGTGCTGCCTGGTGGACTACAATAGAATTGTTCGTACGAACTCTTCTAATTTTAGTGTTTACTTCAATATAATTCATGTATGCGTGTGAATAAAATTATTTAAAGTTTTCCTATAGGTGGTGGTGAAGGATCTGTAGTTATTTATATAACTAAACAATTTTTAAACATTTTAAATATTCTTTGCTAGAGCAATCCATGAAGTGCCTTCTCGGATTCATTGTCAGCAGTGTTATATATACTCAGTGACGTCCAACTCCATTTCAACTAAGAGTGTCCAAATCTTAGCCTTTAACTGAAAATGGTTAAGAATTCGATACTCTTCTCAAAAATATATATATTAGGTTGTGGTCATTAATGAGTCCCTGACATCGTACAGGCTCGGGACCATCGCTTAACGTCCCATCCAAAGGACGGCGTGCTTAAGTTTATTTATACCGCCCAGATAAAATAAACTAAGGGCCTCGGCCGGTTTTCGAACCCACGATCTTAAGCTCAGAAGGCAATCATGCATAGTGAGCCTATTTTGACCAAAATGAAATGAGATCTAACCCTTTGCGGTCCCACTCGTGATTTCATGAATGGCCACACGTTCCGATGCCGACCTAGGACCGGCATAAACAACCCCCGCCATTAGTCTGTGTCCTTTTGTTTACATGGTGGTCCGTATAGTTTTCTACCGATTTGCACATTTTGTTTTAGAAGTCATCAAAATTATAAAACTGCGTATTTTCTTTCCATGTTCAATTTTTATTTACATGTAAAAGTAATTTATACAAATATGTAAATGAATATATTTAAAATCATCCATACTTTTTGAGGGTATGATAAGTATCATACACTGAAAACATTGCCCGATGTGAAGAGCTGGATTTCTGGAGCATGTCTTGCAGTAGATATTTGTTTCTTTCCTCCCATTTTTCTTGGAACGGTCGCTGCAGACTCTGCAGTCTCGAGTTTTGTTGTCCCATTTGTAAGGAGCGTGGAATACCCTTAGGTTCAGTTGGGGGTACTATTTGGTATCAAATTGATCAGCTGATTGTCTAGAATAGCGCGCCATATTCAAAATACGGAGCCTCATCTGACCCACCCTTCCCTTTGGCTTTGGTGACGGTGACGCCGGCTGGTGAGCAATAATAGAACTGTTCGTATAATTTTGTAATTTTAGTCTTTACATTAATTTAATTTATGTACGTATATGAATATGATTATCAAGCGTTTTCCTATAAGTGGTGGAGATGAAATTTTAATTAATTATGGAACGAAACAATTGTTAAACAGGTGAAATAATCATTGAAAGAGGAATTATTAAGGTGCATTCTCGGCTTCATTTTCAACAGTGTTAGATATACTCTTTTGAAGTCAGAAAAACAGGTACTTCTCTGCAGTATCACAGCCGTCATCGAACTGCGATACTGTAGGGAGGGCCAAATATTTTTAAATATCCTACTTACCTTATGCTCTGGTTAAGGTTCCTTCTTGGAGCCTAACCGGCATTAAATTTTTGGAACACGGGTTGTCTCGGTATTGCAGTACCGCCGGGATCGGCCCACCCTAAATAAATATAGTTTACTATCAGATTGACTACACCTATACAAGGAAATAGGGATGTCTAAAACGGCTTTTTAGAAGGAACTGGGACAAGTTGGTGAATCACCGGCAAAGTACTTCCCCAGAACTTTGCGCTCCCCTGCAGTTGACCAATTGTGCCAATATTCAATATATTAAGGGGGGGTCAGGGGGGATTCCCCATAAAATTAAAATAAATGTTCATACAATAAAGATTATTTATCAATTTTTTGATGAGTATCACTGCTGTAAATGTATTAATTGTTCCAGAAGGTGGAAACAACTCTAAAGAGGACGCTGTGTCTGCCTATTTACACGCATTGATCAACCATCGGCCATCTTACCAAATCCGAAATTTCGTAGATTCCTCAGAGCCAGCCTCACTGCGTGGGCTTATCTTTTTTAAATGTAAAACATAGCTTCAAAAAAAAATCATATTTAAAAATAATTTTCAAGAAAAAATCTATGTTGACATTATGTAGGTAATTGTAGAATGTAGATAAAAGACAATTGTAAAAAAATATAAAATGCTTGTTTATAACCGTATTATCGTTCTATTATATATTTGTGTTCTGTTATAATTGCTTTTATTGAAATATTAAATTATGTGTATACATTTTTTTTATTTTTTCCTAACTGTGGAGATGTCAAGACATGTTAAGTAACACATTAAGCCTTCAAATTTCATATTCGAGTCGTACCATTCTTCACGTTTTCAAGTGCCACCGCATATAATTTTAAAAAGCCGGTGAATCACCGGCTATGTACTTCCCCAGCAAGAAATAATAATAATAATAATAATCTTTATTCCATTTGAAATAAAATACATTTCATTGGAAGGAGTTCAGCCAGCCTTCCTAAATAAAATAATAATAATCTTTATTCCATTTGAAATAAAATACATTTCATTGGAAGGAGTTCAGCCAGCCTTCCTAATTGAAAGATATAAAAAAGAATATACAAGTGAGAATAAATTTAAGAAGAATAAGCTAAGAATAAGCTACAGTGGAAAAAAAAGAAATGAAAATTGACATGGTTAAGTATTGTGATGAAATAATTATATTTAAAAAATGGATAAATATGGAAATACAAATTAAAAAATTGCTTCCTCTTGAATTTTGAAATAAGGCAATCAATAATAATATTTAAAACTATATTACAATAAATCCTGAGATTAGAAAAAAAAAATAAAACACGTTCACAGAAAAAATTGAAAAACAAAGAATGCAACATTATTGCTTATATAGATATCAATCTCTTAGCAAGGGTTGACCTTATTGGTCCACACATAAACGGTATATACATATACATACACATACATATACACACTCATATATATGTATAGAGACAGATATCATAATATATAAAAGTTTATATATCAAAAGAAAAAAAAATATATATATAAAAATATAAAATATACAGTACAATGAAATAATATCTATGAGCTACCCAGTATTGCTTTTCTATATTGGAGAGCCTGAGTTAGGTAGAGATAGAGAGAGGCGAGGTGGTCCAAGTGGTCCACAGCCAGGAGGGCGGCCATCCTATGAGGGGCGGCATCCTGGGGAGGGGGCAAGTACCTAGCCAGGACCCTATCCCTGAGTGGAGAGTAGACAGGACAGTGGAGGAGCAAATAGGCCAGATCATCTCTCACAGTCTCATCAGCACACAGGGGGCATATCCGTTCAGGCTGTAGCACGTGTCGCTCCCCCTGAACAAGCAGCCTTACGTGCTTACCTCCTGCCATTCTGACCTGTGCGAGTACCCTCATCTTGGCTATGTTACAGTTCAGACGGAGGTAGCCCTCCCCCGAACCCAAGCTACTGACACATCTATAGTGGGGGCTATAAGAGGAGTTAAGCACAAAGTCTATATCCTTACAAATCCAGTGATTCTCATAAGCCTGAATCAGATCTCTCTTGTTTGACTTTACTGTCTGATAGTCTTGTCCCTTCCATATATTGAGCGTTCCTATCTCCACCAAACAATTGCGAAGTTCGACAGCCCAGTTGAAAGGAATGGAGTTCCAGTCGATAAGCTCCCGCAATCTGAGGTAGCAAGCCTTTGGCAAACGATCCTCCGACATGCCCAACAACTCCACCCACCAGCCCAGCATCCTCCCGAATATCTTGACTCGAGAGTGGACTCTACCTGTTTCCATCCTTACATATGAGTTTGGAGTGTTCAAACGCAGGTTGAGGAGGGTTTTGAAAAAAGTCAGCTGTCTTTTATTTTAAGCAATATTGTGCAGCACAATTGAGTAAAAGACACCTGATTCACTCATATAAATATCAAGCTACAACTCATCCAAATGTGAAAACAAATAGCCTCATAAAATGTGTTATTATTTAACAGATTATTACAGAAGCGGAAATGAAATTATGTTTACAACTTTATTTACGTGGTGATTACATCAGGATGTAAATGTTATTTCATTGATATCTGATAAGACCAATACAACAATTGTATAAATACATGATGCATAAAAAAAAGAGTTATTAATGTTCTTACATCTGGAGCAAAAATTGAAGGTAAGCGCTATTAAATTTACTAAGAGCTGAATTCAAAATATTTTTGTTACTGTAATTAGCTGCCAAACATATTTGTGTACATTTTATTTTATTATTGTTTATATACTCGTAGAATATATATATTGTGATAGTTGTTACAGGGGTTATATTAAAATAAACCTTATTAAATTCAGGCCTCACGTTGTTGCGCCATTGTGATAGTTGGAGGTTGCCAATCCAATTAAAATGAATAAATTTTCTAATTTTACTTTTATAGCAAAACCCAAAGTTGGGAGCCATTTTTTAATAGCTAGTGCGTTCTAAAAGTCGACAGTTAAGTCCACAAATGCACTGATCACTTAAAAAAAATATTTTATTTGATAAGAATACAAGTTACATAGGTTCACCACTAGACAACTAGATAACTAGACTACAAGATAACAACTACTACTGCTGCCCACCTCTGTGGTCAGCTATTTATATGGTAGCCTGAAGTTCTGCTGAGGATGGCATAACTCCAAGGCTTAACTCCTCCCTCCTGAAGACGAGACTCCGGCGAGCTGCGTTGTTTTGAGGGGAAGAGTCCAGGGATCCACGCTGGGTAGTGTTGAAGTTTCGTTGTGCGTGGACTGACCTGTATATCTATGCTTATAGTGGAAGTAAATGTAAGAAATATTACAACATAATAGATAGGATACAAAGATGACAATAATATATAATAACAAATCATGATTATTTATAGGTGTTTCTATATATTCTAATTCTTCCATGGTTACGTCGGGATTAGAGAAGGATTTTAGGTAATGGAAAGAAATATTCAAAGGGTGTACATTAAAGGGTGACCCTAAGGCGAGTAAGGGTTTACTATCTATTACATTTACAAAATGGTGGGTTGAATTAAAAATGGTTTCATTATCTTTGAGTTTTACAAGAGTGGATAACCTTAGAAATTCTACGCTATCATGAAGAGAATGGATAACAATATTTGAATAGTTGAATACCAGGTATTGATTAATTTCTGCGATATATTTTACAAAGGGTGCAGTATGCACGGTTATAGTTTTACAATGGGATATAGGAGAATTATTGATTATTTCATTACTGCAAGTATCGTCTATACTAGTTTGATTTTTGCAGTATAATTTGTTTTGTATATTTGTACAATTTCCTATGTATAGTGTAGAGTTTCGCTTATGAACTAAATTATGATTATTTACAGTGGTTACAAGAGTTCCATTATGCATTACAGGGACACTTACTAGGAAGTAGGCGTCATATACAGTATCTTCTAATGGTAGAGCTACAAAATAATAAATAGTATTAGTACAAATGGAACAATGTACTCTGCTGGTTTGCCAGAGTGTTTCTAAATCTCTAGATACTAAATTAATATTATTTTTAATAAGTTCGTTAATGTTATGTACAGACACTATACTAGAGTGCAGTATACCTAGTTTACAAAATTCTAATGACAATTCAATATCTGTTATTCTGTTATGCAGATATAATAAGGTGTTATACAGTTGCATTAGATTTATATTGCTCGCTTCATTATTTAAAGAATTCATTAATTTATGTGCTTGTTCGTTATTATACTTAATGATTCCGACATCTTCGTTTAAGTCAGAAATGAGGGCTTTATTAATTTTGATTTGATTATCGATGTTATGTTCTAAATGGTAGGAATTGCTTTCCATATGATTGATGATTTTGTCATATCTTTCTTTATCCGTGGCATCCATGTTGCCTGTGATCCAACTAATGACTGTCCCTAATCCATTGATCAGTCCTCGTTTCGTCCTTTTTGGTAAATTTCCTTGTCGAGTTGAGTCTCTTTGTAACAAATAAGAAAGCTTGTTTTTTGTGAGTTCGTATTGTTTAATAGTCAGTTTGTAGTAGGCTGTTAACGTACTATCATTTTTATATCTTTCGATTAGTTTTCCGGTTTTTTGGAGTTCGTTTGAGAGATTGTCAAATTTAATGCAATGTACCGAGGTATAATAGTTGGTTAAAAAATATGAAGAGCCAATATGTACGGGTATAATTCCGGGGCTCGATGATACGTCAGTGATCTCATAACTATTAGTTTGTGTCCATATTATTGTCAGAGTCAGGTATGTCAGGTAGGGCCGCATCTGTAACAGATGAGACATGACTTTTAGATTTAAATTTGTGGGTATACTCTTTGGAAGGTCTTTTGATTCTGTCGGGGTGTACTCTGATTTGGTCCTTTCCTGTTTCTACTATAATTCCGGGTTTATATTGGTTATCGGTTTTTCTGTGGGTCGATTTCTTAATCATTATTTCTTCCGGAAATACGGGTTCCTCACGATTTTGGTTTAGTTTCGTGGTACGTTCTTGTTTTTCTTTGTCAATTTTGTTTTTTATGGCCGAATGTATTGTTTGCAGTTTTTCGTGGTATGTATTTATTTGAGTTTCCAGAATAAATTCAGGATGGGTTTTGTTGTTATAATTTCCATAGGTGATTTCATTTGGGGTCAATTTTAGATTTTGATTTAGGGAATTATTGTAAGCAATGACGGCTAGTCTTAGGTTCTCCCCTAACGCTTTCGTTGGGTGTGCGTCTCCTAAAGCTCTTAATAATTCGATAATAGTAGAGTGAGCTCGATTTAAGGGGCCTAAAGAATTCGAGTGCACGGGTGTCGCATAGTAAGGTTCGATATCATTGTATTTTAGGAAATTTTCTACTAGATTATTTTTATACTCGCGACCGTTATCCATTTTAATTCTAACGGGTGTGGGGTAATATTCTATGTAAAGTTCTAATATTTTCACTATTTCGGTGGCATTTCCTGATTTAGCTATTTTTGCGAAAATTCTTTTAGAAAAGGTGTCCAGTAAAGTTACAATATGTTTTCCGTTCCAATGAAGGGTGTCTACCATCAATTCTTCGAACGGTCTATCCGGGGTAGGGGTTTGTTGGAATTTGCTTTTGATGGGTTTGCGATCGTATTTGTTTTTTTTACAATTCTCGCATTTATTTATGAAATCTGTAATTTTGTCCTTCATGTTGGGCCAGTAATATCGTCTCCGTAATTGGTTGTATGTTTCTAGACTACCTCTGTGACATGTTTTTCCGACATGATAGTTTTGTGTTAGCTCTAATTGATCGTCTTCTTTTTCTACATCTATGAGCTTTATTTTGTATTTCTTAACCCTGACTGTTTTGTATTCAGATTGAATTATTTGAGATATTTTATTAAATATTTGGTCGTAAGTTTCGGTGTCAATGTCTACTTTCACTGGGGATTCGCAATAGATGCCGTAAGTCGTTTTGGGTCTCAAAATTTCACTCAGTTGGTCTATAATGTCCTCAGTCCAGGGGTAAGCTGTATCTAAAACGTATCTGTGTTTATTGCCAAAAGGTCTAGTGTGAATTATTTTACTTGATCCACGAGTTACAAATATTTGGTGTTTCTCTACGTTTATTGGTTTGTCAGTATCTACAGTCCAAATTTGTTGGTTTGATGACTCCTGGGAATGGACTGTTACCATACTATCTGTTTCCATTCGCTCTTGTTGTTGATTGCTGGGACTTTCTATAATCTCTATTCCTTGCTCGTCTAATAGTTCCTGCATTTCCGTACTGGTGGGCTCATTATAGGGTAATTCGTTAAACCTTTCACGATTTTCAAATATTTCGTTTGTTATTTCTGGTGTTGGTCTATTTAGTACTAGGAAGTCGTTTAATTCTTCCTCTAAGGTATTTACTTCCTGCTCGACTGGGTTTCTACTAAGGGCGTCCGCTACAAAATTAGTTTTACCAGCTATGTGCTTGATCTCGAATTCAAAGTCGCTAAGTTGGAATATCCACCTCATTAGCCTGGCATTGGTATTTTTCATAGTAAATAGCCATTGTAGTGGCTTGTGGTCAGTGTGTAGTTCAAATTTTTTTCCATATAGATACGGTTTAAAGAATTGACATGCCCAAGTGATGGCAAGGCATTCTTTTTCAATAGTGGAATAATTTAATTCATTTTTTCCTAGAGTTCGTGATGCGAATGAAATGGGGTGGTCCCTTCCTCCTGAAGATTGGGAAAGGACTGCTCCGAGTGCATAATTACTAGCATCAGTTGTTAAAATAAAATTTTGTGTGAAATCGGGAAGTTGAACTATAGGAGCATTTATCAACATAGATTTAAGAGTTTCAAATGCTTCGGTGTAATGCAATGGGTTGATGTCAACATCCTTATGAAGTGCGTGAGTTAAGGGTTTGGCTATTTGTGCGTAATTGTTAATGAATTTTCTATAATATCCCGTAAGTCCCAAAAATTGTTTGATTTGTTGTTTCGTTTTTGGTAGTGGGAATGCTTCTACTGCCTTGAGTTTCTGAGGATTAGGTTTAATACCTTCTGTTGATATAATGTGGCCTAGAAATAGAAGTTCTGGTTTCATGAACTCGGTTTTATCTAATTGGATTTTTAGGTTGTGCTCAGCTAATTTTTCAAAGACTGCTTGAAGATGTTGGTAGTGTTCATCTACTGAGTTTGAAAATATGATTAGGTCATCCATGTATACTAGTGTATTCTGGGTATTTTGAAATATCATATTCATTGCACGCTGAAAGGTGGGTGGTGCATTGCAATGTCCGAATGGCATTCTCAAGAATTCGAAATGGCCGAAATCTGTTGAAAATGCAGTTTTTGCAATAGAGTCTTCGTCCATCTCTATTTGATGAAAGCCGGAGGCTAGATCAATAGAGGAGAAGATTTTTGATTTTCCTATTTTCGCAAACAAGTCCTCAATGTTAGGTAACGGATGTTTATCGGGTATTGTACTTTGATTTAGTTTTCTATAGTCTATAACCAGTCGTACCTTTCTTTTGCCGCTTGCGTCTGTTTTCTTGGGGACTATCCATACAGGCGAATTATAGGGCGAGTTGCTGGGGCGAATTATGTTTTGTTGCAAAAGTTTGTTCACTTCGTTCTCGATGTCTTGCTTGAATTGATGCGGATATCGATAATTTCGTGTGTAAATTGGTCTGTCAGTCTGTAACTTAATTGAGTGTTTTAACAAGTGTGTGGACGTTAGTAAATCGTTTTCTTCTTTTATAATATTAGAATATTTGGTAATTAATGTACATAATCTTTCTGAATTTTCGTTATTTAAATGTTTATGTCTTATTAAATTTTTTAAATCTTTAGGTTTGATTGCTTCAAAATTACAGTTAAAGGATTCAGGAGTTTCTTTTTCTGAAGTTATTATTTCAATTTCGCCATTATTTAAAATAATTTTTTTCTTAGAGCATTTTATCTCACAATTCAAATTTTTCATGGTTTCAAAACCCAATAATATATTATAAGTATTACTAAAAGGAAATATATAAAAATTTTCTAGTTTGTCTACTCCTAAATAGGGTTTAAGGTTTAGGGTGACCATCTGGTCTCCTTTTTGTTTCCCAATTGGAGTTTTTACAATAAAGTCTTCCGATTTAATTTTAATTCCTTCGGGTAGGGAATTTGGGTTTATATAGTTTTTAGAGGATCCGGTATCAATGAGCCATTTTAATTTTTCTTTACATTTGAAGTGAGGCAACGTTTCCGTTAAATTCAGGCTATATTCGGGGCAGGTGCGGGCCTGTCTTGATCTAAAAAAGAATTTCGCAATTGTAATTCTTCTAATTTATTTTCCAGTTCCCTTATCTTTTCGTCCTTGTCTATTTCCAAATGGTTCATTTGGTGATTTTGTCTTACCGTGCGCATTGATACGGTATTCTGAGAGGACGGGTTAAAAGGTCCCGTGGGAAAGTTAGATTGCTGTCTTGGTCTATTAAAATAATTAGGCGCGTCATTGCGATTGTATGAATAATTATGTTCAAATGGTTTCTGATGGGGTCTTACTTCCCGTTCATGATATTGGGATGGTTGATGGTACCTATTTTGACGATAATTCCCCGGAGGTTGAACCTTTCTATTATTGTAACCTGATCTGGGTGTGTCCTTGTAAGTTCTCGACTGCCACTGTTGTCCGTACAGTCGGTCTAATATAAACGTACATTCATTATGCAGCGCATTTTTTACACTTTCTAAATTGGTTAGCTTTATATGATGCAAAAAATCGCAGAGTTGTGGAGGTAAGCAGGACAGAACGTGATATACTATCTCTTTGTCCTGATAATTCATTAGGGTTGCCTGATTTTGTGGATTATCTAACTTAATTCTAGTGAATATTAATGCCCTAATTTTATCAATTCTACATACAAAGTCTAAAGGGTGTTCTTTGAAATGCATTTTAGTATTAAATATTTCTACTTTTAGTTGCTCAATAGTTCTGGAGTCTTTAAAAGAGTTTTTTAGATATTCTATCAATTCGTCTATGCTTTGAAAGTCATTAGTTAAGAGACAATGCCTCGCGTCGTCAGTTAGTCTAGATATAACTTTACATAGAAGTCTGGCATGGTTTCTACCAGCTTCAGTATTGTTAACAGAGCAAACTGTCGAAAAGACTTTAGTTACTGCCTGTACAAAATAAATTAAATTCTCTGGCGAACCATCATAATATGGTATATGATCGTAATCCTCCTTAGTCATAGTGTAAGTTATGTTAGCCATGTTTGTGTATTCTGTTTTTAATTGTTCGGTAAGTTGAGAGCTTACCTTTATCTTTAAATTATTAGGCTTAGGCATACATGAATTGTTATGACTAATCTAACCTTAAAGTTCGGAGGTGCTTCTGGGGTTCAACAGATTTGATGTTTGCTAGGGTCCCTTGAAGAAAGTTGAGATTTTTCGGCCAGGGTCTGGTGTCCGCAAGGTAAGCTTGAGACAGCGCAGCGATGTTCCAGTACCTGTTGGGATATTTCTTCAGTACTTCTGAACTTCTTCCTTTTTCACTGTTGGGATATTTCGTCGTGAATTTTAATGAAGCGATGGCACAAAATTTTTCTTCAAGTCCCTGTTCCTCGGGCGCCAGTTAAGTCCACAAATGCACTGATCACTTAAAAAAAATATTTTATTTGATAAGAATACAAGTTACATAGGTTCACCACTAGACAACTAGATAACTAGACTACAAGATAACAACTACTACTGCTGCCCACCTCTGTGGTCAGCTATTTATATGGTAGCCTGAAGTTCTGCTGAGGATGGCATAACTCCAAGGCTTAACTGACGCCATTAAAATTACATTTGTGATTTAGAATTAATTTAATTCGACTGGACCAACGTCTCTTATCTCAGGGTTCTATTTTATACTAAGAAGGTTCTTTGAAGGAGGGGGTGATAGATAGAAAACAGATGGAAGCGATCGATTATAATATTTCACATAATTAATACATAAAAATCATAATAAAAAAACAACATATAACATGCGATTTGCGAGACTCATGGATTATATTTAAAATTAATGATAATTGTCCTCTATCGCGAGATCACTTTTGTTTATTAGATGAATTAAAAATGTTTAGAATCTAAAAATTACTTTAAGGCATATTAATTTATTTATTGGTGGTTAATAAAATATAGTGGAATGGTACTCAGCCACATGCGACGATCATGCTGTCCTGTCCATGGGTTGGTTCCAAGAACGGAATCCTTTTTTCACATGCGTTTTCGGATCCATCAACATCGGCTGTCTAGAGTGTCTCGGAGTGCCAGATATCACAGCCTCCATACAAAGTACTGTTGCTTCTTCTCTTCGCCTTTGAAATACTGTACTACTGTAACATGATAATAAACCATCACAATATATATATATTTTTTTTTTAAGACAAACATGCTGAAAAATCAATTTGACTTCACGCCGAAAATAGTCAACGATGAAACTGATATGAAAGATATTGTACAGGACATCATTTCGTCCAAGGTAAAAAGGGCTTTTACTATAATCGGTCAGAGTTTTCAAACAATTTCATCTTTTCCGATCTTCTGAATCCAAAAAAAAAAAAAAAGTAATGTCTGTCTGCATGTGTGTTTGTGAACACGATAATATATGTATAATAATAATAATGCCAAAAGAAAGAATGTATCGACATTCTAAAAAAAAAAAATAAAAAAAAAAAAAAAAAAAAAAAAAGCGCCCTAAGGGCTTAATAGTTTTGCTTGAAAATCGCAGGTCAAATAGAGATTTATATCAAAACATAGGGACTATCGAATTTTGTCGAATTCGATCCATTTGTTGGGAGATAATATTATACATAATAATAACATATAACTATGTGTGTTTGTCATGTAATAATTATGTTAAAATTCAGCTTCGAATTGTATTATTACTTGGTAGCTATCCCTCTGGGGAAATAATAAATAATAAGAACAACCATTCAGTGGTTGAAATATTTATATATAAACTGTTTTATTCTTTTTAAATTATTATTAGTTTTTTATATTCACCAGATCAACAAGATACATTTTAAAATATCATATTTTACGAGACTGATACATGCCATTATAGTAAAGAATTAATGATATTTTTTTCCAGTAAAAAGCAAAAATTTATATTTCAGGAAGACGATGATTCATTTTACATTATGGACATTGGACAGCTGATACACCAATACGAATTTTGGAAAGAAAATTTACCAACAGTTAAACCTTATTACGGTAAAAATCAATTGGAATTAATAATTGCAGTTAATTGTTAATCAATCATTTCTGGGAATGGGGACTGTGTAACCATCCTTATCACCATGTCAGGTTTCGTTAACCAATGATATTTTTTTTTTGTTGTTTTATTAAAGTTGGACGCAACTGTTGCCATATCGCAACAAGCAGCTACCGTGATGGATAGTAGTTGTCTTCAGTGGCTTGTGAAGCCTTCAGGGCTGGCGGAACGGTGAAGCGGGCAAAAGTCCGGGGCGCCGATTATGTATAAAAAAAAATAGATAATTTGTAAAAGTGAGAAGTGGTATTGACATAAAATCATTTCATAAAATAGTGGATTTTTTCGTGTTATAAAAATAAATGGGAATTCCATTATTTTTATGAATTTGAAAATTTTTATTTTACTCTCCTCTTGTTTAAAAGAATTAAATTATTGTTCAAAACGTTATAAAATTTATATTAAAACTAAAATCAAATAAAATTACATTATATGTAAAATTTAATACTTGAAAAAATGTAACTCTAAAAGAAAGTAACTTTGAGGGCGCCAATTTCAGTATTGCCCGGGCGCCAATTTCAGTATTGCCCGGGCGCCATTTTCATGTTCCGCCGGCCCTTGTGAAGGAATGCCACCCTGTGGTAGCTCTTCAGGGCGAAATTTTAAGACAATGGGTGTATTATGATGGTTTTGTTTCAAGAATTGGGGGGTTGGAATTTGGGATTATAGTATCAATTTGCGATGGAAACGTCTGTAACGGTTCTGAATTGTATCATGAACTCTAGTTATCATGAGGTCATTGTGGAGTGTTCTGTTATTTACGTATGGTGGGCATTGTGTAATGAGTCGCTCCATTGTGTAATGGAAGACCTGGATATGTTTCAGATTATATATTTTAGCCGAAACGTAAATATTTGGGAGCCACAATTATATGTTAATGGTACTTTTGTATGTCTGTGCAGAAGATAATAAAGCATTTTAAATCGTTTGTTTAGTGTGAGGCGTGTATGAGGGTACCATGTCAGTCTTCTGTACAGAGTAATTCCTAAATATCTCACGGTGTTAGACTGAAGAGAGGGTTATTGTAGATGAAAACGGCAGGAGTCTTAGTGTAATTGTTATATGTTGTGTTGAGTTTAGTTTTCAAAGTGTTGCACCAGTTCTCAATTTGAGTAACATGGTGTTGTCATGTAAACGAGGCACGTATGGAAGATTCAGCAGCAGCTAAGATGGCAGTATAGTATGTAGCTGTAAATGTATGTGGTGACGTGGGCATGTCTGAGGTGTAAAGCGAATATAAGAAAGGAGATAAAATAGACCCTTGCGGCATGCCTGCCAATATGAGCTACAACGAAGAGACAACAGAGCCCTGTCGGACGACAAAGTATCTGTACGCTAAATATGATTGTAGGATGAGGTAGTATGTGTGTGGAAGTAATGGCCTCAATTTGTAAAGCAGTCCCGGGTGCCATACTCGGTCAAAGGTCTGACTTGCGTCAAGAAAGGCCCCTGCTGCATACAACTATCTCTCTAAGGCAGAAGCTGTGAAATCCACAACCCTGTGTAATTGATGTGTTGTCGAATGTTGTGAACAAAAGCCGAACTGATGGGGTGGTTTTTCATTTCATTAGCTATTTGTTGGGTATTGGATGATGAATCCATTGGTTCATCTTGCGACAATGGTGTATAGTGGTTGGTAAGGTGAACCTGGTGAATGTTGCTGGTCAGTCGTGCAGCCTTCCTGGGGTCTCTGGTGTCTGTAGCTGGCCTCTTCCTGTCCCTGATAAATACTTCCTGCCAAACAGAGGTCGAGGAGATTAGCCTCAGTAGCCGTGGCTTCTATTTTGTTTCCTTCGTCACTCATGACTGATTGTAAGTTGAAACTTACACATGAGAACACTAACCCCCCCCCCGGACAAAAAAACACATTAAAGGAACACAACAAAGTAATCAGTAGAATAAAATAAAATAAAAGGAATGAACTACATTAAATTGAAATACTTTATATAAAGTTATTTTTTAGGTCGCTATCATATTAGCTCGCACAGCTGAAAAATCTACCAATGATATTACTCGCACCCAAACCTAACCAACACCCACCATCCTGGCGCAGGAGCTAAGTAACCTCCCATTTTGATTATCCATGTCAGGATAATACCCTCATTCCGCTCTAAACTGCCCCCTCCATCCTGCGCAGGGGAGGGAGGTGATCTCTTTGTATTTATAAATATATTATTATACTTATAAATGAGAATTCACTATATTGAATTGTATTTATTGTTATTGTTCACAGCTGTTAAATGTAACGAATCACCCTTGGTCTTGCAAACACTTCTCTCCCTAGGAACTGGCTTCGACTGTGCTTCAAAGGCAAGACGCTTGAAATATTTTTAAAAATAATTAATCTCTTACTCAAATTACTTACTTAATTGCTGAGCTGTTCTTGTTTTCTTTTGTATATATCAGAGACATGTATCGTTGGTGTATGTGACCGCTCGATTAATTTCGAAATGAGTTTTGAACTCCTATGAGCTTTCCATTTTTATTTATTATTTGTGTGGTTTTATATGGCGTGGAAAAGTCCTAAAACATTCTTCGTTGTAATCGCTGAAATTCCTTCAGCTTTCCTTTCATAATCGTCATAGAAAATAATTTTTGTAATAATAATGTTTTCGAAGGACACATTTTTATTTTTTTTTAATTCATGCAAATGCCTGTAAAATGAGGGGGCCTTGAAGAGTACGTTACACCATTCGTACATAGGCCACCCCACCCTTCATGCTCCTCGGGAATAATCGCTAGTCAGAAAATTTAATTGGTACATGTTTTATAAGGACTGAATCTTTGATAAAACTCATAGGTTTTGCATAAATTTAAAAAAAAATTTGTAGAAAAGAAAAAAAAAACAGGTTTGGATGCGTATAAAACCCCTATTCTCGAAATGTGGACGCTACAGCTCTCGTCAGTCTTTTCTCAGCTGCGAAAATAGCTCCATCTCAGAAATTATATGAAGAATTTTGGTCTAACATCCATTTTATAGTAGCACCAATCGTTTTCGCGAAAAATAAAAAATTACATTCCTGGAAACTTATTTTATTGTCCAAAAGATTTTGCCAGATTTACTGCTCCCATCTTGTTTTGAGTGGTTGAAAGAAGTGGTAAACCATCTGAATAGAATACATTTCGTAAATTCCCTGAAATTAATTCGAATATAAATACACATTTTACATCCCATGTCCTAGAGTGCAATGATAACAGAATAAGCGGTTATTTCGTTGCTACAGTTAAATTGCGAGAATTTTCACCATACCGGTTCATGGTACCCAAAGTCACGATAGCTACTATAGAATTTTATTTATAATTATATATAATATAAAATATTATTGTTTGACAGGGAGAAATAAAAAAAGTTTTAGAAATAGGAACGAAACCCGAAGATATCATATTTGCTAACCCAGTGAAAACTGCATCCCACTTGCACTATGCAGCGGAAAAAGGGGTTTCCTTGATGACATTTGATTCAGTCAAAGAACTGGATAAAATAAAAGCGCATTTCCCAGAAGCAAGGTACATGTATGTATATACCTACTGCAGGTGGTCCGGTGGCAACTTTGTGTCTTATTACTTAGTTGATCCTATCAAAAAAATGTGCGAAACCTCATAGACTTGTAGGGGTTTAATAAACAGACTCACTTATCCGGAACCCCCCACCCGAAAAGATTTTTAATTTTTTCGACACAGTTTTCCTAGCGTTAAACCGATCCATGGAATCCCTAATGGGTTAAAATTTATATTTGTTCAAAATTGTGCAGAAAACATCAAATATCAGAATCAACACTGTTGTGAGTGATTAGAAGAGATTAAAGACCCAACTAGGGTGTATATTTAGGGAAAAAGGTCAAAAAGAGAAACAATGACACTTTAGTCCCCTCAAAAATGATATATTTTTTAACTCTTTTTCTTCTAATCCTTTGAAATGATATGCCACACATTCTTGTAATAAAACAAAATTGTCATCGTCCCCTTTTCATCAGCGCCCCCAAAATGTCTGATGTCACATATTCGAAATTGGGCCATTATTAAGATAACCTGACAGAGACTTGAGATTTCGAAAGTGTAATAATATATTTGGCAGTTATATTCTCTTCCTATTTATTTTTTGGGCTCAAAACAAAAGTTAAAGCACAGACGCTTCGCTTAGTCCCATCCTCAGTCTCTCATTAATTTGTAATTTCTATTTTACCTTGTATATTTTCTTTTTTAATATTTGTTGTTGGTCCATTTTATTATTTACGAGATCTGTTTTATGAGTGGACACGTTAACAAATCAAGACAGAATTGTAATGAAATATGTCGACTCATAAAACAAGTATTCATCAATAATCATCAACACCAAACACATAAATAATAAAAAAAGAAAATGTACACAAAAATGGGGAAACTACAAAGTAATGGGGAACACATTGTGAGGGTACTTCTGTGGTTTAAATTATGTTTTGAACTCAAAAAATAAATGGATATATAGGTGCCTAATTACTTTAAATATTATTATAGCTTCATTTAAATAAATTTATTTACTTATTTTTGCTTTTCGAAGTATATATTATTAATCAATATTGAATGTTTTTCTTTAAATTTCAGAGTAGTTCTTAGAATCAAAGCAAATGCTACGAAAGCTTCTATTGACCTTGCAAATAAGTTCGGATGTGATCCAAAGAGAGTTGAATTTGTGATAAAATATGCCATCAATTTGGGATTGTCCTTGGTAGGAATATCGTTTCATGTTGGAACTGGCTGTCAAGAAAATGAGGCATATCCTAGAGCGATACATACAGCTGCCAAAATCATCAGGCTTGCAAAACGGCACGGCGCTGACATAAAACTTCTAGATATTGGAGGCGGATTTCCTGGAAATTCCCCGTTAGAATTTAAAAAAGTAAGCACAATGAAAATTCTCAGTAAAAATAAGTCACAGAATTGGAGGCTGTACTTGAGTCAGGAAGGGATACGTACCTCTATGAAGTCTCTTGACTGGAGAGAGACTTGACTAATTAATTAAAAGTTTGAACAAATATTAAAAAAAAAATAAACGTAATATGTTCATAGAATTATTCATTCGTTGCTCCTGATCCATTTTATAGTTTTTTTTTTAACATATTCTAACATGACTAATAATATTTCGATTTTGTTGATCTTAACAATATAATTATTTTTACGGGTTAAACATCATAAAACGATACATTTTTTTTTATTATTAATTTTTTTTAGATAGCAATTTTAATAAACGAAGTCCTGAAAGCTGAAAAAGACACTTTAAGTGATCTCTCTTTGATTTCGGAACCCGGCAGATATTTTGTAACTTCTGTATTTTCTGTGGCCGCTGGTATTTCTTCAGTCTCCAAATTTGAGGAAAATTTGTTGTATTTCGTCAATAACAGTGTTTATGTTTCATTTAACAGCGTTTTAACTGAACACACCAAATTTGATCCAGTAGCTGTAAAGGTGAGATTTTTTTTTTCTTATTCGTATTTTTTTATGTAACATTTTAAAAATTATTTAAAGATATGAAAAAAAACAATTTATTCAAAGCAAATCTTAGATACCTGAATAAAAAAAAGAAGACAAATACAAATTTTAAAATGTTATTATCCACCCATCATTGCAACTCTACCTTAAAATGTTTTATATTGAAATTATTTCAGAAGAATAATTTGCCTTCAAAGAAGTGCATTATTATGGGACAAACGCTCGATCAAATTGATACAATAGTTAATGAATGCTCTTTGCCCCAACTGGGAGTTGGCGATTGGATTTTATTTTATGGCATTGGAGCATATTCCATCGCTCTTGGCGTTACTTATTGTGGATTTCCTCAACCCAAAATTTATCCAATAATTTACGAATCCATTTGGTAATATTTTAGTTTATTACTTAAAAAAAAAAAAAAAAAAAAAAAAAAAAAAAAAAAAAAAAAAAAAAAAAAAAGGTAATACTAAAAAAAATGTCAGGTCATTTGTGCCACACAATAGGTTTTATATTATATTACTAAATGACCTGCAATTTTTTTTGTATTCACATAGTAGTATACACTTTTTAGTAGTCTGATGGTGAACCGTTGCCTGGTTGGGACGGATTCGAAGCAGCTGGACCGCTTACACTGCGTTTATGTGTTCGTCTACCGTCTTAATCCGTAAGATTCACATTCCTGTAATTCGGGTTACACAGCAATAATATAAGATTATTTATTTGACGAACATTTTAATAAATATTGAAAAATGTGTCAATTCAATTAGTTATTGAAAAATAATAGGTAATTTCACGTCAAAATCACTTTTTCGACTTAGATTTTCATATAATTTTGATGTGTTGTACTACTGAAGAGGGTATTCAAAAATATCGAAGAGTTTTTCAAAAACTACGGTCCTTAGTATTTACTTTTTTCATTTTTTCTAGATAAATAGTAATGCATTCATTTAATACAGATATCATAGTTGAAATTTAGAACTGCCGTAAAATTCACAAATAAGGGAAAAACCTGGTATATTTTGTAATCCCTCCATCAGTAAGTTTATTTAGTAATCAAAAATTTGATGTCGAAAAATGATCGGTAGCGTGGAATAATGAAACATATATCTAACACTATATTTTATGGCATATAAAAGCCATGTTTCTTATTCTTCTTGATTAATAGTATAAAATACAAGCTAAAATGCGAATTTGAGTTTTTCTCGAATCAGAAAATACTTTGTTATACCATAGGAAAAAGAGAATAGTTTCTAACAATTTTTTGCCAAAATTGAAAATTAATTATGTATTATATTAATATATTTATTCCTTTCAGGAAACGCTACATAGCGAAAATTGTTCACTGAATATTTAAATTGTAAGACATTAATGAAGACTGACAAGAAATATTTGTTCGTGATTTATATATAAATATATATTTTTAATAATAATGTAAAAATACATTTTATTTTTTACTCCTTTATAGATTGAAAAAAAAAAATATAATTTATATGAAAACTGGAAAATATGTATAAATGTATGTATTTGACGTACCTTACGACGCTCGAAGTACCGTCAAAAAACTCGAATATTCCAATATAATTCGACCTTTTCGAATATTTTGTAGTTCACCGTCTATCAATAGGTTACGACATAAAAAGTGGTAAAATCAGCCAAAAAAGATCATCGCATCGAAAAAGTGTTAGCATATTCATGAATCATTCTATTCACTAAACTTTTATTGCGCTGGATGTTATCTTATTTGTCATTTGTGACAGCCTACTACTACTACTAATGTTTTCAAACTCATAATGTAAGAGGGCCGGAAGGAAGAATGACATCTAAGAAAATGTATTTTTCAAATTTGCGCACCGCAAAAAAGAACAAAAAAACTTTTAATAGCGCCAATTCCCCACAAACGTTTTTGAAAAAACATTCTGAGGTTGAATCTACCCCAAGGTCATCTTTTCGCCGAGTTAGATTATTGGAACACTAGTGCAGACGATATGCCCTTCTAAAGGTCAGTATAAATGAAGTTTGGTAGCAGGTATTGAATATCATTCTTGACTAAGATGCATAAATAAATTATTTTATTTTGATAATATTAACAAATCAATAACAATGGAATGACAATTTTATAAAATGAGCCTCATTAAAATGATTTAGTGTGAGGCACTAGTAAGGAATAGAAATTGTAGGTACCAAAGACTAGTAATGAAAGATGTATAGGTACCAAAAATTATTCTTCGATTAATTAGAGAGAGACCTAACTGGTCGGATCGGTCTCCCCGAGATTTCCTCAGTCAGATCTCTCTATGCACTCCAGTCTGGAGGGCTGTGATCTCTCCATAGAAAACCAATTAATCTTATTTCTTTCCTGAACAATTAAATTATATGAAAAAAAGTTATTTCACATTAAAAAATAAAAGAAAGTTTATAACTGAAAATCTAACAATTAAAAAAAAAATGTTCTAGAGGGCTGTGTTTTAACATTTTTATCACAGGTGCATCTAACAATCACTTGTTATCTAATAAATTATACAGAGGGTACTCAGTATTTATGACGGATTGGCACTCCCATGTCCTCGTCACCGATGGTTAATTAACTTCATCTTCCTTTTATACAAAAATGGTTTTTGTACAGTTTGAAAAAAATCAGAAGTGTTCTGATGTTCCGGAGTAATTGCGCGACACCTATTTATAAAAGTACATAAACATATTAGTGACCTCTCAAATCGTGCTCTGGGGGCGCATGTTTGATGAAAACATGCTGGTAATTTCCGCGGATGATCGCTAAGCTTTGTGTAGAACTCCGCTAAAATTAAAAACTAGAAAGTTTCTTCACATTGATTCAGGGAATGTCAAAATTCACATAGGTTCCAATTTTTGTCGATCATGCGTACTTCTGTGTTTTCGCATGTCCCCAGCTTGCGCAAATCCACGGCCACATACGTCACATTTGTATGGTTTTTCGCCAGTATGTGTTCTAATATGGCATACAAGATCTGAATTTTTGCGAGCGCGAAAACTACAATGAGGACAAGGATAAGGTCTCGTATCATTATGCATATTGTTATGTACTATAAGTGCAGTTTTGGTCTTAAATCTTTTATTTTCGCAAATAGTACACGCATAGGGTCGTAAATCTCCATGGGACTGCTTATGTAACTGTAAACGAACTTTTAATTTAAACGATTTTCCGCATTCGTCGCAAGTGTACGGTTTGTCGTCAGAATGTATAGCCATATGCGTTCGAAGCGAAGATGGTTGCGTAAAACTTTTACCGCAAACATCACAAATGAAATTAGTCGAATGTTTCTTTTTATGTATATAAAGGGCATGACCCGATTTTTGAATTTCCCCACAAATGTCACAAGGACACATTTCATCCGCATGACATTTAACCATATGAGTTTTAAGAAGTGATGGAAGAGAAAACGATTTTTGACAAACATCGCAAACACATTGGACGCTATGTCGTTTTTTGTGAACCAACATCGCATGTCTGGTCGGCTTAATCTCCCCGCAATCATCACAAGCCAGAGGTTCTTCCCCCTTTTCGATTAATTCTCTTAATATATCAGGATGATTGATATGAACTGTACGTCTATGGTGATTCACATGATCTTTTCGCTTGAAAGATGCACCACAAATGTGACATAAATGCGGCCTATTGTTCGAATGACACAACAAATGCGATTTCAAATATTCAACAAAATGAAAAACTTTTCCGCAAATTGTACACTTGCTCAATTTTTCTCGCTTTTGCCTTTTTCTTCTTTTGTCACTCAAATTTGGGTTTTCATTCTTCGATATTTCTTCAAGTGCACTGAAAACAAAGCAAACAAAAAAGATATTTCAATAAAACAAAAAAATTGATTAAATGAACAATTTCAAAAATCATATGATATAGCCCAACTCAAATTTGCAATGCAGATTGTTTTATATATAACTAGTTACATACAGAACAAGAAACATTTAGTTTTATACCACCTTAAGATATAGTGTGAGCGTTTTAATCCATTATTTTTCTAAATTAATATTAATTTTACCATAAATCATTCCAGAAGATGTTTGAAGAAAACTGTATCAGCTTGGCCTGGAACACCCCCTACATAATCTATTCATGTCCAAAAATAGTGGGTATAAAAGCGTAACGCAAAATTAAGATATCTTTACATCCCCCCCTCCCCCCCAATTCTCCTCCTTCCAGTAGTCCGATTTCTCTGGATAACAAACTTGACCTTTCTTTCACAAGAACGATCAGAAAGAAAATCCGAATAAGCTTTCGATATTTGGACAAAAAACAAAAAAGAATTTACTTACCTTTTGAAGCATAATCTACGAGATACATTATGTAGACATGAGGAATTGATCTTTTTTTGTTTATTCAAAAGCTATTGATTTATGAAGTATAATGGACAATAAAAATTAGTAAGACGTATAATTGAAGTATATTGGTGGAATTGCGATATTTTTCATGTTATACAGAAATAATAATCATTTATTAATTATATCCTGCTAAAGAAAAATGAAAATAGAGCTTATGTACACACAATTTTATATATTCGTAAAAATTAACAATGAATTGCTTGAAGTTTAGTTTGAAAACGTGGTTAAATAACAATTTTTAACCTACTTTACAAAAGGAGGTTTTAAGTTTCTCGTCTATGTATTTTTGTGTGTTTGTCTTCATATAACTCAAATATGGCTACGCGATTTTAGAAAATTTTGAAATAATTATTTTTCCATTTACATCTGGTACAATGAATAAAAACGTATTTGACCGATGTCGTTTTTGACATTTTATTAGTTATACATATAGTAGGAATATTGCAATTTTTATATTAAATAGAGGAAAGAACTCCACACAAATACATGAGGGTTTTTCAGAGGCAGAATGTCAGGCGTAGAACACCATATTGTTGTAGAATCTTAATTATTCCATTTATATTAATATTTATACAAAGAAAAATTGTAATAATCCAATTAGATCTCTTAGCAAGCTGTGTTACCTGTCGTTGGCGGGTAGATACCGACTGCATGAAATCAGACCAAATGAAATTTTAAAAATATATATTTTCCAATTCATCCTATCTTACCCTTCGATATAATAAGTTGTCCGGAAATTAATGCAGGTTTAAACCTTTGAATATAACAGCATTACACTCAGCTCAACGTAATCAATCGGAATGAAAAAACATTAGAAACTACACTTTTTTAACAACGAGAAACATGTTTATTTGTTCTAGTAGCATAGAATTCAGGAGTCATTCTGCAACTATTCGGTTCTCGAAGATTTGTTCTTACAAAAAATAATAAGGTGTTTGAAAAAACTAGTAATCAGTAGACAATAGATACGGTTAGGAGCTGGGTTGAGGCAGAGTTTCAAAGCTAAGTTCGTTCAACTCCTGCATCATAATTTGATTCCGATGTAGACACCAAACAGTCACTATAAAATTTTAATGCATCTTGGTTTCGGGAAGTGTTCTGGTGCTTCATTGAGGTCCAACCAATGCGAAGAATGTTGTCCACTGTTCATACGTTACAACTGAATCAAAAAATGTGTTTCGAGCCGTTCGTGCTGCATTTCAACCAAGCTTGAACTCGCAAAAGTAAATTTGACAAAATGCCTGCTTTTCATTTTTGTTTCAAAAGTCTAAAATTCAACAAAAATTAAACTTATGAAAACGAATAGCGTGAAAAGTAAGATAGAAGAATACGCTGTAAAATGACAACTTACGTTAAACTCATTGAATAATCATTTCTTGTGGAAACAATTATCAAAAGATAAACCAACAAAATCTGCAATAATTCCAGGACAATTTGATAATATACCATATATACGTCGTTATATATATGAGATTAAAATGTTGATTAAAACAACATTGTTCAAATACTTGTATTTCAACAATGAATAAGTACCATGTCAAAAAGCCATCACTTTTATATAATCCACTACCAGAGCGCTCTTTCGTCACTCTGGTGGACATGAGCCCTACTCTACAGTAGGAGTCCTAAAATTTGCCTAACTTAAATTTTTATTCACCTAACGCAGGGGTCTTTAACAAGTACCTGACATCGTACAGGCTCGGGATCATCGCTTAACGTCCCATTCGAAAGACGGCGTGCTTAAGTTTACTTTACCTCCCAGAAAAAATAAACTAAGGCAGGATTTCGAACCCACGACCTTGAGCTCAGAAGGCAAGCACGCATACCACTGAGCTACCGGCGCCCCCTGACCTATTTTCAACGTCAAGTAGAGTAATCTTTCCGGCATCATATTGCCCCGTACCCATCGGATATGTACCTTTATTTTATCCAAATGAGACGGTACAACAGGGTATTTGCTCATTTCCGAGTTACTTGCGGAAAATAAAGAGGAATCTTGAGTTCTATTTATTGGAAAAAAATCGTGGGTCTCTAAAAATTGCCGAGTTAATGCAGTGAATTCGTTATTGTACGATCATATTTCTATAACATGCGCAGACACATCGATCGTGTGTTCGAACTTGTTTTTCTGAAAAATTACGGTTTTGAGTTGTCGTTTTTTGCAAGAGAGCGATATATGTCCCATACTAACATTTTGGTAAAACTACTGAAATGCACTCCCACAGCGAACCTGCATATTGTAACAAAATATTCAATATTATAAAAAAAACTAGTTTTTTGAAAAATAACATTTATTCAAACTAATTTGACAATATAACAACTTTGTATTAATAGTACTTATTTTTTTAAGGAAAATTAAATAGAATGTATTTCACATCACAATCTCATCATAATTTTGAAAATAAATAAATAAATTAATAATCAAGTCTAAAAGAAATTTAATAACGACGTTATTGAGGTGAAAAAACATGAATTTCCTTCTAATAACAGGGAATACGCAGAATTAGAACGAGTTCAGTATTAAATTGAAAAACAGAAAGTTTTATAGAGCACCCCTGGTGACGAGCAGAGTCAATATTACGATTTCTTTAGAACGGGTAGGTCTTTATTGTTCAATGGGTGCTCATTCAAATTTCTACGATCAGTAAAAGTCGATATATTCACCGTTCCGTATTTTTTGAACTTAGATAATTCATACACAACACCCGGTACAATAAGCCAAAATAAATTTTTAGAGAATTTCAGAAGGTTTTCAATTTCTGGTGAGATTTTAGGTGATTTTTCAGATAGCGCCTCTGCCGAAATTGTGTGCCACACTCAACACATGTAAACGGTTTTTCTTCAGAGTGGGTATGAATATGACGAAGTAATTCACTTCGAACCCTAAAACCTTTCCCACATTTATCACAAATATGAATTTTTTCACCGGTATGAACAGAAATGTGCTCATTTAGATGGTGACGTCTTTTAAAACGTCGCGTACAATAACTACACACGTGAGGATATGCGCTCATGTGAACTTTACTATGATTATAAAGACCAGCTTTCGATTTGAACAATTTCCCGCAAGAATCGCAAATGTACGGCTTGTCCCCAGTGTGAATTCGCCGATGATCGTTCAGTGTGGCTTTGTTTGCAAAAGATTTTGAACATAAATCGCAAGGATGTTCTCTCAAACGCATATGAACTTCGCGTGTATGACGCGATAACCCTCCGGAATCCCGAAATGTTTTTCCACACTCCAGACAACAAAACGGACGTTCATTAGAATGTATTCGCATATGTCGACTATAACAAACTTTATACTTAAATTTTTTTGAACATGAATCACAAACGTATAATTTTGAGCTATCGTTTTCTTTTATTTTTAAATTTTCGCTTTCTGATGAAGGATTATTTTCGGAATTTTCACTTTTAATTTCAAAATCCTCCCTAACACTTTTACTATTTTGAAGTTGGAGGTTAGTTTCCTGAATTACAATACTTTCACACACTTCTGTACTTGTTTTATTTTTGAATTGATCCAAATAATTATACAAAGGCATATGAGCTATGAAAGTTCTGAATGCGGTATACCTGTAACAGAAAGTTAATTTTTATTTCGCTTTGGGGTAACAAGGTTCTATCTGCATTATTGACGAAATTCCGAAAATAGGTTAAAATAGGTCTTTCCTAACTTCTAAGATCTTGATCTAATCTAAATTGCAATACAGTTACGAAAGGTTCATTGAAGGGAGACAAAATTATGTCTGCATCAAACATTGGTTAAGATAGTCCAAATGTGAAGAAGCAGGGTTCTAATTATACGGTGTTCGAAGGTCCGATAAAAAATGCATTATTATTCAATGGCCAACGTTTCGATATAATATATATCTTCATCAGGAGAAAGTGTAGCAAAACTCAGTATTTGCTAATTAAAAATAAAAGAAGCTGTTAGTTTGGAGGTAAGACACTACTTGCGGCATATCTTAGCTTCCAATGAACATAGGATGAACGTTCTATGTTCAAATTTAAAAAAAACACTCTTTACAATCTATTTTTGTCTAAAAATGGCTTATTCCAAATACTATTTTTCTAATTCACCCTATTACTTCTCTCCAGCCTCCAGTGTTTCGACTTATCTGAATAACGAACTTAATCTTCCTTTAATGCAAGAACGATTTTTATGTCAATTTAAAAAAAAAAATGGAATAGGCGTTTTGGAGTTGAGTGAACAGACAAATCATGTTCAGGGGATCATATTTGATGAAAATATGGTATAAGTCCTGTAGGTATCACCAACTAGGTGAGAGAAGCTTTCTATAGAAATCCACTTAAACACCCAAAAACGGGATTGGAATTACAGAACTATAGTGTAAATAAATACGAACGAATACTCATTTAAAATTAATAATTATAATAAAAATGAAATTAATTACCGATTGTTTCCAGAAAGAACTTCTTTGGATGAAGATTTTTCTAACCCTCCGAAATTATCTAATTTTTCAGTTTCCACCAGCAACTGAGAACAAATAAAAAACAATTAAACAGAAATAAATATATAGACAATAATTAAATGATAAAAAAGTGTTTAAAAAAATTATTATAAGAAAATAACCCTGAAACTGAACACCTGCTAAACTTGACAACTTTGTCAAATTTTTAAAATGTTTGAAGACTATCTTGGGGAGAAATGAACTGCCCAATGATGTGACAAAATCCATAAACACCTACTGTTAGGACATTGATGTTTATTAAAACATCTGTTATTATGATTATGTTGGATGTGTGTATTATACATATGTTATAAAAATTAGTCTCAGTTTAGAAATGTAAAATAAAGTGAAATATGATGTGCAATTTAGTCGTACTAATTTCTTAACAATTGTCGAACGAGGAAAAGTTTAAAATGTTTGCCGGGAAATTGGAAACATTTAACAAAAATACTGACGATATTGAGGAGTATTTAGAAATCGTAGAAAACATTTTTGTTGGGAACGATGTTCGGAAAGAAAAAATGGTTCCAATTCTGCTGGGAAGCATTGGGAAAGAAACTTATTCGTGGCTACGGGCAGCATGTGAGCCTGTCAAACCTGCCAGTATGGACTACAGCACGTTGGTGAGGCTGTTAATAAATCAGTTTCGTCCTAAAACTGTGGAAATTGCGGAGCGTTTCAGACTGCATCAGTGTAAGCAGGATGGAGGTGAGTGCGTTAATACCTTTTATTACAGACTCAAAAGTAAAGCACGTTACTGCAACTACGGGGACTATTTGGATGTGACACTGAGGGACCTTCTGGTAATAGGGTTAAATTCGGTGAACATTCACAGTCCAGGCTGTTGACCGAACCCAATCTAACCTTGCAGAAAGCTCTGGACATAGCCATGTCCTTAAAGTCCGCCCTGGAGGAAGCTTCGGTGTTGAAGAACAATGAGGTGAGTGGACTACATGCATTACGCAAAGGTACTCTAGATAAGAAATGTAGCGGATATAAGGACAACAAAGCTAATTTAGTTTGTTATTAACAATTAACAAAAAGGGACATATAAAAATAGTAAATGCTGTAATTGTGGGCGTAAGGGACATCTTCGCAAAGTTTGTAGAGCCAAAATTAGAGTGAATGAGGTAAGTGAGGAGTCAAGTGACAGTGACCACACGGATAATGAGGTGTGCTTTTAAGAGGTAAACCGTGGCCGGCTGAATAAGATATCGCAAAGCAAGCCTATGTTGTTGCCAGTTACCATCAACGGGAAGCGTGTCGACATAGAGGTGGACACCGGAGCGGCTTTGAGTGTGATGAGTGTAGGCGAGGCCAAGAAGCTGATGAAGGTCGAAAGGCTGTCACTGAAGCCAACCTCGGTTACTTTAAGGACCTACACTGGGGAAACTATAGTACCGGAAGGCAAACTTAAGGTAGATCTGGTCTATAAGGGGCTATCTTATAGTGGATATTTTTATGTTTGCCCGCACAAGAGTAAAGCACTCTTAGGAAGGGACTTTATTCGTAAGCTCCCTATACAATGGAACGAAATCAACACAATTGATTTCAGGGACTATTTAAGTATTGAAGTACTTATGAAGAAATTTTCAAGGGTTTATGATGTTTCTTTGGGTAAGGTTGTTGGCCTAAAAGGAAAACTATCGTTAAAAGAATGAGCTGTTCCGGTGTATAGGAAGGCGCGGCTGTTGCCATATTCTTTGAGACCTCGGGTTGAGGCGGAACTGCAGAGATTGGAAGGTATAGGAGTGGTAACGAAGGGGCCTCATAGTGACTGGGCGACACCCATAGTGCCTATAGTGAAGCCGAACGGGAGCATCAGAATCTGCGGGGACTACAAAGTGACTGTTAACCCCCTATTGCAGGTTCCTGATTATCCGTTACCTGCTATTGAAGATATTTTTGCGAAGTTGGGAGATGGGCAGGTCTTTACGAAACTAGATTTAAAGGACGCCTATCTTCAGCTAGAAATGGATGAAGCCGCTAGTCTTTCGAAATCTTGACTGGTACTAAGGCGCTTTGCTATCTTGACGATATCATAATATCTGGGCGAAATGAAAGGGAACGTTTACAAAATTTAAAAGAAGTATTTGATGTTTTGGCTGCAAAGGGGATTTGCCTGAATAAATATAAGTGCGAGTTTCTTAAGGATCAAGTAGCTTATTGTGGCTTTATTATTGATAAAAAGGGACTTCATAAAACAGATAAGAAAATCAAAGCAGTGTTGGATGTTCCCCGACCGACAACCAAGTCTGAATTAAAAGCTTTTCTAGGTATGATAAATTATTATCGTCGGTTCTTACCACGGATATCCTCGCTATTAGATCCCTTGTTTGAGCGGATGGAAAAGCATGTTAGGTGGAGCTGGGATAAGAATTGTGATGAGGCTTTTGCAAAGGCCAAGAAAGCCCTGGCATCCGATGTCGTACTCACACACTACAACCCAAACTTGCCTTTGATAGTGGCTTGTGATGCTTCACCCGTGGGCATTGGGGCAACATTATCACATATAGTGGACGGTGAAGAGCGACCTGTGGCTTTTATCTCTCGGCGACTATCACCTTGTGAAAGACGTTATGCGCAGTTTGATAGGGAAGCGCTGGCCCTCGTGTGGAGTGTTAAAAAGTTAGATCGTTATCTGAGGGGTCGAAAGTTCACTATCGTAACCGATAATAAACCGGTAAAGGCTATATTTGACCCTAAAAGAAGCATTCCTAACTCGGCGTCCGATAGAATACAGCGATGGGGTGTGGCTTTGGGGGCTTATCAATATGACATTACTTATCGCAAAAATGGTTTACATTGTAATGTGGATGGTCTCTCCCGGTTGCCATTGAAGATGGAAGAGGAAGACAGGAGGGACACAGAAGAAGAGGAGGCCTACGGGATAGTAAAATTCATGGAGGAGGCGACAGCGGTGAGTCACAAGGAGGTGCGGCGGGAAACTCGAAGAGATAAAGTCCGGTCGAAAGTCGCGGAGTTTACTCAGCGTGGGTGGCCGGCTCATGACAGAACTAGCCAACTTGGTGAGTTCCATACAAAGAAAGATGAAGTTTCGTTAGAGGATGGGTATTATACTCTGGGGCCGGAGAGTAATCGTCCCTGGAAGCCTTCAACCCAGAATACTCGAAGAGTTGCACAGTGGGCATCTGGGTGAAAGGAAGATGAAGGAGCTTGCCCATTCTTATGTATGGTGGCCTGGAATCAGTAAGGAGATAGAAAGGACGGTGAAAACATGCGATGGGTGCCAGCTGAATCAAAGAGAGCCGGATAAAGTCACAGTTCATCCATGGGAGTGGCCGCAGGGTCCGTGGCAGCGGCTATATATCGATTATTCTGGGCCATTTATGAGAACATCATTCTTAGTGGTAATAAAAATAAAGAAAACGTATGTTTTTAAAAAATATTGTCTATTTCACAAATAATATATAATATGGGAGTACTTTCGGTATTGCTACCATCTTCAGCCACGACTTAACAAATAAGTATTTGTTAAGTCGTGGCTGAAGATGGTAGCAATACCGAAAGTACTCCCATATTATATATTATTTGTGAAATAGACAATATTTTTTAAAAACATACGTTTTCTTTATTTTTATCAAGTGTTTCACAATATCTGTGCAAAAATGTTAAGTATCACTTAGTGGTAATAGATGCCTACTCAAAGTGGCCAGAAGTTTTCAAGATGAGTTCCACAACCTCCGAATCCACGGTAAGTGTACTAAGGTCTCTTTTTGCAAGGTTCGGAATACCTGAACAAGTGGTCACGGACAACGGGCCACAGTTTGCAGGGGCCAAATTTGAACAATTCATGAGGAGAAATAATATCTTGCACCTCAAATCCGCTCCATATCATCCGGCGACGAACGGACAAGTGGAGCGATTTATGCAGACTCTCAAACGAAGCCTGCGGGCCATGAAGAAACAGGGAGGAACGTTGCAGAAGAAAATAGATATATTTTTGCTGAGCTATCGCGTTGCCCCCCACAGTACTACCGGACAGGCTCCTAGCGAGTTGCTGATGGGGCGTCTGGTTCGAACTCGGCTGGATACCATGCGGGAGAGTGTGAGGTCTAAAGTCGGTAAGAAGCAAGAGGCCGTGGGACTAGCTGTGAAGAAAGAAAGGGGATTCGGAGAAGGAGAAGCGGTATTGGTCCGGTCATACAACGACTCGGCCAAGTGGAAACGAGGAGTTGTAAGAAGGAAGTTGGGCCAAAGATATTATGAAGTGGAGGTGGATGGTGCCATTTGGAAGAGGCACACTGACCAACTCCAGTCGGATCGAGGCAGGGCTGACTCTCTGAGCAGACCTCCTGAGATGTTGATGGAGTCGAGCACTTCAAGGACTGGATCTCTGGGGCAGCCAGCAGCACAGGAAGACGTGGCTTCTGCAGCCTGCAGAGAGGAGCAGGCTGAGGCCCCGCAAGCTACCAGGTGCAGCACCAGAGTCCGGCATCCGCCTAGCAGACTGACATACGTCAGGCCTGGGGTACAAATAGGCCGGCTGTCATCAGCGCTGCCGGGGAAGAGTTGTTAGGACATTGATGTTTATTAAAACATCTGTTATTATTATTATGTTGGATTTGTGTATTATACATATGTTATAAAAATTAGTCTCAGTTTAGAAATGTAAAATAAAGTGAAATATGATGTGCAATTTAGTCGTACTAATTTCTTAACACCTACCCTCTTTTTGACAGGTTGTTTTGATCGAAACTCGTCTTCTACTATCTTCTCCAGAGATGTCGTTTCAAATTGTCGTTCCAATGTTACTCCAAGCTCAGGAAAAAACTGAAAAATATATATCTGATTTAGAGGAATTTGTATAAATCAAATAAAGACTAAAAATGTATGCTTTGTCCGTCGTTTGTTATATCTCCGATGGACCAATTTAGACTGTAAATGTATTTCTAATTCCCCATAACCCACAAAGTTGCGGAGATGTCGTTACCATAACTCACAAGCCCTAAAGCTCGTATCATATACTTGGTCAGTTCTAAGAATAAATATGATTTCTTACAACACATATCTCAACGTTATGTTTGCGGAAGCAAAATAACTCGTAAGACGCTTGCTTCTAATACCATGTATTTCAAAATATTAATAAATTCAATTTTTATTTTTAATTTATCAAATTGCTAAGACTATAGTCCTTCCATTTAATATGTTTTGCAATTTCATAATAATTTCTATTACCAATATTCAAACCGATAATAATATATAACAGAAAATAATTTTTGGTTACACCAATTTCAAAAGTACATTTAGAATATACTGCGTTTAATAAGTCATCGTCAACATTAATTGCATTGGATAACCTTGTAAGCCACCTTTTTACTAAAAGTTAGAAGTGCAACCAACAGAAAATGAATGATGAAAAAGTTATGTACCCGTTATTCGAAACCTGAAGGTCCATATAACACCCCGTCGCTACTTACTATCCATTAATAAAGAACTGGACTTTTTCGAAATTCTGTTCCCTCAACTCTTTTGAGTTGAGGAAGGCCTTACCGAAGATTCTCCATTGAAAGATTCAACCTTTACATTGATCCAGGACGAGTAGCATAGTTTCCCATCCTCATTGTATATCTTCTATTGAATGAATCAGGAACAAGAACCATTCATTGTGAAGAGCAGTTTTCTTACAGTGTGTAAAAAAAGATTGGTTGGTTTATTTGGGTCGAACAAGTACTTTGGCTATTATCGCCCTATATATTGTTATATTTCTTGTCCGTACTAAACCAGGGCACTCTTAAAAAAAGAGATAGAAATAGATTTAAAAAACCTAAAGGCCCGGGCCAGGTTTCGAACCAACGATCTTGAGCACAGTAGTTTTAAAATAATTTTCAACATTGGTGAGAGATAATGGCAAAAAGTAAAGGAATACGAAGTCTCAGTTTAATACATCCATCTCTTTTCGATGCAATGTATCTTTCTGCACTAGAGTAAATCCCGCAGAACAAAATCTCGATGTAAGCGTAAAATATATTTTTGCATAATTTTAATAATTGATTGAACAGTGTCCTTAACTTTAGATTGGCAGGATAGCTTTAGTGTTACACCATCATTTAAAACTAATTTCGGTTATACTTGACTCATCTGAGTGAAACAACTTTTTCAAACAACTTCAAGAATATGTCTACATAAATTATCTAAAAAGAGTATCAGGACATTTTCTCGATATTTTTATACAGCTTCTAGAACCTCCGCATGATAACGAGCAGGGAGTTTCAAGAGAGCGGAGCCTTTACTTGTTGACTGGAGACCTTAGAAAAATAATAAAATGTACAAATGAATAAATAGATAGCGACTTACATTTTCACTTGTTTCTATGCATTTAACCGTTTCCTTCAATTTTTCGTTTGCCAGAAGATTTTTCAACCGTTTTTCAGCCTCAATACAATTCTCAAACATGTCATGAAAAGCAAGAAGCGTAGAGGCGCAGGGATAGCAAACTTGTGCTGGCAACAAATCCTCCTCAGAAATCTGAAATGTCAAAAAAAGTAAGAATATAATCCACTTTTCTGTCTGTTATCACTTTCCTAAGTAGTTACACACAGACAGCGTACAATAGTGATAAAGGAGGAAGAGAGAGCATAGGAGGGAAGGTGCACCATATTGCTTCTAAAACCAGTGTTGTGCACCCTATTCGGTGTAGTTTGAGCAGTCTACACATAGATTCTACGTAGAATATTCAGTTTTATCGAATAATTAACATGCAGAGTATATGTAAGTACATACATCACATATAAATCAGTTTAGAATTCAATTTATTGATTTTTTCTTTTCACTAATATTATTAGAAATGGAGTGAAAAATATTTCAGCCCGAACAAATATCTAATTGCATGGCCATTGAGATTTCCTATTTTTAATTCCAACCCCTTACTTGTAAAGTAGGGTCCACTATCAGCAAACTTTGTCTATAACTAATCCTGACATTGCTGAAATCGGTATTGTAAATATTTTTATGTGGAATATACAATTTTTCAAAAATAATTTGTTTTATTTATTACGTTTCCACAACATGTTTACTCTCTAAAGCTAAACATTATGACTAAAATTCATTTCCAACTAAAATATTGAACAGTAGAGCTAAACAACAGTGGAGCCTCCAACGGATGGATTGAACCAGGAATTATTTCTTGTTTGAAATTTTGAAGGCCCCTAGCAGCAATGGGCTAATAACATATACGAGTAGATTATTAAATTAAACAATATTCCGGGTTTCTAGAATATTCTACTGATCCAATTCTCCTCAGTACCACACTTAACGTTTAAAAGGGACAAATATAAATTATATTACCTTCAATGTTAAATGTCTGTTAATCTTTGAAGATAATTGATGGTGCATGCCTTCATCTTTAAATATTGGTATCAAATAATCGTTACTATTTGCGCAAAGTCTACAAAGCAAATTTACTGAAGGGATGTTCCAAATTGTCGAAGGGCCAACTTGTTGATATTGCCGATCCAAATCCTGCATTTTTGAAACAGGAAAGTAGAGATCACCTGTAAAAAGAAGTTTTTTAAATCAAAAACCTATCAGAGAATTCATTGTTTTGAAAAATATTAACGTGTGTCCAAAACGCAGGGTGCCTAAAAAATGTACTCAGAAATATATATGTACTACATTAATAAAATTGTTATTAAATTGTTTTTGAACTTTAAATATTACCATTTATTAATGGAAATAGTTGAACATTCTCTAGCGTCGGATAACCACATAAAACACAAAGTTTACACCAAAAACTGAAATGTATTTATTGCCTGCTTTTTTTTTTCAAGTAAATCATGTAATGACAACAACTACCCTAAATAAAAAATGAATGAAACTGAGGTGAAATTAGTTGTGGGTTGATATTAAGCTAACTGTTATTTTTCCAACTGTTATTCTCTTCTAGTAGCAGACTGCTACTTAAAATCAAAAATAACGTATTAATCTGCTACCTGCTATATTTACTCTGCTTTGCGTCGTGAATATTGATTGAGTGAACAAACTGTTTCCAAAGTTCAAAAGAATTAGTTTGTAAATGTGACTTTTTTTTTTTGTTTCTCCTCCTTTTAATATATAACATGTTATTTTTTTTTTTGTTTCTCCTCCTTTTAATATATAACATGTTATTTTTTTTTTTGTTTCTCCTCCTTTTAATATATAACATGTTATTTTTTTCAGCTGATAGCCGTTTTATTTTTCACAGCATACAAAACATTGAAATAAAAAAATAAAAAAGTATTTTATTTGTTTAATTGTTTGTTAGCACATTAACTACCACTACTGATAAAGTAAAGTTTAAATAGAAAAAAAATAGATGTTGATACTGATTAATAATGTTTTTATTTTCAAAAATGTACTATGAAAACAATAGGTATCATTAACATTTATTTATATTTGTATAACAAAGAGAACTTGGATTATGAAATCCCTAATGCAATATGACTTTTGCCAGCAATATTTTTAATGATTAATTAAAACATGAAAAAATGGTAAATTTAAATAAGGTAATTTGGAAGAGAGAACGACAAAAAGAGCAAATTCGAAACAGAATTTGTCTTTTATTTCAAGAGCATACATAATAACTTAAGAGGAATAATGAGGTAAGTTATCTAAAGTCTTCGAACTCGACATCAAATATTGTCAAATAAACAATAATTTTGAATTGCCAGCTATCATTTTTAGACTGTCCGACAGGAAAAGTCGCTGTTCTGTTGTTCGGCTTTCAGTTTCAGAAAATAGCAGTTGTATACATTTTTTATACTGTTATTTAATAATACTAATAACAGTTGGTAGCAGTTATACAGAAATAACGCTTTTCCTATCACAATCTGAAATGTTTGCAAACAAAAGAACTGGTTATCAAAACAACATATAAATCGATTATTAAAAAGATTATAAATATTCTACAAACTACTCAGATGAAATATTATTACTTTTATATTATGACTATTATTATTAATTGTAATAATAATTACGATGGCAGGAATAATCACATTAGAAATTGATTATTTCACTTGGAGAGGGAGAAGTAAAAAAAGAAAAATCTATAAAAAAAGGGAAAAACTTTTATCTTATTAATTTAAAATCTTCAATATATTGAAGCAGAGTTTCAGTTTTGCAGATTTGTTCTTGTGCTATTACTCATTGAGTCTGTTCGTAAATCAATCGAAATCTACCTGATGCAATGTCTTTTTGGCAACAGAGTTGGCAATATTCAATGGAATTTAGTAATTAGGGTCTAATTAATAATAATTGGTTTGATTATAAGACAAATAGCAACTTCCGCTATATCTCCGAAACGTCTAGACGTATAATCAATTGAAAATTACTGAAATATTTAAAATTCAACGTATTATCAATATTTCAATTTTCGGAATGCATCATTTAACGAATATTTTCCGATATATTTTTCTTTTAAAAAATAATGAGAGTTGCCGCTCTATTTTCCAAGCACTTATAGTTTTCCCTAGGTCCCCAAGATTACTATAAAAATTAACAAAAAACAATGTTGCCACAGACGTTTGTTTAGAAAAGTATCATGGCTTACGTACTTGGCAAGAGTAGAGTGTTTTGAAATCTATTTGTCTTTAACTTAACTTAATTCTTTTAGTGATTTTTGCGAGGTATTAAGAACAGTTTCTTCAAGTATTTGTCCTAGTTGCACGGAACGCATTTTACCAACCATGTCAAATAAAGAATAAATAAAACAATTATTTTCCCATTATTTTCTATAGAGAGATGTACTGGGTATCCCACCATATCATCCCGATGTGGACACCTAAGCTAGTGATGTGCAAGACCAAGACTGATTTTGCTCATCATTTATCTAAGCATTCAATGCTTCTTCCCTTCTTCCCTGGAAAATAATACTTGAAATCGCACAGGGGCTGTTACCTCGGAAGGACGGCGTGCTCAAAGCTTTGTTACCTTCCAGATAAAAACCTTAAGGGCCCCAGCCGGGTTTGGGCCCACTGCTATCTTGAACTCATTAGGCAAACATGCTACCTCTGTGCTTCCGGCGCTCTAGATTTATACTTCTAATCCTTTAAATTCTAATGTAAATAATTATTTTTAATGTAATTAAACTTTTTTTGTAGTTATGTTAAAGTAACAACCATTTTAAATCCTATATTCTTATAAGACATATTGTAAGGTTACAGAACATTTCTCGTTTAACTAATTCCGTATAATGAGGGAAATTAGATCCAATCTGGCTCCGGGGTTTGTTCACTGGTTCTATTTGATGTTTTTGGACATTTTAAAAATTTCTGACATGAATTGATTAATAATTACGCTTTCTTATTGCTATAACATTTAGCTAGACGACACAGCTACCAAGATAAGCCCTATATATAATAAAAATAGAGGGCGCCGGTAGCTCAGTGGTATGCGTGCTTGCCTTTTGAGGTCAAGATCGTGGGTTCGGAACCCGGCTGAGGCCCTTAGTTTATTATTTTTGGGAAGTAAAATAAAACTTAAGCCCGCCGTCCTTCGGATGGGACGTTAAGCGATGGTCCCGAGCCTGTACGATGTCAGGTACTCGTTAAAGACCCCTACCCTAGGTGAATAAAAATTTAGGGTAGGCAAAATTTAGGACTCCCATAGTAGAGTCGGGCTCATATCCCAGAGTGACGAAAGAGCGCTCTGGTAGTAGGTGATATGATATCGTAGTTAAAGCCCGGGCATGAGTCATAATAACTATTATAAAAATTATTTCTAGTATATTGAACATTTGTTGCCTGTCTAAGCTATACCACCAACTGAACATTGGAGTAGCTAGATTCCTGACATGGTCCTTCGATTTTCAAAGTTGAATCAAAACCCGACTTACACATAAGTTTCATCTCTCCCTCTAAATCTTTGGTGTCTTTATTTCTTTAACCATTATATCATCGTCCTTACATCTCTAAATTTGAGGCTACACCCCGACTCAGACATATGTTTCCACGCTCTCTCCAAACCTTCGTTCTCTTCATTTGGTGGACCATGACTCGGCTCCACGGTTCCAGACAAGAATCGGGACCTACACCTTCAGTCCTGGACTCAGATCCAACATTCCAGACATGAATTCGGATCCAAGAATGGTCCATGAAATAAAGAGATCCAAGATTTAGTGGGAGAGCAAGAGCTTAGATGTTGGACGACATGGTCAATATCAAATACAAATAGTATGTTTCCATAACAATGGTTGAGTCCCAGCCTATAACCGAATACATTGCAGATGTATATGGTCCTATCAAAAGTTCTGTCGTTTTTTTTTTATAAAGGAATGTTTATTTTGACTGTAGAGTCTTTGTTATGATTCTAATCCCAATGCGACCTTTGCTAATGTAAACCGCATTGTTTACTATCTGTGAAAACAGTATAATATTTTAATCCAGTCACTGCTAGACTTACAAACGAATTTATTAAAATGGTTTGCATTGAAATTCAAATTTGGTCGATTTTATTTTTATATTTATTTTTTATTTTTAAACTCGGCTTAAAAGCTTCTGTGGCCGCTCGAAAAATATTCTCCATGTTTGGTGAGAAGGCTGTCTCTGAGCGTAAAGCTCAATTTTGGTTTTCCGAAAATGGGAAAAATGAAAAAGCTTGACAGAAGGGGCCCTCACAAGTTATGGGATGCCAATAAGATGATTCGATTAACAACATCTTCATCTCTAGCTTCTCGATTAAAAAATTATTTACATTTTTAGACAGAATAATCACTTGTGATGAAAAATTGGTAGAATACAATAATTTTAGGGGGTGTTATCAATGGCTCTCAGCTGATGAAGAACCAATAAAATTTCCGAAACCTGATCTTCACCCGAAAAATGTGTTATTGGTTGTTTTTTGGTCAGGCAAATGTGTCGTGCACTATGAGCTCCTAAGTCAGGGGCAAACCATCACTGCAGAGGTCTACTGCACGATATTAGACCGCTGTCAGTTTAAACTTAAAATATTCGATCCAGGGCTAGTGAATAGAAAAGGACCCTTGCTCCTTTAGGGAACTGCTCGGTCACATACGGCAAGGATGACCAGGGATAAATTGATAGAGATTGGATGCTACTCTCTTCAAATTTTTAATTACCTACTTAAAAAACGACTGAACTTTTGAAAGGACCCTACATATTAGGTGTATTATCTGGAAGTTTGTTTTATCTATGTACATACATTTTTATTTACCCAGGACATACAAAATAACACATGAATAAAAATGTTCCGCAAATTGTGAATTTTTAAAAATATTTTATAAGTTATTGTAATCGTGCGAAAATCCGAGATGAGTTTTCAACGAATTTTCACTTTTCAAGGTCCCCTGAATACGTTGTGAGTCGGGGTGTAGGCGTTCTCAAGGTTTTTGTTAATCTCCCTAAAAAACCTAAGGGCTTCGGTCTGGTTTCGAATCCGCGATCTTGAGCTGAATAAGCAAGCAAGCTATCGAGTTACTGGCGCCCTCACTCCGCTATTGCTGGGGAAGTAATAAGAACAATGAGTGTACCTTTATGTTCACATCGGTTTCAGCACAGCGTTGAAACATGCAGTTTTATTTTCAAAGTTAATTTACATCTTTTGTCTAGTAGTCTTAGTAACGTCTGTTCATTTCTTGTCTTTTCAGTCTTGTTTCAGGGTTCCATGTTAGTCGCTGGTCGAGTAGGACATAGTTTTTGATGGGACTGGATTATTGTTAAGTTATACTGGAGGTATATTTGCGACGGAGAGTAATTACTATGAGAACTGACTGCTTGTCGTTCACCGGTAAACCATGTTTTTTTTCCCTACGCCCGTACGCTTGCAAGTTCCGCCCATACGACTCCTAGCAGCCCAATACACAGCAGATTTTTTCGTCATAGTGCAGTCTCCTCTATTAGCAGTTCTGACGTCCTGGAGAGCAGGGCACACGTCAAAATGCTGCGCTGTCATGTGCTCCTCTCTCTCGCAGAGGACGTAGTAAGGGTTGTCCGCTACTCCGATCAGATGAAGGTGTCCCTGAAGATAATCGTAGCATATTTCAAGCCCTGATAACGTCGAAAAATGACAATGTTATGTGTATATAACATGACACACATATGTATATAACATTGTATACGCATATGTAAATGGTTAAATAAAGTGTCTCGATTAGCCGTGGCTTTCATTTATCCGTGCGACCTCTCCCCCCCCCCCCCCCCCATTACCCCGGATAATTGAGGTTCTACTGTACTGTGGTTACAAAAGGAAACAATTGGCCAACTGGGAGATATTTGAAAGATATTATCTAATTCCACCGGTATGAAGTTTTGGGATTTCCTCGAGGTTGCTTATGTACTTCTTGGCGTATTGTATGAGATTGGGAAAAGAACGCCAGGAAGACACCTCAAAGCAACAAAATTACATCCGTCCTCCAGTTGAAAAATTATTCCAAGTTATTATGGGTCATTAACCAATCAGTTTCGTTGATCTATCAAAAAAGCCTAGCAATATCCTAACTGCCGCTTTTTTTCTTGTAGATAAGGGGGAGAATTAAAAAAAAAAATTATAATAAAATATGTTATTTATTTTTTTAAATATATATATATTTTATTTTACTCTTCTAGATAGAAAGTTAATTTTTAGAAAAAAAATATATATATTCCAAGAAGCTATGCTGGTATAAGAACCACAAAATACAATTACAAAAAAACAAAGATTTATGTAGCATATATTTAAATAAAGAATAAATTAAAAGAAAACTGTAATTATTAAAATTAATAACAAAAATAAAATTATTCCTATAATACATAAAAGTTACAAGAATGGTTCGCAGCAATAAATATCTTACACATTTTGTTCAGAGGCGGATTTAAGAGGGGTGAATGAGGGTTGAAAAATATGTTCAATTTTATAACAAAAATAAGGAAAGCAGTGAGATGTAGGAATCATAGGGAAGTATTACATACGACCCTTCCTGATGTTCAGTCAGTATCAGCAGAATAGTAGACTAGTTGTCCCTCTCATGCTGTCTCTCAAGTTTGTGCCAATTTGCATTTATCAATTTGAAAATAAATGTTTTCTTCAATAACATTTCTTAGAGTTTACAATAACATTCACAGTATTTGTTTAATTATCCAAAAGTTGGTTCATATCCGCTTCTCATTAATTATTATTATTTTTATTTTTCAACAGAGAGAAACAGTAACAATTTTGATAATTTAGACATTTGTTGGAATATTTACTAATAATAAATTTGGTAGATTTTCAATTTTCTGAACTTTATTTAATTTCTGTTTTTATTATATATTTTTTTTTTCAATTTAATGTTTTATTTTTAAAGCAATGAAATCAATTTAATATTATTATTTATTTTTCAGTGTTGTGTGATGGGAATAAGCTTGTCTGGGCCTCCAAGGGCAGGAAGTGGAGCTTCCACGGTGAGGACACCGTCTTTGCTGAGAGAAGACTTGATGGATTCTGGGTTGGTGCCTTTTGGAAGAAGAAATTCCCTGTTGTATTCTCGGTAAACGGATTTACTTTCTGTTTTTTCTTCATGTTTAGCATGAACCTGAAAAAATCAATTATATTAATAACATTATTCATTGTCTGTAGAATTGAGGATTAGTCAGTTAAACAGTACCAAATTGAAAATTAACAAGTACGGTAAGACTTCAGAGGATTCCAAATGCATTATCAATAAAAAATTTTCAGCCAAGTTACTTTTTGCAGTTAGATTTTCAAAAGAAAACCTGTTTTTTTCTTTTGATTCCGAAAATAGATTTTTTCAATTAAAAAAGAAAACCAATTGCAGGCGAATCCGCCAATTACTTGCTGAGATATAATCAAATACAGTTTTCAAGAGCTATTTTTTTATATATATATTTTTTTTCAGTTCCTATTTGTACTACTTACGTAGAACAAGTTCTATGAAATGAAACATGCAAAATTCATTTTCGTTAAAATAATGTAAAAGACCTTAATTATTTTAATATTTAGCATTTTTAACAAATTGAATAGTGATAAAAATCTGTGTATTGAAGCATTCTTTACAATACAATACATTTTATTTACTCAATTTGTCAAAATTGCTAAAAATTAAAATAGGTAATTAACAATTTGAAGAAAAAAGAATTATGTTTAATTTAGAAAAATGTGTTTGACATAGGCAATTAAATAATTTGTTTTAATAGGAACTGAAGAAAAATCGCTTTAAAAAATATATATATATTTTAGCGATTTTTCTTCTGTTCCTATTAAATTAATTAATTACCTTTGTCAAACAATTTTTTCTAAACTAAACAAAATTTCTTTTTCTTCAAAATCATTGTTAATTATTTTAATAGTTTTAATTACATATATATATCTCAAGTACTTGAGCGATTCGCATACCGTTGGCTCATTTTACATTCTAAGAAATCTATTTTCTGTATCTGAAGAAAAAAAACACATGGCAACATTTGAAAAACTGAAATTACAATGTTCTAGTGCTTAACGCGATGGCTTAACATATTTTTTTTAATAACATATTTGTAATCCTCTAGAGAAATGAGCTAGTTAAAAAAAAAATAAAAAAAAATCTATCTTTTGTTCACAGGCTATTTCCTATTTTATTCAAAATTTTCTATTGACAATTTCGAAATTATTTAATAATGATTGAGGGGGAAAATGGCCGCAAACTACACCAACACAAAGCTGAACTAAGAAAAGATAGCATCATTTACTAAGCGTGACTTGCAGCCATGACGACCAAGGTCTTTTTGATAAAATCAAAGAGATACGTTCTTTTTTTCTATCATTTACTAATCTGGAAAGCTCAAAGAAACAAATTTGAAAGGCACGCATCACAAATTCCTTCTGAAGAATTTAGACACTTTTATCCTGATTAGTGCGTCACATATATCCAAAAATAATGTTAAAAAAACCTTGTATGCAGAAACTCATTATATACGAGTATAATATACTATATTATATTTACTTTATATTTACGAGTATAATATACTATATTATATTTACTATATAATATATTATATTTACTTTATATTTACGAGTATAATATACTATATTATATTTACTTTATATTTACGAGTATAATATACTATATTATATTTACTTTATATTTACGAGTATAATATATTATATTATATTTACTATATAATATATTATATTTACTTTATATTTACGAGTATAATATACTATATTATATTTACTTTATATTTACGAGTATAATATACTATATTATATTTACTATATAATATATTATATTTACTTTATATTTACGAGTATAATATACTATATTATATTTACTTTATATTTACGAGTATAATATACTATATTATATTTACTTTATATTTACGAGTATAATATATTATATTATATTTACTTTATATTTACGAGTATAATATATTATATTATATTTACTATATAATATATTATATTTACTATATAATATATTATATTTACTCTCATGACAAATCTTAATGATCAGAAGCAAAAACGGAAAATACAAAATTCAGAATCTACTATTTAACAGAAGTTGTTCTTGTAGGAACGCTACTATTTTGAGCGGCATACCTCGGCTTGTAATGAACATTAATTAATGGCTCAAATTATAAAAAAACACTTTATACTTTTTCTGTTATGAACTCTCCCGATCAAAGGGAACGCGAAGTTTTTTTGAGATTTTTATTGATAAAATACTTAGATGAGACATGTGAATACTCACGAGGAGTTTGTTATCGACAGTTTTGACGACAATTTCTTCAGGTTGATACTGGCTCACGTCGAACCTGAGTTTCAGCATCTTGTTGTCTCCTTCTTCCTGGATGAGAGGTGAGTTGAGTCCTTCCAACCACATATTCTGTCCTTTGTCTGCCGTTAGTCCGCCTCCGCCGCCCGTGTTCGAAGAAACTGAGTTAGAAGTCGAACTAAAATAACAAAAAAAAATTGATTAAATTTTATTTATTTTCAAATTGATATTTACAATTATATTTGTATAAATCAAGTGTTTATATGTCTGTATCGTGCTTCATGTATGTTTAGAGTTGTGTGGTTAACGTGGCTATTAACGTAAGAGAGAGTGTTATAATTGGGGGCTGTGATTTATATGCACTTACATATTTTTTGCTATTAACTTCAGGATCCTGTGTAAACATTATCTTTAAGTTTTACCATATAGAATCAATTCAAGCTATTTTTATTTTGCATATATCGCTAAAAATATATATTCTTGCATATCTGAACCTAATTCGCATATTTTTATTCATATTTTTGAGTTTTTTTGGCAGCTCAAGGATAGTAGGTACATACCTATCATAATTTTTTTTTTGTAAACTGACGATTAATAAAAATTAATCCCACTTTTTTTCCAAAATCCCACTAAATTTGCTTCTATTCTGGTCAGTTGTACGCGCCTTTTATTGAGATGAGTGCATTCCAGGAACTCCAATGTTTCTCTTGAATTCATTGTGTTCATATTGCGAACTTTTTATTCTGACTACTTTAATAATTTATTCTTGGAACTGTTTTTATGCCCATTTCCTTTCTAAGTCGATCTGTTCAGTTTTAAACGTTTGGGTGAAAAGCAGTGGAGAGGGTGAGCGAAGAGTCAGGGGTTGAATTGAGCCCAATGGACATTGGGTTTTTTAATTATGCGCCAGTTATGTGGAGCGCTCATTCAGCCGATACAAATCAAGACGATTAAGTTTTTCTCTGTTCAAATAATTTTTTACTTTATTTTTTTCTTATATATTATTTATTCAATAAATTTCATGCCTATAAAGATTTTCTATTACTTCTGCAGTTTATTTAATTCTATAGATACTTTTTTCCTTTGCAGCCTTTCGCATATTTTTAGTTTTTAAATAAATATACATATTTCGCTGTTTTTATTGCATACAAATCACAGCCCCAGTTATAATTGTGTCGCTCCCTGATTTAACGCAGGGCCAAGCTAAGTTATAAGAAGCATTACCTACATAATACACAATAAGCAAATGCGTTAGCTAATAGAATGAAAATATGACAATGTCAAGAGGAGAGAAGTCACCAAGTGGTGTACACTGCCTAGGCACTGAGTTGCATTTATGTACAATCAGTGACTGCTGCTAGAAGGTCTCGAGGTCATTAGGTCTTAAGGCGTCGTTGGGGAAGTGTGACAGAATGGAGAGCACCCTCAGGAAGATTAGGGAACTAATGGAGGAAAATAACATTATTTTTTTATACATGGATAGTTAATTTGACGAAGGCAATGTTGAGATGTGGATGGAGGATATCTTTAGGATTTCCTAAGAAGCATTGGATAAAAAATTTAAGGGATTGGGAGCCTTCATACCTCAAAGTTCAAGTCTATAAATCCACACAGTTTTCAGCATTGACATATTAGTCGCTTTTTTCTTATTTAGTCAACAAACCACCTCTCGGCATGGGAGATTGGGTTGACGAGTTTTTTAATGATCTATGCCCCCCATCAGTAGAAGAAAATGTCATACATGATCTGGGACATAAAGAAGATCATTGGCTTCTGGACGATTTCACAATGCATGAATTAAAATTGGCCATTAAATCCTCAAATAACACAGCTCCAGGAAAAGATCAAATCCATTATTCCATGATAGCAAATTTACCTGAGAGATCTAAACAGCTACTCTTACAAATTTTCAATAACATTTGGTTAAGAGGAGAGTTTCCGCTTGCCTGGAAAGAGTACGTGGTGGTGCCCATCTTAAAACCCGGAAAGAGCCCTTCTAAAGCGGATTCATTTAGACCCATCTCCTTATCATCCTGCCTTCTTAAGACTTTAGAACGAATGATAAAACTCAGGTTTGAATGGTATCTGGAGAACAACAGCCTACTTCCCAGGAGCCAGTGTGGTTTCAGGAAGGGAAGGTCTGTCTACCATTGTTAACTCCAGCTCCTTACCGATATCAATCTGTCTTTCACTCAGAGAGAATCTGTACTTGGAATTTTTTTGGACATAACCAAGGCCTATGACAATGTTGTATTCTCGGTATTAGAAAATGTTATGATTAGTTTAGAAATCCCAAAATCATTTATTGTACGTTTGATTAACATTCTACGAAACAGGAGAGTATTTTTGAGAATTAATCACGAATATTTGGGACCAAGAATATGTTCTAAAGGACTACCTCAAGGAGGCATATTAAGCTGTCTCCTGTATGCCATATATGTATCGGATTTGAGTCAAGTTGTTCCGCAAATGCAAATAACGCAATATGCCGACGATGTATGTATATATACATCTGGGAAAACTATTGAAGATTGCATAGTGAAAGCAAATCCATCAATTGGGCAATTCTTGAGATGGGCTGATGGGAAAGGACTAACTATATCCAAGACTAAGACAGTGGTCTGTCCATTCACTCGGCAGAGACACCTCCCAGAGTGGGCTGAGATTGAATTAGGAGGAGTAAATTTTCCATATAGAAGAACAGTTCTTTTTTTGGGGCTAATATTAGATACCAAGCTGAATTGGAATGACCATATAAAAAATATTCTTAAAAAATCTGAAATGTATATAAATATTCTGAGGTCCATCTGCAGTCTGAAATGGGGAGCCGAGCAAGATGTTTGTCTTAACTTTTACAGAGTTACTATTAGAGCAGTCCTGGACTTCGGTTGTTTTTTTTATGCCGATGCCTGCAAAAGTCGCTTGCACTCCTTGAATGTTCTACAAAATAAATCTATAAAGCTTAGCATTGGTTTCTTAAATAGTACCCCTACTAACAACATTCTGGTAGAAGCTTGTGAACCACCATTGCACCTGCGAAGAATGATGCTAACCAAAAGATTTGTATTTGGAATACTCTCGCGAAGTGAAGATTTGGGCCGAAAGGTATCTCTACTTGCACAGAAAGTCCTAACATCGACCTACTGGAAGACTAAGAAGACCCCTCTCATAGTGGATGGTTTCTTATCTTCGTCCGGGCTCCAACAGTTAATTCATTTAGAGCCTGTTCCTACAATATTTCAGAAAAATTTGAAAGACCTGTTGTTTGATATTTCCATAGTAAACATTCCTGATTTTGGTTCATATCCTATCTATAATCTAAATTCAAAATTCGAATCGTATCTTCTAGACCTTTTTCCCGATACTCACTTCTTATATACAGACGGATCAAAATCTGCTCATGGTGTTGGAGCAGCTGTTTATGACCCCTTTATACAAAATCATGTGAAGGTTCGCTTGGCGAGTGTAGCCTCCATTTATACTGCAGAGTTGGTAGCCATCATAGAAGCACTTGACTATGTAGTGACTACAGTCTATAGAAATGTGCTTATCCTAACAGACAGCCAGAGCTCCATTATCAAACTATCCAACGTGCGAGTGGAGGCCTCGGTGAACCACCTGATGGTGGGGATCCTGGAGCGTCTCCGAAATTTGTCCCAGCAAGGAAGAAGCATACGTCTCGCCTGGGTGAGGGCTCACTCGGGAATTGTTAACAATGAGATGGTCGACAGTTTGGCAAAGTCAGCTACTGAGTACCAGGAGGTAAGCTCTCGGTATAAAGTCCCCGTGACTGACCTATATACGAACTTTAACCAAGAACTCAGAATCGCTTGGCAAAGAGAATATGATACGAGCGATGTGGGGTTATTTTATAAGGCAGTCAATACACGTGTAGGAATACCATCATGGTTTGGAAAATCTTCCAGATCTCGAAGATTTGTTAAGAATCTCTGCAGAATAAGAACTAACCATGCACTGTGTCGTAAATATTTGCATAGGATCGGTAGAAGTGAGACTCCTCTCTGTGAGGACTGTGCAATGACCGAGGATCCAGAGCATATTATCATGTGTTGCAGTAAATATTCGTATGCAAGGACCAAATTTATAGATAAGGTACGGAAGATAACAAAGGATACCCCAAGTTACATGGACCTGCTCAGACTTCCCAATCTCCATGCCGATAATTTATATTCATTTTTTCAGGAGATAGGCGTGGATTTTTAGATTTTAGTTTTTAGAGACCATTCATATATGAATGTTTTATTTTGAAGTGGCTAATGGCTCAACGCTAAAGTCAAAAAAAAAAAAAAAAAAAAAAAGTGCTATGGCACATAATTAATATTGCAGCCTTGTTCGTTACTAACATAATATACATCTCCCCGTTCTGTTTCTTGTTTTGATTCTTGATATTATGACAGCCCTGCGTAAAGGGATCAAATTTGATATGTAGATGTTATATACTCTTGGGACGAACGAAGATATTAAATACTATATAAATAACAATAAACACTTTTTTTTTTTTTCGTCATTATAAAAGTGAATGTAAAATTTATTTTTAATTTTTAAGTTACACAACAGCTGCAAATATTTGGCGAAAGGCCAAATAGTGTTTTGTTTATCTTGCGAGTAAATCCGAAGAGGATTTTCTTAAACAGAGGGAGAAGTAATTTTGTGAAATACAATTTGGCGATTCGCGTCAGTAATGCGATCCAAAATTTCAAAAATAATACATACTTCAGATAATATAGTTCAGGCCAAATACCTAATAATGTTAACAACATGGCATGAGCCCGATTGCAGTGATGGACATGGATGAATAAATCGATGATAGTTTTAATTGATTTTTTTAGGTACTTCAGACTTCACTTGCTATGAAATATGTTCCCGAAAAACAGCATAAATGAAAAGATACATTTTTTAAAAGAAGAAAATCTACTTAGGGTAACTAGCTAGATACATGTACACAAGAAATTGGATAAATATTTAAAAAATAAATAAATTCAATTTGCTAATTAAATAACTAAAAATGTTTTTTGGTTTTTTTTTAAATTCGTAGATAAGCTCTAAGAAGCAGTTGAAATGACAGCAAAAGAAGACAAAAATATAAATATCTGTTATTTTACCTGGATTCACGAAACGAAGACCACGATCTCCAATAAGAAAGCATTTCAGAAAAAATAATTTATAATAAAGGCAGGTTTTATCAATAATGTCCATATCAATATATATAATTATGTGCATGCACGGAAAGGCAGTTTTAGCGGATTTCTGTATAAATCAGGTAATGCACTGACCCAGTGGGAAAGGGTCATACATCAAGCATGCCTCTGTGCTCCCCAACGTTCAAATTATTACATTTACACAACCTAGTCAAAAATATTTGCCCACCTTTATTTTTTTTTTAAATACATATTTTAAGAGTTAGTTTATTTTTGTACCAAAAAATAAATATTTATAATAATATGTTGATATAATATAATTTAAACAAAAATAAAAATAAAACAATTTAAAACTTACAACAGCTGATTGGTTGATATGGCAGCATTACAGCTCTACATATTCTAGAGGGCGCCGGTAGCTGAGTGGTATGCGTGCTTGCCTTCTGAGCTCAAGATCGTGGGTTCGAAACCCGGCCGAAGCCCTTAGTTTATTTTATCCAGGAGGTAAAATGAACTTACAACACGCCGTCCTTCAGATAGAACGTAAAGCGATGGTCCCGAGCCTGTACGATGTCAGGTACTCGTTAAAGACCCCTGCCCTAGGAGAATATAAATTTAGGGTAGGCAAAATTTAGGACTCCCACAGTAGAGTCGGGCTCATGTTCACCAGAGTGTCGAAAGAGCGCTCTGGTAGTAGGCGATATGACCTCGTAGTTAAAGCCTGGGCATGAGTCATAATAACTAACTAACTCTACATATTCCAGGCATTCTTTCAATAAGTTTCTCCAATTTTTCTGCAGAAATTATTGTATCGTGCTTACAATTAAATTTGGTGGTGGCTCTGTAATGGTTTGGGGGTGTTTTGATGGGAACAGAGTTGGCGACTTAGTCAAAATTGAAGGAATCATAAAAAAAAAAACAGTATAAAAAAATCCTGGAGGAAAATGCAATTTTTCTGCAAAAATTTTCTTTCATTCATCCTGTAAAATTCTTCAGAGATCCCGTTTGTTAGTCGGGGCTAACCTTCTCACATTCCTATCCAACTTATCCCATAAAAGCTCGACTGGGTTAAGGTCGGGAGACTGTGGTGGCCAAATCATCATGTTTATTTTTCCCTGTTCTGGATGCTCAAGAACGCTTTTGCATAGATTAGAAGAATGTTTTGGATCATTGTCCTGTATAAACACGAATATTTCTCCAATTATTCTTTCACCAGAAGGAATAGCATTTTCCTCCAGGATTTTTTTATACTGTTCTTTTTTCATGATTCCTTCAATTTTGACTAAATCGCCAACACTGTTCCCACCAAAACACCCCCAAACCATTACAGAGCCACCACCAAACTTAATTGTAAGCACGATACAATAATTTCTGTAGGAAAATTGGAGAAACTCATTAAAAGAACGCCTAGAATATGTAGAACTTTAATAGCTGCCAAAGGCTGCCATATCAACCAAAGAGCTGTTTAAGTTGAATATTTTTGTTAATATTTTTGGTTCAAAAAATGTTGTTCTAACTCTTAAAATATGTATTTTTTAACAATATAAAGATGAGCAAATACTTTTGACTGGAACTGTACTCGTATGTGTCCGTTCGCGCGGTAAATCCCGAAAGGTATTTAGTGAAAGGTCGTCAGTGAATCACCGCCAATGTTCTTTCCTAGCGCCCTATGGTTTCGTAATCCCTCTAAGACTAACGAACCGATTTGGCTGAAAATCAGTAAATGTTTCACTCAGGGTATTTTTAATCCTCACTTAAATTTGTGTATCGATATATTCATTAGGGTTTTAGGTATTGGCAGTTATTATAGGGTTGAGCTGAGTTCCCTGAATTTTTGACCGATTACGTAATTACCCTTATACAATTTATAGCTGGGGTTGAAGAATGAGAAAAAAAAAAAAAAGTCTGTCTGTGAACAAGGTAACTCCCAATGAATATATCAACACGAATTTTTGTGTATTATGTACATCTGGAACCCCATAAGGACGAAACGAAATTGAGTATGAGGATTCAGAAGACTCTGTAAGAAACCTATCGATTTTAAACCAAACTGGTAAGTTTCAGAGGGAGAGCGAAAACTTAATTGATTAATTCGCTCTGGGATACATTGCCGGCAATTTACAGACTTTGTTTTCTTTATTTAAAAAAATAAGCCATGTTTTTGGGGCTCAAGAGGGCGGAAAACATAAAATTATCTTGAAAACTCAATAAATAAATTTGCCTATACTTGGTATAAAAAAACTGAAGTAAAACCGCTTGTCTGGTTCGCCCCCACGCCAGGCCTCAACTGAATCCTTGTGTGAGTTAGGTCATGATTCGAGGTTAGTCAAGTTGCATTTCGATGCCCAGAAAGGCAAGCGACGCCCAGGGTCGTTTGAATGTGGTGGTTCGAGCAAGGCCGATCGGTTTTTGTCATTTAACACAATTTGAGTCAAGATATGACTATTTTTAAATAATTATTATTATAAAATACTAAACTAGAAGATCTATCGCGTATCAGTGCCCAGTCGAAACTAAAAATATTTAACATATTGTAATTAAATGGTTCAGAGAATGAAAATAAAGGGATGTAAGCCCGATGTGGAGTGGACAATCCGCCCTTCCTCAGGCATATGAAGTTTAGGGCAAGTTATGTAATCTGTCAGAAATAGTAGGCCAACTATTGATGATTAGTTTCGAAGGGAGAGTGAAAACTTAGTTGATTAATCCGTGCAGGGGAAGTACATTGTCCGTGATTCACCGACGTCTTTTTAGCCCTATTTCATGATCCCATACGAACATACTATAATTTTTTATTTATTTTGTTAGACTTTTCTATTTATTCATTGATTTATATATATTTTTTTTTTATTTTATTTTTTTTATACATATTCTTATAGTTATATTGTTTTCTTTTTCTTTTCTATATTTCGCACATTGGGATATGATGAAGGGACGTACGAGTAAGAACGTCCCGAAACATCGTTGGGATAAAGACACTTCCGAAGAGTTTTTGAAAATAGTTATCTTAATTTTTATTAAATTGAAAAATGTGTCTACTTATTATAAATGTATCTATGTTTTAATTTTTTTTTTATACTCATATATTTTAAAGTATTTATTTATTCAGTTTTTATTAATTTCATTTTACTTTTTTTAATAGTTTTGTTATTACTACTAATCATAGGTGTGTTAGACTCAAGTAGTTATAAATCTAATTTATTAGCTAACTTAATGTATAAATTATTTTGACGTATCCTATTACCATGTATTGGTTTAACGGAAATAATTTTTTTATTATTATTATTTTTACGTAGGTATTTCAATAATTACCATCTTATAGCCCTTTTTGGTCTCATTTATTCTTTTTCTTTATTTTTTCTTCTTCATTTCCATACAACAATATTTCGTCCTACCAGGACATTTTCAAGTACATCACTGAAAAAATATTACATTCACAATAACGATCACAATCTAAACAAGCAAAAGAAAAAAAGAAAAATGTAAGTAAAAGATACAATAGAATTTTACGATATGGCTAACTTGTTTAGATTGTAAACGTTATTGTGAATGTAATATTTTTTCAGTGATATACTTGAAAATGTCCTGGTAGGACGAAATATTGTTGTTGTATGGAAATGAAGAAGAAAAAATAAAGAAAAAGAATAAATGAGACCAAAAAGGGCTATAAGATGGTAATTATTGAAATACCTACATAAAAATAAAAACTTAAGAGGTCTCAAACAATCGTATATATGATACGAAATTGAAGATAAAGATTATTATTATTATTATTTAAGGGATTCACAATGGAGTATTGAAACTAAACCAATGTTTAAACGTCTCTTTCAAGTCGGCATAAACAAAAAAAGTTGTCCGTGAGTTACCGGCAATGTACTTCCCCAGAGCGAATTAATCAACTACTGTCTCTACCAACAATCGACGACCATTTTAATCAATAGTTCACACATGGACTTGTGAATCCTAAAACTAAATTTCTTGTCGATACATTCATTACAACGGCAGTTATTAGGGTTGAGTCGATCCCCCTTCACTGAAAACCAATAAGTATCGACCACGTTCTAGATATATTTCCAAAATGTCAATATTTTCATTTTATTGGAAGTTATTGTGTTCACAAACGTACAGGATTTTTTTTATATATGAAGTACAGGGGATGTTATGTAATCGGTCTGAAATTAGTGTAAAAACTCAGAATTTTTCATCGCCATAACTTGCCGTATACATCGTATAACTGGGGAAGTAACACATTCAACAATAGGTTAGGTTTGATGACTCATGCCCGGGCTTTAACTACAAGGTGACGAAAGAGCACTCTGGTGGACGTGAGCCCGACTCTACTGTGGGAGTCCTAAATTTCGCCTACCCTAAATTTTTATTCACCTAGGGTAGGTGTCTTTAACGAGTACCTGACATCGTACAGGCTCGGGACCATCGCTTAACGTCCCATCCGATGGACGGCGTACTTAAGTTCATTTTAACTCCCAGATAAAATAAACTAAGGGCCTTGGTCGGGTTTCGAACCCACGATCTTGAGCTCAGAAGACAAGCACGCATACCATTGGAGCTACCGACGCCCTCCATTCAACAATATATTATTAAGTAAATAACAAAAAAAAATATATATAATTTTTTAAGAAACGGCCTTTTTGCAATGTGATTTGGAACTTCACACAATTTTATGTCCCACACCTCCCTTTCCGTTTGAACGATTTGACTGATAATCAATAGGTGACATTCTTTAGAAGTTCTAGATCCACCCATAAAATTTCATGTTGATATGTTTATTCTATCGAGAGTTATAAATTTTATTATAGAATTATAAATTTTGTCTTTGATTTTGAGACCAAAACGTCGGAAAACATCAAATTTTGCGAATAAATACAATGAATTTGTAACCGATTTCATATAGCTGGGAAGTAAAGCCGTAACAGTTCATGAAGTAGAGAATTGATACAGGACGTACGTGCTTCCGGTATTCACTGAACCGCGACAAAACACAAAACCTAGCCCACACAGTTCTGGTCTTCTCAAAAATCCATAACCCATGGGGGAAAAGATTCAAAATTTCTTATTTTTGACGACCTTGGCTATAGTGATGAATTTTGTTTATGGATAAAATGTGTTATAATTTGACAAAAAAAAAAATATTTTAGATCAATTTTCCGCTCCAATAATATATTCTGATTGTAAATTAACAATTAAATTTGAAAAAATAATAATCACATATTTTTTTGGGCAAGTTACAATTTTGAACCAAAATGGCCGGTACAAAACAGCATATTACACACATTGACGTAATTTTTTTGCCATTAAAATAATATTATAGAAAAAAAAAAAATATATATATATATACGATATTTACAAGAGAACAGGCTGTAGGTACTCACAATTAATTACAACAGCCTCAAGTTTAAATAAAACAATGCTACTTTGAATGAGCAGTGTAAAAATGATTTATTGAAAAATAATTATCGAAAACCTTTTACTAAAAAAAAAAAAAAAAACAATAGTCGATGAATTATCGGCAATGTATTACTTCCTTATCTTGAATGATTAACAATAAGCTCTCACTCAAAACCCTAATGAACTTTAGAATCCACATTTGACATTTCATGAAGATAAATCCATTCTATGACAAGTTATTTGAGTTTTAGAGTTAAACCCCCTCCCCCCGTGAGCCGAGTTGACGTCTTATATTGGAGGTCTGAACTCACATATAAAATGACAAGTCGATCTGTAGACGTCTTTTTTTTTTTTTTTTTTTTTTTTTTTTTTTCCATTTTTGGATTTAAGAAAGAAGAAAGAAAGAAAGAAAATGGATTTAGGGGGAAAACATGAAATTTCCGTGAAAACTCAACATCGAATTTCTTGAGCGATAACATAACTTGCCCTTTACTACGCATAGACGAGAAGAGTAAAAATAATACAAAAAGCTGTGTAAACCCAGCCAGACATCACTGCTATTTTTGGAATTCTGAGTTATTCTAGCCTTAGGTTCCCTAACATCATATAAGGACTATTCCAAATTATTTTCGAATACCAATTTAAAATAATTTTTGATTAATTGTCTATTAAATACCTATAATTGTCTATTTATTTCTCATACTCCAATGAGCTGAATTTGAGGATGTATTGTACCAAAGATAATACATTTTTAACCACTTAAGTATTTTTATCTTTTGTTTAATTTTTAAGATAACATTCTATTAAGTTGATTGACCGATTGAGATATGGAAAATTGTAAAATGTAAATTGAGTATTTGGAAAATCATTTAATAATTTTTGTCATATAGTGCAGTTTGAAAAAATTGATGCTTTTTGTCTAAAAAAATGTCGTAACAAAACTGGCCATACAAAAATAAATAAATAGAATAATATTGAAATCAATCTTCATGGAAAAATTCAGAGAAAAAAATACGTGATTGTAATAAAAATATATGCTAATAGTTACATAGAGCCATTAAAAAATAAATAATAAAACAATGATAGTGGTCGTTAATAAGCAATTAATACTTTGAAAATCTACAGAATTCCATTATCCTTTTTTTAAATAGAGGATTCACAAAAAAAATCATATCTAAAAATATATATTTTCGGAACAATAGATTACTATCTATACGGTACTCCGTTTTTTAATTGCATGCATTAAATATTTGTCAAGGAAAAAAACTGCTAATTGTCTTTAAAAACATGCAGATATGTTAGGTATTATTTTAAAATGCACCAAACCTAAATTGAAAAAAAAAAAATAATCGCAGACCAATCATCCGGATTTGAACAATAAAATAAAAATTACAATATTAATGAAAAAGAAATAAAATATAAATACATAATAAATGCATGATACAACTTGAGAAATATGTAAAAAGAATTTCGCAGTTCTTTTGACGTTTACACTTCATTATTTGCACCATATTTTTTAACAATTGCAGTAAAGACAGGCTAAATGTTGGGTTAAAAAAATTGATTCATAGTTTAAAAAATATAATTTTGTTTACCTGGTAGTTGTTCTGAAAAAGTTGGATTCCCGGTTCATCAGTTCGGATCGAAATTTGGTCATTTCATCTTCCATTTTTCGCATCTCCGCATCGAATCTTTCACGAATATTACTAAATTCAGTATCGATCACGCTAAAATCGCCCAATTTGATTGGGATATTTCTCTTAACACCGCTCTCCGCCATAAGAAGAATGACTTTCGAAGAGGTGATGGGTTTTGAGAAGAGTGGATCACTGGCACAGGGTTGAGACTATTATGCGCTTCAAACCTCGACTCCCTTTCAGTTTATGTAGGTACAATAGGTGGGTGGGACGAGATGCGCATGCGTCAAGGCGGCGAGAGGGGAAAAAAAGGGGGCCGATATGACGTCATGGACATTTCTGTTGTCCCCCACACTCTCTTGCCGCCTACTATCTATGCTTCACAGGGACTTCTGAATGAAATTTTGTTTTTAGACTGAGACAAAAAAAAATCCAATTATAATTATATATATATATATATATATATATATATAATATATATAATAATATATTATTATTATATATATTATAATTATATATATATATATTAGAATATATAATTATATATCCTTGTAAGGCTTTCAAAGTGTTACAAATTACTTGCTCAGGCGGCTTTCACACAATTGGGAACCGGCATCTAGCAGGCTACGTACCACCTCACACCAAAGCTGCTTATTTTGTGGGTGGCATCGAAAAAACGAAAATCCTGCTTTAGCGAACCTTGTCCTAATGTTCTCAGTAAATATAAAAATGAAAATTTCTAATTTGAACAGAAGAATGTGTTAATTTAAATTAAATTAATCTTAACTAAAATTTTAAAAAACTTAATTCAATTAATTAAACTCAGGCAGGAATAACTCCTGCTTAAATAAATTAACACAACTTATATACAAAAACACCGGCAACAAAAGAATCTTTCTGTATTCAATATTTTAAAATACTTACTTGCTTGTTATGCACAGATAGCAACATTAGATTTCGAGATTTAAACATTTCATACTTTAAAAAGTCGGTGAATCACTAACAAGGTACTGCCCCAGCGCGAATTAATCAACTAAGTAATTTCGTGTTTTCCGCCCTCCTGAGCCCCCAAAAAAGGGCTTATTGAAAACGACTATTCGCTCGTTAAGCACAGTGATAGCCGGTCAAACTTTCTTGTGTTACAAAATACCGTCAGATTTCAATCGCTAATAACTACGAGACTAATAATGCGATAACAACGGTTGAGGTCACAATGGATAGAGCATGTCTGTACGTGTTTGTTGTGCAGTGTTTGTTATGCCTGTGACATTATCGGGCTAGTGTGGGCGCCGGCGGATGATTTTTGCGAATTAGCGTTGTGTAAAATTAGAAATTAGTGTAGCGTGATAACGCGTTTAGATAGAACGTTGATTCGGGTGTCATTGTAAAGAGCTTGAGGAGTCCTACTAGGACTCAAAGTAAAACAATAAAAATATTCGCCGAAATATATGTAAAAATCTGTATTAAATTGAAAATTGCAAAAAATTAATGATGTCGTCTCATATGAATCGTAAATATGCGCGGAATTATAGAAAACCCAAATCAGAGGAAAGCTCGCCTCAAAAGGAATTTAAAAAACCTAAAAAGTCTAGTACCGAGCAAATGCAAGAGCTACGGCAGCATCGAAAAGAAAATGAAAAACATTAAGGCGTAGTCAATACAGTGTGAGATGTTCGTACGTGAGTTGCTTTAGCTACCACAGACCCTTGCTACATGCAATAAACTTGTGATTTATCTATTCTGTAACCATACTACTCTGTATAACCATTGTATTAAAGAGATTGATAATTAAATTACATATTAATACGAAACACTTGTTATGATTTTATCCCCGACGTTTTCACGGCAAATCTACGGCGTGAACCTTGACTACACTTTAATGTTTTTGTTTTTTTTAAATAAAGAAAGCAGTCGGTGAATTACCGGCTATATATTCCAGAGCGAATTAGGCTCTGAGATAGTTTGTGTGTTCAGCGCTATCTATTACGTCTGGTCCGTTCGAAAACTATAAGAGCTTTGTAAAAACAAATTATTGATTTAGAAATAGGACTGCTTATATCCATCTTTAATATATATTTCTAGTCAAAGTAAACGAAGTGAAGCGAAAACTCGCTCGGACAAAATCTTATTATTATTTTCAATGAAAATATTTCAAAATATTGAAATTATTTTTTATATTCATTGATGGTACCATACAACTAATAAAACAACTATAAATTGTTTATCTCATCTACTAGGTTCGGAGATACACGCCTCCAAAGTGGTTAAATGTTACGTAACGTTCCGATATATTCGGTGAGCTACCGGCAATTTACGTTCCTAACTGCAATTGTCAAACTACGTTTTCTCCTTCTTTGCTTGAAAATTAAATGTCTTATTTACAGATCTCTTGAAATGAAATGAAAAGAAATTTTATTATTCTGAGACCGAAGTCCCATATGAATAAATACATATAGAGTAAAGAACAGGAAAAATGAAATATAGTATCAGTATGACGTACAAAGAAATAAATGAATAGAAAAATAAATTAATGCTACACTGGAGATTCAATTATAAATATAGAAAAACGAAAGATTAACATGAAAAAACATAAAATTAACAGCTTCATTATGATGAAAAAAATTTAAATAAAGGTTTCTATATAAATAAAAGAGAATATGTTTTTTTATTTATAAAGATACAACTATTGCTAAGGTGCAACAACCAGCATATATGATGGTACGTATTGATATGTTGGTGTGAAGGGCATGTGAAAGGAAGGCCACCCAGTGGTAGGTCCTCGGGACGAAAATTTATCTTAATTATTAGGACAAGAACAGAAATAAATAAATAAAAAGAAAATAAAAATAAAATAAAATAAATAAAAGGGAATTGAAAGACAATTTTGATGGATGGGTAAGAGAGATTATAAAGGAAAATAATGTAAAAAAAAAATTAGAAACGAATATGATTGAAGGAGGCAGTAAGTCGCGGTTCCATCATTTCTTCAACCTTCGTGGGGGGTTTTGTGGTAAGTGTTGAAGATAAAGTACGTATTTCTGGGTTTGTATGTATGTAAAGTTTTCTAAAACACCGTATGTAAATAAAAGAGAAAATCTAAAAAACTAAGAAAAAAATTTAATCTATATAATAAAAATTGACAGAGCATGGAGGATGCCCAGACAAGGCTTGAAATAAAATTAATTTTAAACAGTAGGGGCTAGATAGAAAAGTGTGAGGAGAAAGAAGAAAAATAGAAATAGTCAAAATAAAATAAGATAAAATAAAAAATAAATAAATGCATGATAAAAATATATAAATGTGTAAAATGAACAAAAAAGGAATAATATTGATTATGATCGAATAGTTCAGAAAATATGATAAAAGAAATATAATAAAAATAGAGAATAACAGAAAAAAGAGAAAAAAATGGGATAAGTAAATAACACAATCCCACGAAAAAAAAAAAAAGGTCATGTCTACTGAACTAGACCCCCTATTCGAAAGTGAGACGTGGGGAGGGTGGGGGGTGAACATCCGATCAGAAACGCACCTCTTGAGGGGGTTAAACCACCCTTTCAGGGGGTAAAACTAGTTTTTTTCTGTTTTCGAAGGATTTCTGTCAGAATCACGACGAAGAAGGGGTTTGTATACATATACAAGGACAAATATGAATTTATATATTTCCAACACCCTATATACAGGGTGTTGGAAAAAGGCCGGACCCCTTAAAATTTCCTAGGGGCGATGTTTTTTTTAAAGATGTCTTACTCTTCGACGTCTTATCGTATAGGAAATTGTCCAAATCTGTTGTCATATTTTATGACTTAAATGCATTTCTTCTTGGAAAATTTCCTATACGATAAGACATCTTTAAAAAAAACATCACCCCTAGGAAATTTTAAGGGGTACCGGCCTTTTTCCAACACCCTGTATATATATATAGTGTTGGAAATATATAAATTCATATTTGTTCTTGTATATGTATACAAACCCTTCGAAAACAGAAAAAAACTAGTTTCACCCCCTGAAAGGATTGTTTAACCCCCTCAAGGGGTGCGTTTCTGATCGGATGTTAACCCTCTACCCTCCCCACGTCTCACTTTCGAATAAATGAAGAAGGAGAGCAGAGGACACCCGAGACGATGCTGAGAAACACTAGAAATAAGGGAAAAAAGGGGGAGGGGAGGTTTTCTGTGTCCATAGACCTGATGGGGTGAAACGGACGTCGAATTCGGATTCAGCGACCTCGAAAACATATAGACATGGGGGTCTAGTTCAGTGGACATGACCTTTTTTTTTTTTTTTTCGTGGGGTTGTGTAATTTAGATGATTAGATAATTGTGGAAGGCCGAGGATCGATGGGATGGGATGAAGAGGTCTGAAGAATGGGATTTAGTGTCATCTTTGAATTCCGTCATAAAACCTTATGTCGATATCTATTCGTTCTAACCAGAGCTGTAAGTGTTTTGAAGTTAATCTTCCCCCCATTGCTTCTCATCCTCTCTTTGTCTGTTTTGGTTGAAAATCAATAGGTTTCATCAACAGTTATTTGGGTTTTCGAGTTAAGCCCCCTTCTCTTTCCCACCTTCCCTTCGGTCGATTTAATTGAAAATCGACTAATGTCCTCCATATTGGGTTCTGAATCCACAATATTACATTACATAGGCAGTTATTTAGGAATTTAATACAACTCCTCCCCTCTCCCTTAACACGATCCACCAGAAAATTGTTAGTTGTCGTCATTGTTGGGTTCTAGGGTTCTCTACACATTTTTTTTTTTTTTTTTTTTCGCAGGGCGATGTGAATACTTTCAACGAACACAGTGTGGTGTACCTCGTGTTGGCTTTCCACTAAAACCACCCCCCTGAGCTCTTGGGTGCTTTCGTCCCTGGTGTGGGACCATAACACCCCCGGGTTCTCTACACATATAAAATTTCCTGTTGACATATTGATTCTTTTGGGAATCATCGTGTTCACAGACGCACTGGCAGACAGGAATTTGTTTTACGTCCCGTTTACGTCACGAAGTATAGGGGAAGTTATGTAATCGGCCAGTAATTCCATGTTGAATTTTCACCGGTATTTCATATTTTCCGTGATTTCAAAAATTAAAAAAAACAATTGTGTCGATGAACACGATAACTCCCGAAAGAATATATCGACACAAACTTTTATACATGTTTCCAGAACCCTATATAAGACGAAACCTATTGATTATCAGTCAAATCGGCCAAATGTAAGGGGTCGATTAGAGGAAGGGCTCAACACAAAAACTGTAATAACTCCCGATGTAATGACATGACATTTTATAATAAAAAATAACCCAATATTATAACGATAACGAAAAAAAGACAGCAACGATAAAATACATTCAGGAAATTGATAATAAAACATATAAAAATCAGTAAAACTGAAAAGCACGGCCAAGTACAAGCAGTTAGTTGCGATTAGCATTAGTAAACTGGAATTGGTTAGAAAACTGGGACAGGTTTGAACACGTAATAACAAACACACACTTTTTTCTTCTTATTATTAATTTCCTGAATGTATTTTATCGTTGCTGTCTTTTTTTCGTTATCGCTATAATTTTGGGTTATTTTTTATTATATATATTTTTTTATTTTTATCTTTGCATATATAGATCACATGATATTTATTATACATTTGAAAAAATTCATATGTTAACATTGATGACGTCATCCGGACGCCCGGACACTTCTTCTTCTTCTTCCTGTGGCGCTACGGTCCTGAAAGAACCCGGGCCCCCGTCACAATCCTCCTCCATTCGTCTCGATCCAAAGCCTTCTCCCTCCATCCTCTGATGCCCAACACTCGGAGGTCCGCCTCAACGTCGTCCAGCCACCGGAGTCTGGGTCTTCCTCTTCTCCTGGCACCGCCTGGCCTACCGTAGAGGGCTTGTTTAGGGAGTCTTCCTCCTTCCATTCTCTCTACGTGGCCCAACCAACGTAATCTCGCCTGCTTGATCACGGATACCAGGTCGGGTTCCCCGTAGAGGTCTCTCAACTCTCTGTTCTTCCGGATACGCCATCTGCCGTTCTCGGAAACAGGTCCATAAATCTTTCTGAGTACTTTGCGTTCCCACAGTAGCAGAGTCTCTTCATTTTCTTTTGTCAACGCCCAAGTTTCACCAGTGTAAGTTACAATTGGACGGACAATGGTTTTATAGACTATTAGCTTGGCCCTCCACGTTAATGTGCGGAATTTGAGTATTCTTTGGACCGCAAATAGACATCTATTCCCTGCAGCAATGCGTGCTCTTATTTCGTGGCTAACGTTATTATCTTCTGTGATCAGAGCCCCGAGATATTTGAATTCCTTGACTACTGGAAATTGGTGCTCATTGATAGAAATCACCTCAGGAGCGTCTTGCAGAGGGTTCCGTGAGGTCTTCATGTACACGGTCTTATTTACATTCAAATGAAGACCACGTTTCTCTGCTTCTCCTCCGAATTCCTGTAGAGCCCCGGCCAATGCTGCTATTGTGCGTGCTGTGACCACCATGTCATCAGCATACCCCATATGCTGCGTCAGGCGGTTATAAATAGTTCCTCCCGGATTTGTCCGGATGGCCCTAACAGCTCTTTCTTGAGTCAGGTTGAACAGAACAGGTGAGATTGGGTCTCCCTGTCTCAGTCCATTGCTCACCTCAAACTGTTCATATGTCTTATTTTGCAGCTTCACCCGACACTTTGAGCCCCCGAGAGTCATTCTCACAAGTCTAACCAACTTCCCTGGAATTCCCAGCCTTATCAGGTCATTTAGCAGCTCATTTCTCTTTACCCGGTCATAGGCCTGTTTAAAGTCAATGAATAAGTGGTGAAGACGGATGTTATATTCATTGCTCTTCTCGAGCATCTGCCTTAAGGAAAACACGTTGTCCACCGTTGATCTGCCAGCCCTAAAGCCACACTGGTACTCCCCAAGGAGTCTTTCTGCATGTCGCTTCATTCTGTCATTTATTGCTGTCGAAAGAACTTTATACGCTCGGACGCCCGGACACTGAAAAAGGAAAAAGAAAAAAATATATTTTGTCCAATTTTGACTCTTCGAAACTTGGTCAAAAATGATTCTTTTTGGCTACTTTTTTTTTTTTTTTGTTTAGCTCGGGGTTCTCCAGCCGGCTATGTCGGAAAAACCACCAATTTTGTTAATGAATACTATAATTTTTTCGATGCAAAAAGTGGCATTTGGTGTCACGAGAAAAGTAACACAGCAGTGTCTTTCGACATTTTTTTCGGACTTGGCCAGAGACACTGCCGTGTCTCCTGTCTCAAAGGGCGACATATATTAATTTTATATTAGTATATATTATTTAACATCCGAAGGGAATGGAGGGATCAGTGAAAGGCGAAAATTGAGTTGAATAATTCGTGCTGGGGAAGTGCATTGCCGAAAATAAATACATGCAAATATGCTAATAGAGAGATAATGGCAATGTCAAAAAGGTCAAGAGGGGAGATATCACCCAGTGGTGACACTCCATAGTCATTGATTTCCTCTAATTTTTAACTAATCACTGTCACTGCTGCTAAGGAGGTCTCTAGGCCATTGACGCTTAAGCCGTCGTTGGGGAAGTATGGCAGACTGGAGGGCACGGACAAGAGGATTATTGTGGGAACTAAGAAGGGAAAATAATTTTTTATATTTGGATTTAGCGACTTTAGTGACAAAAAGGTACGTTAAGGTCAGTGTGAAGAGTTTTGTTGGAGACGTAATAAGGAGCGTTGACTGTTTTACGAAGGATTTTGGATTGAAAGGATTGGAAGCGCTGGAGGTAGAACCCCAGAGTTCAAGTCCGTAAGTTCACATAGGTTTGAGTACTGCATTGTATATATAGGTATATATATATATTTTTTTTTTTTTGGCTTCGGCAGACACCACACTAGCCATGTTATTTAGTTATTTTTACGACATCCATGGCCCCGGGAGGGAGTTCCATCTAGGAAATAAAACACTCCCGGACGGGATTCGAACCCGCAAACCATGGTGAGACCATGCGACCAAAGCCCTACGCTCTAGCCCGCACGGCCACCATGGCTCCCTGCGTTGTATATAAGTTGTTTTGTTTTCAAAGTAATTTGGATCTTGTGTAGTCTTAGTAAAAGTTTATAACTTCTTGTCTTTTCAGTCTCGTGTGAGGATTCCAAGTTAGTCGTTTATCGAGTATGAGGCCTAGGAAGCGGACTTCGTTTTTTAAAGGGATAGGATTTTTATTAAGGTACACTGGAGGGCAGGTATATTTCCGACGAAGGGTGAAGACGATGTGAACTGATTAACTGGGGATTTAAAAACAAAAATAAAAACTAGTTAATACCAAAAAACGTGAATCCGCTAACTTTCCTCAGTTCCTGCATGCATGACATTTTTTTTGGGAATGGGACTAAAAATATTTTTTTAACGGAACACAACAGAGATCACCTAGAAGGACTTTCTAAAATTTCGCTTGTTGTTCAATGCTTCTGCTGAACCACGTCCAAATGGCGAACGTCCAAATGAGTCTTAAAATGGTTTCGTGTATTGTCAGTTTTCTGTAGAATGTTCCGATTTTCTGTCGCAGAATCGTGCAATTTTGAACTTCAAAACTCTTTCTTTGCACCATATTAATTAATTCGTGCAGTACATTACCGATGAATCATCAACATTTTTTTTTTAAATTTTTGAAATCGGGGTACGGTAAACATCAAATTCTGACCGATTACATAACTTCATAGAGCTGGGGCACTAACATTTGTGAATACCTACTAAGGAAATGATCTAATGTTATGCAGCTTCTGTGTGCAGGGAATGTAATGTGTTTTTACATAGAAATGTAAATTAAGTCCAGTAAGTAGGAATATAGGATAATGTTAAGTCCACTTGCTAGCTACTTCCAATGGTGTTGGACCATTTTAGGCTATGGTTCTCGTCAAGGTTTCGACCTACACTCTTCAGTGTTTCGTCATTGTAACCAGTTGTCTAGTCCACTCACCCAGCCTCCTACGCCATTATCACCACTCACCAGCCCGCATAACATATACAAATAGACTCATTATGCAGAAAATTACGCTCTACAATTTTGGATTTTTCTTCGGGGTCGGAAAACATGAAATACCGGTATAAATTCAACATCGAATTTCTGACCAATTACATAACTTCTCTCATACTTCGTATAGCTGTGGAAATAAAATGTCTGTCTGTGAATGTATCGACATAAAATTTTATATGTGTATCCAGAACCCTATAAGGACGACATATATTGATTTATTTTCGGCCGAATCGGCCAAACGGAAGGGGGGATTAGCGGGGGCTTCACCCAAAACTCCAGTAACTGCCGATGTAATGAATGTATCGACATGAAATTCAAAAGTTCATATGCAAGTCAACTATTGATTTTTAGACCAAATGTTCGATTGGTTTTGAATGGAGGAAGCGATAATTTAGTCGATTTGTTCGAATTGAGGAAGTACATTTCTGATTTTTTTTAACAAAATTTTCATTAGTGTCCTTCAATTTATAAACAAGTTTTGTGAAGGCCTTCTTATTCAGTTTGATAATTTAACTATAAATGGCAGGCAGGGTTGAGAGTACATTCATTACAACGGTACTTATTAGAGTTTTTGAATTGAGCCCCCTCCCCTGAACTCCCCCTCCCCTTCAGCCGATATAGCTGAAATTCGACAGGTTATGTCCTCATGGAGTTTTAAATTCACATATGAAATTTCGTGTCGATACATTTATTCTATCGGGAGTTATCGTGTTCATTCACATACACACAGACCGACAGAAATGTTTTGTTTTTTTACGTGAAAACGTCTAATCGCTCGTTAAGCTTTCATAACCGGTCAAACTTTCTTGTGTTACAAAATACCATCAGATTTCAATCGCTAATAACTACGAAACTAATAATGCGATAACAACGGTTGGGGTCACAATGGATAGAACATGTCTGTACGTGTTTGTTTTGCCTGTGACGTTATCGGGCTAGTGTGGGAGCCGGCAGATGATTGTTGTGAATTAGCGTTGTGTAAAATTAGAAATTAGTGTAGCGTGATAACGCGTTTAGGACGTTGATTCGGGTGTCATTGTAAAGAGCTTGAGGAGCACTACTAGGACTCAAAGTGAAACAATAAAAATATTCGCCGAAATATATGTAAAAATCGGTATTAAATTGAAAATTGCAAAAAATTAAAGATGTCATCTCATATGAATCGTAAATATGCGCGGAATTATAGAAAACGCAAATCAGAGGAAAGCTCGCATCAAAAGGAATTTAAAAAACCTAAAAAGTCTAGTGCCGAGCAAATGCAAGAGCTACGGCAGCATCGAAAAGAAAATGAAAAATGATTTTATCCCGACGTTTTCACGGCGTAGACCTTGACTACGCCAATGTTTTTTTTTCTCAGTTTTAGAGTCAGGGGGTCGGAAAAAATGAAATTGGGGTGGCCACTATACAGTACTGGAGGTCGTCTACCGACCACCTAACGGCAACTCCCAAACCTTCATCAATGTCATGGAAGAGATATTTAATTTGGCAACTAAACTAAATAAGAAAACAGTTGTCTGTGGAGATTTCAATGTGCCTTTTTGGTCAAATCAAAAAGATTCTAATAAATTTGAAAATATGATTTTATCATATCATTTTCTAAAGACAATACAGGGATGAAGACTTGCATTGATAATATCGTGACAAACTTGTCGAGCGAGACTTTTGAAGCAATGCTAATAAATAACAATTTCAGCAATAATCCAGGACAAACAATAGTTATTCATGAATTGATGAATTAAATTGATGAACTTCAACACACAAAAAGGAGTTGGATGGCGGCGGAATATCTCCGCAGATGGGATTCAGTTCAATATTTTGTTAAATGTAAACTGGCAGCAATTACTGACACATATAGATTTGAAAAAGAAATTTGATGATTTTTTGGTAACTTCTATAAAATAGCTTTCCCACTCATAAGAAAAAACTCGAAAAAGGTAAAGAATAAAATAAACTGGTTTACCCCAGATTTCAAAAATATGCAAACAAGGATATCGATGATTTATTGACAATAAGGAGATTCTTGGAACTTCTGATGGGTATACGTTAGGGTGGTCGTTAATAATGCAAGGTTCAAATTTTAACGCTCTCACCCAAAAATCTCGATCAACATGGTAAAAAAATACGATTGGCATTATTCCGGGCCCATAATAAATTATTTAACCCGTGCCGGCAGATGAATCAAATTTTCCGTGTATTTTAAATGGCGTTTAGTGATGTTTCGGGTTTTTGTTCTATAACTATGAAACTGTCTATCGTAAATCTCTGAAAATTTGTATACTACTATTTTTGAAGTTGCTGAACACGAATATTTCATCAAAAATTATATTGGTCAAGTCAAAACTGTCAAAATTGGCTTCCGAATTTGCGAAAAATATTTTTCTATTTTTTTGAGGAATAAAAAATTTAATTCATATATATTTTTTTTTCTTTTCAATTTTAATTCTATTTTGCAGTTCAAAATGTCGATTATATGCTAAATAATAAAATGCGAGTGAAAATTGAAAATTTGAAATTCAACCGCTTTTCTATGATTACGCGATATTTTTATGAAGAACGCGCTCCATTCGAAAGTTACGCACATGTAGGGATGGGTATCGACCAACAAAACGAAAAGTTAAAATGAAATAAAACATTTAATACTGCCAAAAGAATGATACAATTCCTTTTAACTACATATTCAAAAAACCTGAAATATATGTCAATTTCTATAACGAATTTCGACTAATTTAAGTTGTCAAACTTAACTTTTGATGAAATATTCGTGTTCAGCAACTTCAAAAATAGTAGTGTACAAATTTTCAGAGATTTACGATAGACAGTTTCATAGTTATAGAACAAAAACCCGAAACATCACTAAACGCCATTTAAAATACACGGAAAATTTGATTCCTCTGCCGGCACGGGTTAAATAATTTATTATGGGCCCGGAATAATGCCAATCGTATTTTTTTATCATGTTGATCGAGAATTTTGGGTGAGAGCAAATTAAAATTTGAACCTTGTATCATTAACGACCACCCTAGTATACGTATATGGGAAAATAAAAAATCAAAAAATTTTCATAGTTTTTGTGGGATGCTATTGAACTGATTTTTTTCTCCTTAAATATTAGTTTTTTGTCAATATAATATAACTAATTAATGAAAATTATAATCTAAAAACGGAAGTTGTGTATGTTTGTGTGATAAAGGTATGAGAGTTGTATTTGTGATGATAACTCAGATAATTGTCAAGGTTGGCGGAGTGACGTTTCTAACAGACGAAAAGTTGGCACAAGATACTTGTATAAGTCACCCAGGATTAGAGTCTCTCACATGTCTGTTACATGTCAGAAACAACAAGATTATCCAAAATCATCAACTGTAGTGTGCGAAAACAAATATCTGATGAGACAATAACATGACATTTTTATACCCACTACATTTTTACAGATCACTCTCCCCCCTCTTCCTTCTCAAATTCATTTCTCCATCATTGCAAACTGGCATTACTCGGTATAACAAAGTATATCATATGTTGAGTGTAATTCAGAAAGTGACTTTCTTATACCCAGTAATACTGGTTTAAAAGAGAGGGGATGGGGGTGTAAACCGTAAAAATGTAGTGGGTATGAGAAAGTTATGTTATGAACTAATAGAGGGAGAGGTGAAACTTATGTGTAAGTCGGGTTTTGATTCAACTTTGAAAATCGAAGGATCATGTCAATCTAGCTATGCCAATGTTCAGTCGGTGGTATAGCTCAGGCAGGCAACAAATGTTCAATAAACTAGAAATTATTTTTATAATAGATAGACTCATGCCCGGGCTTTAACTACGAGGTCATATCGCCTACGACCAGAGCGCTCTTTCGTCACTCTGGTGGACATGAGCCCGACTCTACTGTGGGAGTCGTAAATTTTGCCTACCCGTCCTTAACGAGTATCTGACATCGTACAGGCTCGGGACCATCGCTTAACGTTCCATCCGAAGGATGGCGTGCTTAAGTTTATTTTACCTCCCAGATAAAATGAACTAAGGGCCTCGGCTGGATTTCGAACCAACGACCTTGAGCTCAGAAGGCAAGCACGCATACCACTGAGCTACCGGCGCACAGTGTGAAATTTATGAGTTTTGATTTTCAAAATTCGAGCCCCCGCTCAATTTTTGATCAATTTGGATGAAACTAGGTGCAAAATATTTGTGAAAGCTGGCTTTTTATCAGGTAACTGCGGGTTTCACAATCAAGGTATTATATGCCAATTGACAGCTGCCAAAACCCCGCGAAAATTAAAAAAAAATTTAATTTGTTTTTTCTAAGTTTTTGTTAACGGATTTTTACTACTTAAATGAATGGTTTTTGGATCGCTGATTACGAATTCAATATTTATTTTAGCCAAAAATGGTCCTAATGTTGTCATTTTGGCCTAAAGTGGTCCAAGTTCAATATATTGGCTATTTTTGCCACTGGCATATCACACCTTGATTGTGAAACCCGCACTTATCTGATAAAAAGCCAGCTTTCACAAATATTTTGCACTTAGTTTCATCCAAATTGATCAAAAATTGAACGGGGCCTCGAATTTTGAAAATCAAAACTCATAAATTTCACACTGTGCGGGCGCCCTCTTTATGCTTTTATTACAGGTAAAGATTAACTTTAATTGGTAAATAATTAACTTTGACTGGTAAAGCGTGAATATGTAGGTACAGCTATGTCCACCGGAAAGAAAAAAAGCTTCCCAACAGTGAAAGCAGTGCCGGATTAAGCCAGCGAGGGGCCTGTAGCAAATTCTGTCAAGAGGCCCTTGGTTTGCTTTAGGTTCTCAAGTTTAGGGTATTAAATAAAACAAAACTGTAACAAATAAACTTTTCTGGATTTAATATGGGCAAATTTAGAGATAACACTTTCAATATCGACTTCTTTAAGCAAATCATGCTCTATATTCATCAAAGTGAGATGATTAAGATGTTCTTGGCCCATCGTGTTCCTTAACTCATTTTTAATACATTTTAATGTTGAAAAAGAACGTTCGCCACTGCAGTTAGTGATCATGAGAGACAAGTAAAGCTACGTTTGGGAAACACGATTCTAAAGAATTATTTAATAAAAGTTTATAATATTGCAGTTCCAGAGGCAATTTCCAAAAGGGATCTGCTCAAGAGTATTACGAAAAATTAAAAAAAAAAAAAAATAAGCTAAAAAAAATCGGGAGTTGTAGTGTTTCCAACACCATAAACATTAGGACATTAACGTTAATAGATATATTTGTATACCATATAAATGTAAATGATTAATATCAGATAAGATTTAACGTGACGAAATCGAGTTTTAGATTTTCAGGTGAGAGTAACTTCGCGCTTAAGGCATGCAAAACATTTTTTACGCTCCTATCGAAATTGATATTTTTTTTACAGTCAGACAGGCGTTGGAGCGCGGGGCCCCCCAATTCGCGGGGCCCGTAGCATTTGCTACTCTTGCTACGTGGCTAATCCGGCACAGAGTGAAAGTATTATCCGAATTGGTTCAGTAGTTTTCGAGATTACCTCAAATGAACAAATGAACTTTCTCTCTTTATATATTAGTACAGATTTCTGGCCAAAAATGTCATAACAGGAAATGAATATTTAAAAAAGATTCCTTCCTTAAATTAAGGAAAGTTGGTAAGGACTAACAACCTGTTGAACGCATAGAATTCTATATAAAACCGCTATAAAAGGTCATCAATAATTGTTACGTGAGAGGGGATCTAGTTTACCTTATTAGTTTAGACAGTGGATAAGGATGTTTATAGGGTGAGTCAGAAGACAAGGGGCTGTGTGGGCGGGCGGATTCAGGGTCACTAGGCGTCATTGGGCGTGGGCCATAGGCGGAGTGTCACGTCACTTCTTTGCAACACTACTATCCATACTGCTAAAATACCCAAACAAAATGCTCTTGTCAAATGTCTCCCGAAGTTTCCGCTGTACATCTGAAAATCAATAGGGGACTAACTCAGGAATTTCTCAATCTTCCTTTGAAGGGTTGAAAGCCATAGTGGTGTAAGTCACTTTAGGTTCATTATGAGAGAAGGGGCGTTACCAGCCACCCTTCCTCCCTTCCGCGAAGTAATGACAGGCCGTCTGTTCCGCGGAAGGGAATCAGGATCGTCGAAGGAGGGGGTTTTAGTGGGTATGGAGCTCGAGCCCCACACTATCCAGGGCTATCTTCTCTGGATGTACGTAATTGGCATTTCCCCCTCCTGCCAGAAAAAAAAAAAAAAAAAAAGAAAAAAAACTTCATTATGAGAAACCAAAGGCTCACAACACTATTACTGGTATACAAAATAGCTGTTCCGTTCACATTTCTGGAAGATGTTGCATTCTGTCGGCTAGTAAAATAAACTAGGAGTTACTACACTCTTCCTCTCAACAGTTATGCCTGTAAAGATTTCGTAAAAGGCGTAAGTCAAGAATACAAAAAAAAAAAGACTTACACCACTTTCAACCCTTCATTTAAAATTTCGTATCAATACCTTCATTATATCAGCTGTTATTTAACTTTCCCCCTTTCTTTAGGCCCATTCGATAAACAAAAGTGTGAAAATTGATAGGTGTCTTTCTCAGGGGCTTCTGAAACCACATATAAATTTTTGTGTTCATACATGCATTTCTTCAGGAATTACATAGGCTGGCTGGCACGTAACTACATTGCACCGCTACTCGCCATTGTTAGGCATGAGTAAATCGTCCATCTAAATTTAAACTATCGAAAGGGAAATCACAACTTTTCAGGAAGCCAAAAAAACAGTTTTTAAATTCAACGTAAAATCAGCTCATTCAATAAAAATGTTTACACCAAACTATTCATTCATGATTTTACGTCCTTCTGAAGGCTGTTAATGAGTTTTATCAATTTTTTTTTTAGTTAACGAAAAACCCCCTTTCAACAGTTTACCCCGTACAACTTATTTTTACTTTTCATACTCTGTGTAGTAAACTTAGTAATATGGCACATTCAATACTATACAACGAATATAGTAGCTTTAATGGATTATGAATGCGACATTAGCAAAAATGCGAAAGTGACCTATTGACAACTAAATAGTTTTCAAGCGGTTAGTAGATAAATTCTCTTCCAAAAAAAAAAAAAAAAATTTAAAGCTAAGTATCAAATAATGTTTTTGAATATGAAACACGATTTTTTTATGGTAATTATATTATTTTTGAACAGTGAGACAAAAATTCTGTTTCCGAATACAAGGTTTCCACTAATATATTATATATTCTCAGTTGAAGTTTAAATTTTGTTATCGTTTCTACTGTCTTCAAGGAGTGGGGAAGGGCATTAAAGAAATTAATTCCTTTTTGTGTTATACTTTTTTCAAGTATACTTTTTATAGATTCGGTATTTGTTTTAGACCAGAGCGAAAGATAAGTTCTTCTCAAAGGAGGTGTCACATCAAAAACGTTAATAACTTGAATAAAAATGTTTTAACTTAACTTATCAGGTTGTACTGAGCTAGGTGATATGTACGTCATTGTCTGGCAGTAACCTTTTGCAACTACACTCAACAGCAAAAAAAGCGGCGCACCTTCTTTTTCAACTATTTATTTGTTTTTTACAAGGAATTAAATTAGGTTTGACGCATTATATTTGAACATTAGACTTTGTTATTATTTCTCTATAATCCTCTCCAGTATTAGCAACACAAGGTTCGAGGATTAATGATAAGAACCCTAGGTTTCATAACAAGCGTCATATCAGTTTGTCTAGAGTTCTGTAAAGAGACTGTAGCGTTTTTTCATTACTTTTTTTTTTTAAGTTTAATTCTGTTCTGGAGTTACTGTAGTAACTTCTAAAAGTTGCAAAATGGTTTTAACTGCAAAGATAGCCGCAAGCATTGTTGCCCTGGTGGCAGATGGAAGAAGTCAGCGTTACGTGGCCAGGACTCTTGGGCTACCTGAAACAACTGTTCGGCGGGCCGTCCATAGGTATGAGGAGACTGGCCGATATACGAGGAGGCCAGGTTCAGGAAGACCAAGAGCGACAATACCTGCAGACGACCGATTTATCATTCTCCAAACTCTCCGAAATCGCACCCAGACGGCTGTAGAGACCGCTGAGAGGCTTCGAAGAGCCCGGAATGTCCAAGTCAGTGTAGACACAGTACGCAGACGACTCGCAGAAATTGACCTGCACTCGAGAGCCACCGCTACTGGACCTGTACTCACCCCAGCACACCGAGCAGCTCGTCTTCAGTTTGCTCGAGTTTATGAGGCATGAACAGAGAATGACTGGGGACATGTTCTGTTTTCAGACGAGTCCAGATTGTCTCTGTACGCTTCAGATCAGCGCGTAAGAGTGTGGAGAAGAAGAAGAGAGCGATACGCTCAATGCACTAGAGCGGGAAGAGAACAGTTTGGAGGTGGGTCGGTGATGGTTTGGGGAGGCATCACTTTAGAAGCCAAGACCGATCTCCAGGTATTCCGGAGGCCGACCCTGAATGCACATGCGTATGTGGCTGAAGTCCTACAAGATTATGTCATACCTTTTGCTCCATTAATCGGGAAAGATTTTATCTTCATGCAGGAAAATGCTCGGCCGCATGTTGCAAATGTGGTATCTGAATACCTTAATGAGGTCGGTATTCGTACCTTGGAATGGCCAGCCCGCAGCCCTGACCTTAATTCTATTGATCACCTTTGGGACGAACTGAAAAGGTGCATCCGCCGCAGACCAAACCCTCCCCTTGACTTACAGGAAGTGAGAACTGCTGTGGTGGAAGAATGGGACGGGATGCCTCTAGGAAGCGTGGCTAGTCTCATCAGAAGCATGCCTAGAAGACTACAAGCAGTTATTCAAGCTAGAGGAGGTAACACTCGTTACTAAGGAAAAAAAGGCGTGTGGACATTTCAGTTATTGGAAGAAATCTGATGTAACATTTAAAAGGAAATAAAGTAGGTATTCTGTTTTTTTAAATTAAATAATGTTTTTTCTCTTATAAAATAATGTTCTCATCCATTTTGTTGTTTTTATATACAGTATTTTAAGTATTCTAATGATAAAAAAAAATTGGACAACTTCTAGCATTCAAATAAAAAATATTAATGAAATTGAAGGTGCGCCGCTTTTTATGCTGTTGAGTGTAGATATCGTCGGCCTAAACGTGAAACCTCGTAAGCGACATTTTTCCGAAAATCGTATTTTTTACAAAAAAAAACTCTATTGATCTAGCGGGACCTCGTATACGACATAAAACGAAAAAAACAATAATCTCGTAACTCCGTCAAGTACGTTAATTCTTTACTTGGATTTGCAAACGAGCTTAAAAACATTTCATGGCATACATATACATCACACTTAACACAAATGTCGACAAAATTGAGGTTTTCTATAAAGAATATTTTTTAAATCAGTTTTTTGTCTCTCCTGTAAAGTTGGCTTTTTGCATATACGAGGTATCACGTTTAGACGGGCGATATACTCCCGGGCCAGTGTGTATATGCATCTAGGGACCTAATCATTCAATGTTCTTATTCCTTCGCTAATTTTTCCTAACCAGTTTTAACTAGGTAGGGCTCTTTAACGAGTACCAGAACCGCCTTTTAAGTCACATCCGAAGGTTTAGTTACCTCCTAGATAAAAAATCTAAAAGCCTCAGTCGGTTTTGAGCTGAAGAGGCAAGCACGCTATTCCTGAGCTACTGGCGCCCTCTATAGCAAATAAGTCTGTCAATGCATAGAGGTCCAAAAATTTATAATGTCAATAGCCATCATTATAACTCCTCAAACCCCAAGACCTCTCAATTAGACCAGTCACTTTAACAGCACAATAACCAAAGACTTCTTTTAAGCCCAAAGAATTTCAAGTTCATAGCTAAAATTATTTTTGAGTTAGAGTGCTCACAAAGTTCTAATCACATTCACTCACACCCCCTCAAAACATGTTCAGAGGACCTTCATACGTGAAAATCCGTTCAAAACTCATCTCAGATTTTCGCATAATTACAATATTTTCTTATAATATGGGTATAAGAAGCAAAAATAAAATACAATAAATAAAAAATAAAGGATTTTATTTATATGATTATTAATTATATATTACATTAAGTACAATAGATGAGGGCGCCGGTAGCTCAGTGGTATGCGTGCTTGACTTCTGAGCTCAAGAATGTGGGTTCGTAGCCCGACCGAGGCCCTTAGTTTATTTTATCTGGGAGGTAAAATAAACTTAAGCACGCCGTCCTTCGGATGGGACGTTAAGCGATGGTCCCGAGCCTGTACGATGTCAGGTACTCGTTAAAGATCCCTACCCTAGATGAATAAAAATTTAGGGTAGGCAAAATTTAGGACTCCCACAGTAGAGTCGGGCTCATGTCCACCAGAGTGACGAAAGAGCGCTCTGGTAGTAGGCGATATGACCTCGTAGTTAAAGCCCGGGCATGGGTCATAAAACCTAAACCTAACCTAAGTACAATAGATACAGTTTTTGATTATATTTTCAATTATGATAAATATTTTTTATAATTCTTTCAAATGTGTCATCCTTCACAACGATATTTCGTGACGTTCTTACGTCTTTTCCCTAGGTTACAATGTTCAAAATAATGAAAAAAATAAATAAAAATAAAATTAATAAAAAAAAATGTTATATAAATAAATAGATGAAGTAGGTAATAGAAAGAAACAAAATGATAATAACAATAAATAGAAAAACCAATAGAAATAAAGTAATTCAGTGAATAACTAATAAAAAGTTAAATTAAAAATAAAAAAATAAAAAAACCGACAATAAAAGGGGACATGACGACAACGACACAACGCTCGCAAAAATCCTGATTTTATTTATATAAATAATAAAAATTTTGTTAATTAATTTTTTTTTACTGAAACTTTGGTGGGAAGGGCTTGTTTTTTTTTGGGGGGGGGGGGGGGGGGGGGGGGGGGGTTGGCCTTATAAACATTTGAGCTCAAACTCCAAGTCTCTAGCTGTAATAGAGGCCGAGATCCCTACAAAGGCTCTGATAAAGTCTGTAGAGGCCGAGATCCCTACAAAGGCTCTGATAAAGTCTGAAGATCTTGGAAACGGCATACCTGATTTCCACCAACCCTGGCTAAGAACCATTTTTTGAAACGAACCCACCGCTTTGAAATGGGTTCAGCCGTTTTGGAGCGACGATGCCATAGACAGCCACCCCTCCTTTTGCATCGGGGGTTAAAAATAATAATATTATTAATGAAATGATTATTTAAAAAGTAATTCCCATTGACCTAATTTTTTTTTTCTCAGTTATGACCTTATGCTGAGGCATATCGGCCAGCTACCACCATAATAGACCTTATATGACCTATGGAGTTTTGCATTTCCCGTCTGCATGCCATCAATGACATCTCATGACATTAATGAAGCGAGGAAAGTAGTGTGAACTCGTACTCGCCTAGTGCCTCCCGCTGGCCCCTGGACACTGTGTGGGAGAGTTAGCCGTGTTCCTTTCAGTCCAAATAAGGACACGCTGCCACCCACCTCACACAGACCAGTCCCCACTCCATCTATACTATAAGCTCAATATACTTATTTCTTCAAACTTTAAATCTGCTAAGAAGTAATTATTATTGTAATATATTTACAGTAATATATTTACTGGCGGAACTAACCCCTTAGATTATATACAAGTAATTATTACTTCCACTAAAAATGTTTATGTTAGATAAAAACCCTTTTCACGGAAACGGAATTTTATTCTCACTGTTCAAAAAGCATAATATAATCACAATAAAGAATCCTGTTTCATATCCAAAAACATTATTTGATACAAAGCTTTCATTTTTATTTTTTGGGCAAAGTTCCTCCACACCTTATAGGTCAGTCGAATGTACCTACGTTATTGTTTTATTTGATTTATTGTTATAATTGATTAATATATATATATATATTTTTATTTTATTTTCTATATATTGTTATAGTTACATTGTTTTCTTTTTCTTTTCTATATCTCGCACATTGGGATATGATGAAGGGACGTAAGAACGTCCCGAAACATCGTTGGGATAAAGACACTTCCGAAGAGTTTTTTGAAAAATAGTTATCCTAATTGTTATTAAATTGAAAAATGTGTCTACTTATTATAAATGTATCTATGTATTATTATTTTATTTTTTTATACTCATATATTTCTAAGTATTTATTTATTGAGTTTTTATTAATTTCATTTTACTTTTTTTTAATAGTTTTGTTATTACTATTAATCATACGTGTGTTATGCCGCGTTTACACTATGTAGCAAAACAGCTATATAGGCGAGCTATGTAGCTACAAGTTTTTGAAAACGCCACCCGAAAACAGCTATACGAGTATAGTCCGGCTATATAGTTCAATTCAAATGCTATATGGCTGGAAATAAGTTTCCCATCGGTTGTCGGTAAGATCAAAGGGGACTATGCAGCTGAGCTATATAGCCGGGCTGCAAGCGCGTTTTTTGTTGTAGCACAGCTATATAGCTGTCGCCCGAAGACGCTCGTCTGTTGTTTGCTTGCTATCTCGAAGTAAACTGGTTGATTTAGCTATAGCTACACAACGAAACGTTTTTAGTCATAGCTATGTAGCTCTGCTACATGTAGCTCGGCTATATAGCTGTTTTGCTACATAGAATAAACGTAGCTTTAGACTCAAGTAGTTATAAATCTAATTTATAAGCTATCTTAATGTATAAATTCTTTTGACGTATTCTATTACTATGTATTGGTTTAATGAAAATAAATTTATTATTTTACCCAATATGTATTTATTTATTATCCCCTATGTCCAGTTCTAGAACTTTAGCATGCATTGCCGCCCTACCCCATCCCAAAATAAAGCAACATTATACGTAGGCTTTTATAATTATTTCCCCAACTATAAGAATTATATGAGAAGTTATGTAATCGCTCAAAAAGTGAGTTTTCACAGGGAAATTTATTTTACACGTTTGTGGCGCTATAATTTTGGTCCGACCGAAATGTTTTGAAACCATGAAGACAACGTCCTTTATTTCTATGAAAAATCAGGTCCCACAACATCTGACTATCTTATATGAAAGTAAACAATAATAAAATAAAATGAATAAGACAAAATAATAATAATAATTAATTGTCATCTAATGAAGTAAAAATAAACAAAACATAATTATAAAAATAAATAATTATTATTATTGGTATTACATATATTGTACATTTAGTAAATTACTTTAAAACATCACAAATTTTACTTTTTATTCATACATTTTTAGAAAAAAAAAAATATATATCGTTATGTTTCACGCTTTTAAAACATTTTTTTTCACTAAAAAATAAGAAGTGATCGAAACACCTGTTTTTCCCAGAACAGTGACTAGAATCACCGTTTATTCTATTATCGTGGAGAATTGAGAGCTGTGATCACAGCTCAATACTAGTACCTCTACCGGTGAATACAGGAGTTCGTCGTATAGTTTACGACACCGGCGCCCAGATAAAATGTTTGTGTTTCAGTTTAATTCGTGATTTTTTTCTTAAAGTATAAATTTCATTTGTATGTTTTTTGCTCTATAATTTTTATTTTTCTGGTATTATTCATTATGATAGCTGTTCACACTTCTCATAAAATAAAGTTACTTGTCGCCCGGTTTGTTGAATGTTAGGAAGGACAGAAAACAAACACTGCATTGGACGTTTTGTATGATCTGTGGTGAACCATTAAAGCTAGAATTACGTGTGAATATTCTGATCAATGTAAGTTTAAGACCTTGTCATTTTTATTAACAATATTTTTCTTTATTCACAAACTAAGCTCAATATACAATATATATATATGCCCATGAGTCAAATACAAACAAAGTTATTTGTATATTTTTAATGAGTTCTTTTTTTCTCAGAAGAGTAGAAATAAGGAAATTTTTAGGTTAAAAATTATGAAAATTTCTATTATAATACTGAAGTACGTTTATTAATTTCATGCAGTGTTTTTTAAATGGCTAGTTACATATACAAAGGGATCATGAAAAATAAGAAGAAGAAACAATAATAATTGAATAAAATGAGTAGTTATAATATATGTATAATAATAATTTAATATGCAAAATGAATTATATTGATGAAATAAGGTGGAATTCTAGTATGTAGTTAATATTTACATTATTTGTAGATTAAAGAAGAGTACTGTAGATAATAAAAGTGGTGAGAGATTAAGTTAAATAATAATAATATAAATATACTCGAATAGAGAGCTAGTTCATGACATTAATCAGTTAAACAAAATAAATAAAAATTGCAGGCAATATTTAAAATATGTACGTACATATATATTTACATAAAGTAAGTTGTATTTGAAAAGCATAATATCGTGTGGTTAAAACCCAATAGAATGTAAAATGGTTTACTATTCAGATTTTTAAAATATAGTTTTATGTGTTTATAATTCTTGTTAGTATTTATATAAATAGGTTTTTAACCTCACGGTATTATGGCTTTCTTATGGGATCACATATTGTTCTTGATGAATTATGAAGCTAGATTTTTTTAAATGAGCTTTGAACGAGAGCAATATGGATACCAGCTAAAATGTAAGTGTATGAAAGTGATTAATAGAGTCGAAATATCTTTTCAATGTTGATGGAAATCGAGGTTCTGTCGTGTAAAAGAAAATGCAAAATTTGGCCAACGTTTCGAAAACTACCTATTTATTTTCTTCTTCAGGGTCTACAGAATATAAACAAACAACTTAGACATTATGGACAATGATACAAACAGAGACTTTATAATAATTTGAAAAAATTTTGCAATTTTCTTTCACACGACAGAACCTCGATTTCCATCAACAGTATATGAAAGTGTTTGCACATCAACGTTGTTTTGTCTAATTTAAATAATAAATTGATTTAATTAATCCTCCTAATACCACGTGGGGTCAAAAAAGACCCCATGCGTTTTAAAATGTGTATGAACTGCTCAATATAATTTCTATTTCGATGAGGCGTTTAATCGGTAGACTATCTCTATTCGATTTCATTAAGAAAATGTATTCAGTTTGTATTTTAAAAATTGATATAAAATAATATTTTCACAAAAACGTAGTTGGGGTCACGCGGGACCCCACGTGGTATTAAACGTATCACATTTTCGTTCGTCTGATGAGAAGTATTTTCAAGAAGTTCCACTCAGTAAACAATTCCGAAAAGTTACTTTTGCTCTTCAATTGACCTGCAATTCGAAGAAGACATTGCCCGCACCCGCTGGAGTTTTTCTTGGAGCTCTTTCTGATCAACATTTCTTGGTTTCCACTTCTCGTTCACCTCTTGAATTTTATTTAGATCTAATTTCAGTATGCGTTGACGGTTCGGACCGTAAAGATAAATCATGGAACACATTGTGTCCTCGCGAACGTTGATGTTAGTAGAGCGTGCCATAGAGATTGCAGGGTTTGAATCTGAGGAGGCCCTTGTGGAAACGGAACAGCTCGAAGTGATCTCCGATGTTGAAGACGTTTTGGAAACGGACGATGAAGAACTTGATGAGGTAGAAGCACGTATGTAAAAAACATGTCACAAAAAAATTTCTTTGCGCTAAATGTAAATAATAATAGCACCCATAGTGTGAATATACTTTTATAAGTTTCATGATTTACTTTTTTTTGAATAAACATTTTTTATACCATTTTTTCTCAACTTTTTAAACTCTTTGTTATTTGTCCCTCATTTTTGAATGAACTTGATAGAAAAAGTTAGAATGAAAAGCTAGTTGGTACATGAAAAATTGAAAAATGAAGTAGGGTCTCAAAAGGACCCCACGTGGTATTTTTCGTTTCACAGGACACGTGGTATTAGGAGGGTTAACAAGACTTTTTTATGTTTAGGGGAAATGAACAATATGATCCATACAAAAAATATTTGTCTACATCCATTCGGCTCTTTGAGAGAAAAATGCAAATTTACACATCAAAAAAAGTATTTGCTTTTGGATATCCCCCCATTTGTCACAAGGGGGTAATTTAAATGATAATAGTAAAATAATGTTTTATTTCAATATGTGCTTATTGCAGAGGTCGATGAGGTGGTCGGAATGAGCCAACTTCAGGATGCTCACAGGACACGACTGCCTCCAGAAACATCTGAAGAGGATAGGAGTGGCCGACTCACCGATATGCCCGCTCTGCAACGATGGGGAATTGACAGGGGACCATCTTCCGACCTGCGCTGGTTGATATTGTCCAAGCCTGGGACAACATGTCCCACGGTAAATACAAGGTGTCACTGTATTGGGCTGCAAGACATCGCATAGCTGAAATAATAAAGGTGAGCGTAGGATTAAAAAAAACGGGAATTCGTTTTCTGTTGTTTTCAGGCAAAATTCAAATAGTGTCTTATGGGGCGTATTTTGGGTGGTATATGCACAACCAGTACCCTGTTTTCTGAGAGATATGTCAAGAATCATCATTTTGTTTAGATTTAAATGTTTGTTTTAGGCCTTAATAGGATTCACCCATTTATTTGGCATGTTACATACAACTGAATTGGAAGCCAGGATCCTACCTAGAAATAGCATATTTCCACCCTCATTTCAAGCCAACAAAAGCCATCCTCGAACACAAACACTTCATGGAGCTGAACCAGCTTTTTCTTGCATGCACTTTTGGAAATGTTTGAAATTTTAATTTAAAAAATCGTAGGGAATAAATCAATTAAGTTTCATTTATTATAATGCCTGTTTTCGTGTGTTTCAGGAGATATATTGCAGTTTTTGGACTTTTGAAAATGATTTCTTCTATTTAGAGCGAAACTTAAGACGAAAAAGCGAGCCAACTGAATTACAATGCAATTGAAGTTTCACTCCAATGTTCTTATTGACGAAGTGAAGCGAGGTCAACATGCCGACGCATCCCTGCTGAATTTTCTTTGTATGTATTATGATATATGCCACATCCGCTCACATTTTTATCAAATTTTGCATAATTTAGGCCACTGGACCAGAACCCCATAGTTTTTGGTATAAAGAGAAAGTTGTTTAAAGAAATTATTGTATAATAAAATTACTATGAAGTCAACCTCTCTTATGCTTTCAATAATGAAACAATTATGTTTTTATTATTATTTTTTTCGGTTGTCTCCGAAAGAAGTCAATTCTTTCTTTTGATACGATCCGCGTTATCAAATTTCGATTTACATCTGTCTAATATAAATTGTTTCTCTCTTTTTCATACAGCTATTGATTCATCCAAATTTTAAAGTTTAGTTTAATGGTGACAACTGGTTTAAAAGTTGAGGGGCGCGATAACTCCCAAACTCTTATTCCGACTTCTTCAAACTTGTCACAAAAATTGTTCTTGTAAAAGGGAAGAATATGTTTGATGAGCACCGGAAAGAGTGGTAAAGCAAAAAATAAAAGAAAAGCTACGCCTAGAATTCGTAATTTTATGTCAGAAACATATATAGAGTTACATAGATCATTCTACGTCCACAGCCTCTGTCAATTAGCAAATACTGCCTTTTCTAGTTCCGGTTTTGTACCTAGCCAATTTTGATGTCATGAAAAAAATATAATAACAATGAATAAAAAACCGCAAACTTAGCTTGTGATTTGTTTTTGTGTTTACTGACGGCATATTACCAGAGCGCTCTTCCTTTGCTCTGCTCGATATTAGCCCAACTCTACTGTGGGAGTCCTAAATTAGCCTACTCAAATTTAGTAGGGTAGAGTGTTTAATGAGTACCTGACATCGCACAGGCTCGGAACCATTACTTAATGTCCCCTGCCAAGGTTCCAGCGTGCTCAACGTTTTTTTATCATCAGATAACAAAAAAAGGGCCTCGGCCGGGTGCAGCTTCTACGTGCAAGGAGTTATACATTGCTTTTCATTTCATTACTTATTTTCTAAATTATTCTTCTTGAATTTCGAATAATCTGTGCGTGATAGCGTAATTATATTTTGGGATGCATCCTAAAAAAAAAGATATGTACTTCCCCAGCACGAATTAATCAATTACGTTTTCTCTCTCCCTCCAAAGATCGATTAGATCGGAAATCAAAAATACTTTTTGAGTCGCCCCCATTCTCCTTTAGCTAATTCCGCTTAAAATTAATAGATGATGTCCTTATAGAGGTTTATTAAAACCGGCAGTTATTAGAGTCTTTGTTAACCCCCTCCCCTAATCACGCCTTCTGTTCACGGCCGAAAATCAATAGGTGTCCTCGAGGGTTCTGGATACACATATAAAATTTCCTGTCGATACAGTCTATCGGGAGTTATCGTGTTCACAGACACAGAATTTTTTTAAAATTTGGAATCAGGAGAGTGGAAAACATGAAATTCCGTTGAAAACTCTACATCGAATTTCTGACCGATTACAAGGTTTAAGGAGGATCATGTTTAACATTGTTTTTTTAAATAAATCATTATTCCATTATCTAAAATTATTTACTTATAACAAAAATAAAATGTGTATAATTTATCTAATGTCGGATCCTATGATTATACAAAAATATTCAGCTGTTCACAAGCTGAAGTTCCATGTGGAAAAACTACATCTGAGGTTCCCCAAAATATTTCTTTTTAAATAATATTGAATAGCAGTTAGGGGATTTTGTTAATGCATGTCTTACATTTCAGAGACTCCACCCTGGTGATGATGAAGCATGCAGCAAGCATGAAGATGGACTACTTTGTCAACTTCATGTTTTCCAATAACTTCATGTTTCTTAAGAGGGAGTCATATTGAAAGTTATATCTACTGAGATGAAAGATTCTGCTCTGAAGGTAAGTTTTATTTTATTTCCGTTAAACCAATACATGGTAATAGGATACGACAAAAGAATTTATACGTTAAGATAGCTTTTTTTTTTTTTGTTTTTTTTTTTTTTTGTATTTATTTATTTAAAGCCACAACTATGTAAAAAATGCACAACCAGCGGCTGGGCTGACATGTAGGCACTATACAAAAATAATAAAAATAAAATAAAATAATAAAAATAAATATGACATGAGAGGCTTGAGAGAGGAAAAACACCCAGCGGTGAACCCTCATGACATCACTTCATACCAGGAGATCTCTATGCCAAACTCTCTTTAATCTTCTTGGGGGATTGTGGGGTAAATTTGTACTTAAGATTTTGCGAATTTCCGGATTGGTGTGTAAGTAAATTTTGGTGTAGAAACGTTGGTATAAATGTTTAATGGTTGTGTCTATTAATGTGATGTTCAAGTCGCGGTGTAAAGTCTTGTTGCTAACGTATGGTGGGCATTGCGTGATCAGTCGAAGAGTCTTGGATTGAAATATCTGTATTCTTTTGATGTTTGAAGTCTTGGCTGTACCATATATTTGTAAGGCATAGGTCCAGAGAGGTCGGAGAAGATGGGTATAACAATTTAGTTTTTGTCGAGTAGATAATTTAGAACGCCTATTCAAAATACTGTACAATAGTCTAAGTCGGTCTAGTGTGAGTCGTGTCGTCCGAGTATGAGGGTTCCAAGTCAGCCTTCTATCGAGGGTTAATCCTAAATATTTTACGGAAGAGGTATGAGGTAATGGCTGGTTTTCAAGGAATACTGAGGGGCAGTCACCACGGCGGAGAACGAATGTTATGTGTTGACATTTTGTGGTGTTAAATTTAATTTTCCAAGATTTACTCCAAACTTTAATTTTGTTGAGGTGTTGCTGTAGTATGAGTGAAGTGTATAGAGCTGACCACCCCGACAACAGGAGCCACGGCGGTGCGGCTGTCATAATAAAACAATCCCTTAAACACTATGCACTACCATCACATACCACACCACACATACAGGCGGCAGCTGTATCCTTACATACCAGACACAGAAAAATCTCACTCGTGGCCGTATATTGTCCCCCGAGGCACGCCATAAGGCCGGAAACATTCGTCCAGTTCTTTACGGATCTGGGCGCATGTTTCCTCGCTGGAGGTGACTTCAACGCCAAGCATCAGCGATGGGGTTCGCGCCTTTGCACTCCCAGGGGCAGAAGTCTGTATTCTTCTGTTAATCAGCTCTCATTAGACACTATTTCGACAAACTCACCGACTTACTGGCCAACCTCAAGATGCAAATTGCCGGACTTACTAGACTTCTTCATACAGAAGGGACTGCGAGGTGTGCCATACGATGTTAAATCTTGCTCTCATCTCTCCTCGGATCACTCACCAGTACATCTCACGCTTTGGGCGGAGATTGAGATCGAACCAAAGAGACCAAGTCTAACACCAGGAGTTATGGACTGGAACCTTTTCCAACAGCAATTGGAGACAACATTGTCCGTGCCATATTCCCTGAAGACGGGAGAGAAAATAGAGGAGGCTGTGGAATTTCTTACCGTATCCATACAGCAGGCTGCCTGGCAAGCAGTCCTCCCAACAAACACTGGTCCTCATCCGACTCTCCCCTCCTACCCTGCATACATCCGTGAGCTGATCGGAGAAAAGAGGAGAGCGAGAAAAAGATGGCAGACCTCGAGAAGTTATATTAAATTTATAACTACTTATGATTAGCAGTAATAACAAGACTATTAAAAAAAAGTAAAATGAAATTAATGAACAAATAAATACTTAAAAATATGACTATGTATATAAAAAAAATTAATACAAGATACGTTTATAATAAGTAGACACATTTTTCAAATTAATAAAAATTAAGATAACTATTTTTCAAAAAAACTTCGGAAGTTTCTTTATCCCAACGATGGTAGGTCAGTAAAAGAGTGGTACTACCTATCCACTCTCAAAACAGGGCTTGAAGCAACCCCATGGAGTCTAACGTCATCTAACGAATAAAATATAAGTTTAAGCCAAATACAAAATAGGGATATTCTACATAATTTTCTACATATTCTGTTTTCTACGTATTTATGGAACGCGTAATGGCCTAATCTTCTTCAAAATATTCTCTAAAAAAATAATAAATAAGTGGGTTTCTCAACTTTGGTCCATCTCGGCGTACATGGTTGATAAATATTGTGCTTTTAGCGGATTTGTTCAAAAATTGTTCAGATGAAAAAGAAGATTCAAGTTCGTTAATGATAAAAATCGAACCACCGAAAGGGGCCATCCCCATCTTTATTGCTCTGTATTGCTGGTGCACCTTGCTTTTGTGCAACATCACCCGTCTCTGTTTGTAGAGGGAGCTCGGGATCTGGCTAGTGCTTAAGTAAGGTTAAGGCTGGCCGGGGTCGACCAACGTGTGGCGATCGATGGTCGCTCCAGCCCGTGACACCGTTTTTTTTCTGCTCCCGCCAGGAGCCGACAAACCGGCTGAACAATGGGTAGCCGGTCTCCGTCACTAAATGCCGCAGATCCAGTCCCAGGTATGATCCGGTCCCGCGAATCAATACCACCCTGGCCTGGTCATACAGTGGGCAATCGAGGACCACGTGTTCTGCAGTCTCGATGCCCCCACATGAACAGTTTAGGAGTAGCCATCCCCACCAAAACGAAATAACGTTTTCTGTCTCCAAGAAAATCCCCGTTCTATAATCTTATATATCGTAAAATCTATTCCTGAATTGGGTAGATTCAAAATACAAAGTTTGGTTATATGTACAGCCATTCCCGTGATGATGGGACAAACTGACGCGAAAGCTGAAAACTACCTATATGGGTCTTTGTTTGACCTGATAAATAGGGATATCATCACCCTGTAGTCTCCCAGTATTCAAAAAATCTAATGTACAGCCACCCCCACCCCTTTATAGATATGTTTTCTTTAGTTTAAACCATAAAACGTTTCACTTTCAAGCCAAGATATGCCTCTTACTCTCACATGAACAGCTTCTGAATTTCTGGTCTTTGTATCCAGAAATTTGATAGGTAGGTCATATGTGCCCGTAGACAAAGCAAAATGGCGGTTTTTATTAATAAATTACTGAGCGTAAATGTAGATGAATCACCTGCAATGTACTTCTCCAGGATTAATCAACTAAGTTTTCTGTGTTCCTCTAAAATCAATAGACCGATTTGGCTAAAAATACTGTTTCCTATAGGTACTTCTGAATCCTCATACTTCGTTACATAAACATATTTCGAATCGATACTCCTCTCATCCCCTCTTTCCTTTGCCTGATATTGTCAAAAACGTTGTGATCATCTACAATGTGCGTACACGGATTTTTCGTATTAATTCGCCGACCTTTTCGTAATTTCTATTCAATAAATTATGAATATCAGATCTTTATACATGTTATACAACATTAATTAGTCTATGAATAATCTTGAGTGCATTGATAATTTCAGTAAGTGCAGGTGCAGACTTCACAGACATGAACTGTAAAGAAGACGGCTTGGTGACTGTCATGTTCTGATTTTGTTTGTGTTTCAGAAGTTGCTGAAGAGGAGACCAAACCCCAGGACCGACGTATAGACTCCATTGGTGAGTACTCTCTTTTTTTTTCCTTTTATATTTACAACTGTATAATATATACAATATATAACAAGCAAATGAGATACATGAATGAATTAAATGTCGTGAATATTTAAAGAGAAATGATTCAATAATGACACTTCAAACTATGGAATTGAAAGTGTTTATATGATTAAGTCTTCAATCAACTAGTAGGTCTCGAGGCCATTGCCTCAGCCCCCGTAAATGAACATGAGGAAGGGTTCTTGTCGCAAGTCTCTAACTAAAGGATTATGGTGGAATGAAAGCTTAGAATGGAATTTTCTATAGCGGGATTTGATTGCACCCCTTACAAAAAGAATCTGAAGATCATTGTGAAGGATAGCATTAGAGACTTAGAATGGAGCGTTTGTGATTTTACGAAGTATACGGGATTGTAGGGTTTGGATTCTATGAGACTTAGGACAATATATACACATATATTCTTTCATTCGACCTTAATGACCTTCAGACTTCTTTGTAAGGGTTGTAATCAAATCCCCCAAAATTATATTCTACGAATTCATTCCACCCTAATCCTTTAGTCCAAGAAGACTTGCGACAAGAACCCTTCCATGTTCATTTACGGGGGCTGAGGCGGCAATGGCCTCGAGACCTACTAGTTGATATAGCTCTTTTTTTTTTAGATTGGTTGAAGAACTATAATATAAACGTATCGCAAGGTCTGTGGCTGTTCACTAGGAGATATAACTTTTCTTTATTTTAGCTTGGTTGAAGAAATATAATATATGAGTCTCGCAAGGTCTGTGGCTGTTCACTGGCTGATATAGCTCTTTTTTTTTTAAGCTTGGTTGAAGAACTATAATATATGAGTATCGCAAGGTCTGCGGCTGTTCACTGGCTGATATAGCTTTTTTTTTTTTTAAGCTTGGTTGACGAACTATAATATATGAGTATCGCAAGGTCTGTGGCTGTTCACTGGCTGATATAGCTCTTTTTTTTTTTAAGCTTGGTTGACGAACTATAATATATGAGTATCGCAAGGTCTGCGGCTGTTCATTGGCTGATATAGCTTTTTTTTTTTTAAGCTTGGTTGACGAACTATAATATATGAGTATCGCAAGGTCTGCGGCTGTTCACTGGCTGATATAGCTCTTTTTTTTTTTTTAAGCTTGGTTGACGAACTATAATATTTGAGTATCGCAAGGTCTGTGGCTGTTCACTGGCTGATATAGCTCTTTTTTTTTTAAGCTTGGTTGACGAACTATAATATATGAGTATCGCAAGGTCTGTGGCTGTTCACTGGCTGATATAGCTCTTTTTTTTTAAGCTTGGTTGACGAACTATAATATATGAGTATCGCAAGGTCTGCGGCTGTTCATTGGCTGATATAGCTCTTTTTTTTTTTTAAGCTTGGTTGACGAACTATAATATATGAGTATCGCAAGGTCTGCGGCTGTTCATTGGCTGATATAGCTTTTTTTTTTAAGCTTGGTTGAAGAACTATAATATATGAGTATCGCAAGGTCTGCGGCTGTTCACTGGCTGATATAGCTCTTTTTTTTTTTTTTTTAGCTTGGTTGACGAACTATAATATATGAGTATCGCAAGGTCTGTGGCTGTTCACTGGCTGATATAGCTCTTTTTTTTTTAAGCTTGGTTGACGAACTATAATATTTGAGTATCGCAAGGTCTGTGGCTGTTCACTGGCTGATATAGCTCTTTTTTTTTTAAGCTTGGTTGAAGAACTATAATATATGAGTATCGCAAGGTCTGCGGCTGTTCACTGGCTGATATAGCTTTTTTTATATATAATAATATATAACAAGCAAATGAGATACATGAATGAATTAAATGTCGTGAATATTTAAAGAGAAATGATTCAATAATGACACTTCAAACTATGGAATTGAAAGTGTTTATATGATTAAGTCTTCAATCAACTAGTAGGTCTCGAGGCCATTGCCTCAGCCCCCGTAAATGAACATGAGGAAGGGTTCTTGTCGCAAGTCTCTAACTAAAGGATTATGGTGGAATGAAAGCTTAGAATGGAATTTTCTATAGCGGGATTTGATTGCACCCCTTACAAAAAGAATCTGAAGATCATTGTGAAGGATAGCATTAGAGACTTAGAATGGAGCGTTTGTGATTTTACGAAGTATACGGGATTGTAGGGTTTGGATTCTATGAGACTTAGGACAATATATACACATATATTCTTTCATTCGACCTTAATGACCTTCAGACTTCTTTGTAAGGGTTGTAATCAAATCCCCCAAAATTATATTCTACGAATTCATTCCACCCTAATCCTTTAGTCCAAGAAGACTTGCGACAAGAACCCTTCCATGTTCATTTACGGGGGCTGAGGCGGCAATGGCCTCGAGACCTACTAGTTGATATAGCTCTTTTTTTTTTAGATTGGTTGAAGAACTATAATATAAACGTATCGCAAGGTCTGTGGCTGTTCACTAGGAGATATAACTTTTCTTTATTTTAGCTTGGTTGAAGAAATATAATATATGAGTCTCGCAAGGTCTGTGGCTGTTCACTGGCTGATATAGCTCTTTTTTTTTTAAGCTTGGTTGAAGAACTATAATATATGAGTATCGCAAGGTCTGCGGCTGTTCACTGGCTGATATAGCTTTTTTTTTTTTTAAGCTTGGTTGACGAACTATAATATATGAGTATCGCAAGGTCTGTGGCTGTTCACTGGCTGATATAGCTCTTTTTTTTTTTAAGCTTGGTTGACGAACTATAATATATGAGTATCGCAAGGTCTGCGGCTGTTCATTGGCTGATATAGCTTTTTTTTTTTTAAGCTTGGTTGACGAACTATAATATATGAGTATCGCAAGGTCTGCGGCTGTTCACTGGCTGATATAGCTCTTTTTTTTTTTTTTAAGCTTGGTTGACGAACTATAATATTTGAGTATCGCAAGGTCTGTGGCTGTTCACTGGCTGATATAGCTCTTTTTTTTTTAAGCTTGGTTGACGAACTATAATATATGAGTATCGCAAGGTCTGTGGCTGTTCACTGGCTGATATAGCTCTTTTTTTTTAAGCTTGGTTGACGAACTATAATATATGAGTATCGCAAGGTCTGCGGCTGTTCATTGGCTGATATAGCTCTTTTTTTTTTTTAAGCTTGGTTGACGAACTATAATATATGAGTATCGCAAGGTCTGCGGCTGTTCATTGGCTGATATAGCTTTTTTTTTTAAGCTTGGTTGAAGAACTATAATATATGAGTATCGCAAGGTCTGCGGCTGTTCACTGGCTGATATAGCTCTTTTTTTTTTTTTTTTTTAGCTTGGTTGACGAACTATAATATATGAGTATCGCAAGGTCTGTGGCTGTTCACTGGCTGATATAGCTCTTTTTTTTTTAAGCTTGGTTGACGAACTATAATATTTGAGTATCGCAAGGTCTGTGGCTGTTCACTGGCTGATATAGCTCTTTTTTTTTTAAGCTTGGTTGACGAACTATAATATATGAGTATCGCAAGGTCTGTGGCTGTTCACTGGCTGATATAGCTCTTTTTTTTTTAAGCTTGGTTGACGAACTATAATATATGAGTATCGCCAGGTCTGCGGCTGTTCATTGGCTGATATAGCTCTTTTTTTTTTAAGCTTGGTTGACGAACTATAATATATGAGTATCGCAAGGTCTGTGGCTGTTCACTGGCTGATATAGCTCTTTTTTTTAAGCTTGGTTGACGAACTATAATATATGAGTATCGCAAGGTCTGTGGCTGTTCACTACCTGATATAGCTCTTTTTTTAAGCTTGGTTGACGAACTATAATATATGAGTATCGCAAGGTCTGTGGCTGTTCACTGGCTGATGTAGCTCTTTTTTTTTAAGCTTGGTTGACGAACTATAATATATGAGTATCGCAAGGTCTGCGGCTGTTCATTGGCTGATGTAGCTCTTTTTTTTAAGCTTGGTTGACGAACTATAATATATGAGTATCGCAAGGTCTGTGGCTGTTCACTGGCTGATATAGCTCTTTTTTTTTAAGCTTGGTTGACGAACTATAATATATGAGTATCGCAAGGTCTGCGGCTGTTCATTGGCTGATATAGCTTTTTTTTTTAAGCTTGGTTGAAGAACTATAATATATGAGTATCGCAAGGTCTGCGGCTGTTCACTGGCTGATATAGCTTTTTTTATATATAATAATATATAACAAGCAAATGAGATACATGAATGAATTAAATGTCGTGAATATTTAAAGAGAAATGATTCAATAATGACACTTCAAACTATGGAATTGAAAGTGTTTATATGATTAAGTCTTCAATCAACTAGTAGGTCTCGAGGCCATTGCCTCAGCCCCCGTAAATGAACATGAGGAAGGGTTCTTGTCGCAAGTCTCTAACTAAAGGATTATGGTGGAATGAAAGCTTAGAATGGAATTTTCTATAGCGGGATTTGATTGCACCCCTTACAAAAAGAATCTGAAGATCATTGTGAAGGATAGCATTAGAGACTTAGAATGGAGCGTTTGTGATTTTACGAAGTATACGGGATTGTAGGGTTTGGATTCTATGAGACTTAGGACAATATATACACATATATTCTTTCATTCGACCTTAATGACCTTCAGACTTCTTTGTAAGGGTTGTAATCAAATCCCCCAAAATTATATTCTACGAATTCATTCCACCCTAATCCTTTAGTCCAAGAAGACTTGCGACAAGAACCCTTCCATGTTCATTTACGGGGGCTGAGGCGGCAATGGCCTCGAGACCTACTAGTTGATATAGCTCTTTTTTTTTTAGATTGGTTGAAGAACTATAATATAAACGTATCGCAAGGTCTGTGGCTGTTCACTAGGAGATATAACTTTTCTTTATTTTAGCTTGGTTGAAGAAATATAATATATGAGTCTCGCAAGGTCTGTGGCTGTTCACTGGCTGATATAGCTCTTTTTTTTTTAAGCTTGGTTGAAGAACTATAATATATGAGTATCGCAAGGTCTGCGGCTGTTCACTGGCTGATATAGCTTTTTTTTTTTTTAAGCTTGGTTGACGAACTATAATATATGAGTATCGCAAGGTCTGTGGCTGTTCACTGGCTGATATAGCTCTTTTTTTTTTTAAGCTTGGTTGACGAACTATAATATATGAGTATCGCAAGGTCTGCGGCTGTTCATTGGCTGATATAGCTTTTTTTTTTTTAAGCTTGGTTGACGAACTATAATATATGAGTATCGCAAGGTCTGCGGCTGTTCACTGGCTGATATAGCTCTTTTTTTTTTTTTTAAGCTTGGTTGACGAACTATAATATTTGAGTATCGCAAGGTCTGTGGCTGTTCACTGGCTGATATAGCTCTTTTTTTTTTAAGCTTGGTTGACGAACTATAATATATGAGTATCGCAAGGTCTGTGGCTGTTCACTGGCTGATATAGCTCTTTTTTTTTAAGCTTGGTTGACGAACTATAATATATGAGTATCGCAAGGTCTGCGGCTGTTCATTGGCTGATATAGCTCTTTTTTTTTTTTAAGCTTGGTTGACGAACTATAATATATGAGTATCGCCAGGTCTGCGGCTGTTCATTGGCTGATATAGCTCTTTTTTTTTTAAGCTTGGTTGACGAACTATAATATATGAGTATCGCAAGGTCTGTGGCTGTTCACTGGCTGATATAGCTCTTTTTTTTAAGCTTGGTTGACGAACTATAATATATGAGTATCGCAAGGTCTGTGGCTGTTCACTACCTGATATAGCTCTTTTTTTAAGCTTGGTTGACGAACTATAATATATGAGTATCGCAAGGTCTGTGGCTGTTCACTGGCTGATGTAGCTCTTTTTTTTTTTTTTTTTTAGCTTGGTTGACGAACTATAATATATGAGTATCGCAAGGTCTGTGGCTGTTCACTGGCTGATATAGCTCTTTTTTTTTTAAGCTTGGTTGACGAACTATAATATATGAGTATCGCCAGGTCTGCGGCTGTTCATTGGCTGATATAGCTCTTTTTTTTTTAAGCTTGGTTGACGAACTATAATATATGAGTATCGCAAGGTCTGTGGCTGTTCACTGGCTGATATAGCTCTTTTTTTTAAGCTTGGTTGACGAACTATAATATATGAGTATCGCAAGGTCTGTGGCTGTTCACTACCTGATATAGCTCTTTTTTTAAGCTTGGTTGACGAACTATAATATATGAGTATCGCAAGGTCTGTGGCTGTTCACTGGCTGATGTAGCTCTTTTTTTTTAAGCTTGGTTGACGAACTATAATATATGAGTATCGCAAGGTCTGCGGCTGTTCATTGGCTGATGTAGCTCTTTTTTTTAAGCTTGGTTGACGAACTATAATATATGAGTATCGCAAGGTCTGCGGCTGTTCATTGGCTGATATAGCTTTTTTTTTTAAGCTTGGTTGAAGAACTATAATATATGAGTATCGCAAGGTCTGCGGCTGTTCACTGGCTGATATAGCTCTTTTTTTTTTTTTTTTTTAGCTTGGTTGACGAACTATAATATATGAGTATCGCAAGGTCTGTGGCTGTTCACTGGCTGATATAGCTCTTTTTTTTTTAAGCTTGGTTGACGAACTATAATATTTGAGTATCGCAAGGTCTGTGGCTGTTCACTGGCTGATATAGCTCTTTTTTTTTTAAGCTTGGTTGACGAACTATAATATATGAGTATCGCAAGGTCTGTGGCTGTTCACTGGCTGATATAGCTCTTTTTTTTTTAAGCTTGGTTGACGAACTATAATATATGAGTATCGCCAGGTCTGCGGCTGTTCATTGGCTGATATAGCTCTTTTTTTTTTAAGCTTGGTTGACGAACTATAATATATGAGTATCGCAAGGTCTGTGGCTGTTCACTACCTGATATAGCTCTTTTTTTAAGCTTGGTTGACGAACTATAATATATGAGTATCGCAAGGTCTGTGGCTGTTCACTGGCTGATGTAGCTCTTTTTTTTTAAGCTTGGTTGACGAACTATAATATATGAGTATCGCAAGGTCTGCGGCTGTTCATTGGCTGATGTAGCTCTTTTTTTTAAGCTTGGTTGACGAACTATAATATATGAGTATCGCAAGGTCTGTGGCTGTTCACTGGCTGATATAGCTCTTTTTTTTTAAGCTTGGTTGACGAACTATAATATATGAGTATCGCAAGGTCTGCGGCTGTTCATTGGCTAATGTAGCTCTTTTTTTTTTTTTTTTTTTTTTTTTAAGCTTGGTTGACGAACTATAATATATGAGTATCGCAAGGTCTGTGACTGTTCACTACCTGATATAGCTCTTTTTTTATTCTTCCCCATTGTAACAAAAACTAATAATGAATAATAAATAAAAATAATATAAAACTGAACCAGAGGGGCTAGTGAGGGATTAAGTGTCACTTCTCTCTAATGACTTTCCAGCCGACCCGTGCCAGTGATGACTCATTCTACGTAATAAAAAAGATAAACGACATTGTTTGTGAACATTCACTTACTATTTTGTCCCTGCACATTGGTGATACAAAGCAATAGAACTACACTGTAGCAACATTTTATGTATTTTTTTTTACATATAAAAAAGAAACTACACTTTTCGGCAAAAACAAAATGGCGTGCTCAGTTGTTACGAGCAGGTTTATTAAAAACAATCAAATTGTGTAGAAGTACATGGTGGTGTTTCATCCACGATTTTTTTTCTCTCCCTGAGTCTCCTCCCTCCCCATATATACCTCTTATATATATAATTAATTATATGCCGTATGTTTGCAGGACCTGAGATGGTATGTTCGTGCTACCTAGACCTAGCCATTGGTTTTTTCACCATTGTAAATTTCTGCAAGTTTGGAAAAGAATCATAGGACAAAGGAAGGAACACTCAAGAAATAATCATAACATGGGCCAATTTCATTATGAAAATCAATTGTAATAAAATTTGAGTTACCAAAAATATGTGTGTTATTGTACTACCCTACAAAAAAAAGAAAATTATTCGCAAGAGTGGCGTGGAGGGGAGAAATGTTACTAGAAGGTGCTGTTCAGAATTAAAAGTATAAATGAATCGAAAAATAACAATTTATTCTTCGATTGATTCATGCTTTTCATAGATTATGTTTTATGAAATCAATGGGAAGTATTAATACATAATGGTCATAAAAAAAATGAACTGCTCAAATTTCGTACAAACTTTTATTAATTATACTATAATGAACCAATTTCAGCCAATAACAGGAGTGATCACTCGTCCGTCCCCGCCGATCACGCTTACACATTTCCATGAAACTTCTTTTTCTGAAACATATATTCATCAATACAGTACGTGTTTTTTTAGTGCTCCATAAAAAACTGAATTTTTTCTTGTTTCTGTGACATTTTTCTAAGATATTTTTTTATACAATTGTGCATTAGACCTTGAACATTTTGGTGAGTCAATTTTCAAAAACTATTCTGTTTTAATTGATGAAAGTGTATATCATTTTTACAAAATCTCAGCCTGAAGTACGGATTAGACGATAATAATTCTTGTTGACATGTCCACCGATAAGGAGCTGCATGGTGGGGCGAAGGGAGAGGAGATGGCATGGGCCTCCGTCGGTATTCTAAATTATATTAATGATTTCAAAATTATCAATTTATCGAATTATTCTGATCATTTTTTTTGTTGTTTATTTCTAGTCTTTTGTTCCGATGAAATGTTCAGACCTTCAGCTAAGATAATTTCTGTTCGAAATGTACAAGTTGTCTCTAGAAATAAATCAAGCCTGTCTCAATTCCAAATGTTATTAAAAAATAATAGCAATATCTACTATAATAGCTACTCTACTATGGAACTTTGTAATAAGTTATACGAATCAGTTTTAAATGCGATGGTAGAAGTCAATTTAATTAAATCTATTACTTTAAATAACGGTTATAAAAATGAAAATGTTTGGTATTGAAAAGAATGTAAGAATGCAAAAAAAGAAGTTAATAAGTTATATAAGCTCTGTCGTAATGATAACTTTAGTCGTGAGTCAATGAAATTATATATCGACTGCAGAACGAATCATAGAAGAATAATTAAGAAATGTAAATCTGAATTTTTTGAATCTGTTAAAACCGCTTTGAGAAACGTAAAGAACCCCTCGGAATTCTGGCAAACTATCAAAACATTTAGAAAGAACAAAACAACTAACTGTCCGATTTCTGTTCAACAGTGGGAAGAATTTTATGTCTCTATCATGCCTCCGAAGTTGTATAATAACAGTTTGTTGTTCAGCCACATCACCCATTTCTTGATAAGGACATCTCCTTAGACGAGCTGTTATCAAGTATAGGGAGCAGTAAAAATAACAAAGCAGCCGGTCTGGATCTAGTACTTAATGAGTGCTTTAAGTATTTCGACTCTTCTTGGACCCACTTCCTACTAAATTAGTTTTATAAAATCTGCCATAGTGAGGAATTTCCCGATAAGTGGTGTAAAGTTAAGTTGAAAATGCTTCATAAAAAAGGTGAAACAACTGATTCTGGTGGCTTGCAATATTTAATTATATTACTAAATTATTTACGTCTATTGTTAATAATAGGTTAGTTAAATGGGCGGATGAGAATGGTGTTATTTCTGAGGAGCAGATGGGGTTCAGGAGTGGGAGGGGGTGTCTAGATGCCGTGTTCACCCTGGCAGCCGCAGTCAACATCCAACTGCTGAGACTCGAGAAAAGAAAAGTGTAAGGGATTTTTGTTGATTTCAAGAGGGCTTTCGATTCGGTCTCCCACGACAAGCTGTGGAGTAAATTACATCAGTTGGGTATAAGTGGGAAAATACTGAGACTGTTGAAAAACTTGTATGATAAAGCTACTTTGGTTATTTCAGAGGGCGCCGAAACATCTGGAGAGATACAAATAATTGAGGGAGTTCTGCAGGGGAAAATTCCGAGTCCTCTTCTTTTTGCTCTATTTATATCTGACATTGTTCAATTCTTTGTGACTAACGGTGCGAAGGGAGTTAACATTCGACAGCAGTAAGGACTTGGTTATCCTCCTTTACGCGGATGACCTCGTTATTTTGTCTTCCTCCTGGAGCGAGGCCCAGCGTAATTTAGATCTTCATTTTACATTTTTCTATAGGGAGAAGAACTAGGCTACCTCAAAAGAATCGAATGCAGGAACACGAATCTCGAAATTCCAAATAAGTAGGCGGTTACTGTCGAGTAAGTAAAGATCACGTCGACGGTGTAATTTAATACCCCATGTGGCGTAGCCACATGTTATTTTATATTTTAATATATATATTTTTAAAATGTGATAATTAAAAATATATATATTGTTGTGTGATCTGAAAAAGAGCGTTTTTTGAGTGTGTACAAATAAAAATATATACGATGAGATTTGTGATCGATGATTCGGTTAACAACGCTACATTGGTGGCAGCGGTGGGATAACAATGCCGAAAGAGCGACAACACGCGCCGGGGAAGAGGAGCGGCGCCGATGAGGCAGTCGACAGGAGACCCCTCATTTTCCCGAAAGAGTTCACTGCGGGAACGTGGACTGACTACATGGAATATTTCGACAAGGTAAGTCGAATAAATAAATGGAATGACGATGAAAAAGTGCAGTTTTTATCTTTGTGCCTGAAGGAGGAGAGCCTTAGCATCTACAAGAACATGTATCGGACAGACCAAGGTGATTTTGCCCTCGTTTGTAGGACCATCGGGGTTAAATTAGACCCTCCTGAGCGGCGATTTTTATTTATAATAAATTTATCAAAATGATAAAGAATTAATCCCCCCCCCCTTACTGTAAGTGTATGGGCACGTTGCCCCCACCTCCCCCAATGCAAATCTAAAAAGAAATATTTTAGAATATTGACAGTATTACTGACCGTGTAAGGTGACTTATGAAGTTTTCGCACCGAAAGGAAAAAAACAGGGTTCTGCAGATTTGAAAAACCCCGAATCTGCAGAAGTATCCTTTTGTTTCATCAAATTAAGATACCAGTTATCAAAATAAATTGTATTTCATGATTAATTGCTACTGTTATTATTCATATTATATCATTATTATTGAATAGTAAACTAAATTGGTTTAACGTTATATAATGGCTAAATTGAGTGGGATTAAAAAAAAAAAAAACAATTTATTTTGAGTTTATGATGCCGCATAGGAATATACATATGGATATTTATATTCTCCTATATATATATGGTACTTTTTATCACGAATTTTTCTTGTTTCATTTATTGTTCAATTTAAATTATAAATATAGTTTCTCGTTATTTTTCGATGAAATCCGTAGTTTTTGCTCGAAATGTAATAAGAATGGTGCAAAAGAATGAATAATTCGTTTGCTTTGGCGCCCTCTAGTGGTAAAACCATGATGAATTTAAAAAAAAAAACAATCAGTCCATATCGATCGAAAATTTCCCGCCCTACACAACTTTGGTTCCGTATCATTTTGAAAAAAATGCATAGTTTTTGCTCAAAATCCCAAAAAACAATGCACGCGTGTGTAATATAGAAACGTATTTTTTTAATTTTTGAGCCTAATAATGACTACTTTAAACTCCGATTTCCAGCTCAAAATGTTCAGAGACTATTTGTGTATGTTTGAAGAATATTTTACTACATTTTGGAGTAATTCCATTATGATAGAAAAAAGTTACTCCTGGTTCAAAATGTCAATTTTGGCGTTTTTCGGTAAACTTGCAGTGCTACATCTCCAAATCTACTGGACCGATCAAAATATTCCTTGAAATTCTTGAAATAGTATTAAAACAACAAAAAATTTGAGCTCTCGTGGTTCTAATTATGTCGTGATTTCGCAATTCGGCGCCACTTTGAAGACATACCAGATTTCATGAAAATGTGTACACATTATAAGCGGTCTATATCGAGGTATTAACAAGATAACTCTAAGTGCGACATTTTGAGATAAAAATACATAGAATAACGAATCATTTGCAGCCAGTTACATGTCTATACCTGTTTTCAACGCTGAGAAAACGATTGTTGAAGAATAGGCTATTTTTAGCTCTTTTTTGGCCCTTTTAAGGGCCGCAGGAGGGCGTAAATGGATCTATAGGGCTAAAACTGTGGAAATCCTATTTTTTTGGTACATACTTCCATGTACTAAAATTTGGCGCTATTCCGAGAACCCGACTTTTTCGAAAATGTACAAAAGTAATGGAATTACCCATATATTAGTTAGTTATTATGACTCATGCCCGGGCTTTAACTACGAGGTCATATCGACTACTACCAGAGCGCTCTTTCGTCACTCTAGTGGATATGAGCCCGACTCTACCGTGGGAGCCCTAAATTTTGCCTACCCTAAATTTTTATTCACCTAGGGGTTTTTAACGAGTGCCTGACATCGTACAAGCTCGGGACCATCGCTGAACGTCCCAGCCGAAGGATGGCGAGTTTAAGTTCATTTTACCTCCCAGATAAAGTAAACTAAGGGCTTCGGCCGGGTATCGAACGCACGATCTTGAGCTCAGAAGGCAAGCACGCATACCACTGAGCTACCGGCGCCCTCAAATATTAGATATATTAGTGCTGTGTTACCCTGGGTGTTTTCGATCTTGGTCTTATCCGTTTCGTCCTCTGCAGAACTAGTTCCTGGCTTTCCAGGATATACTCCAGCCACTTCCTTCGGTCTTCCAGAGTGTAAGCCCCTCCGCTGCCTAACCACTTTTATATCTGCAACACAAAAAAAAACCAAACTTTATTTCTCTACTTTGTATAATGATATAAAGATTTTAACAAATTGGTCTACAATTTTTTTCTTTGCCTCATGGTAAGTCATATTGGTCAAATTTATCCCCCTTTCGGTTGTCCAATTTTTCTGGATGAGGAACTTGATCTTTCTTTCACAAGAACGACCTACATGAGTAAATAAATCCTCATACTGTAATTCATTACATTGGCAGTTATTAGGGTATTGAATTGAGCCCCTCTAGAAAACCCCCTTTCCTTCGGCCGATATAGCTGACATTTAAAAGGTTATGTCCTCATTGGGTTTTGACTTCACATATGAAATTTTGTGTAGATACATTCATTACAACGGCAGTTATTAGATTTTTTGAATTGAGCGTCTCCTCTAATCCTCGCCTCCCCTTTGGTTGAAAATCGATAGGTGTTGTCCTTATGGGGTTTTGGTCACACATATATGAGTTCGTGTCGATACATTCATTCTACCGGCAGTTATTAGAGTTAATATGTTAAGCCTCCCCCTTCCCTTTGGTCGATTGGGTTGAAAAACAATAGGTGTCGGTAGAGGGTTCTTGGTTCACACATAAAATTTCGTGACGATACATTCATTCCATCGAGAGTTACCTTGTTCACAGACAAACAGAAATGTTTACTTCCCAGACTAAATGAAATATAGGGAAAGTTATGTAATCGGTGTCAAAAATTCGATGCGGAATTCAATGGAATTTCTTGTTTTCCGACTTTAAATTCCAGGGTGTTGTCCTTATGGAGTTTTGGTCAAACATATAAAATGTCGCGTCGACACATTCATTCTATCAGTACTTATCATGTTCGCAGACAGGCAGAATTTTTTTGTTTCATTTTTGGAATCTAGATGTCGGAAACATGAAATTCCTTTGAAAACTCCGCATCGAATTTTTGACCGATTACATAACTTTCCCTATACTTCGTATAGCTGGGAAAGTAAAATGGACATTTCATAAGTTACAACCCAATATCTTGGTCACAAATAGAAGAAGGCTGTACGAACTCTGCTTCCATAGCCTCAATCGGCCGTCATCATCAGATGAAGCGAGTATGCTGCCAACAGAGTTCCAGCTCACACGCCACACGATCGAATGATGGTCATCAAAACAGTCTGTTAACTGGTTGATCTCGTACTTCATTGCAGAATGACCCTTTTGCTTCACCCTGAATAAAAAAAAGTAATTAAATTGAAATTCATTACAGTAAAAGAAGTTGTATTGTTTAATTGTGTAATATATTGAATTATTGTAAAAAGAAAAGCCCCATACAAGATTACTAATTTTATTTCAAATTGAGTTTTTGTATTTTTCTGTTCGTATTATTGTTTTCCTTGACACAGTGCTTCATTTTAAATACATTTTATTTTTTGAACACGAATACTCTCTTTAAAACCATCATTGGCCTTTTTAAGGCTCCGTGAAAATGGAACCCTTATGGAAAGCCTATGGAGTCAGTCCGTCCGTCTGTCACAGCTTTTGAATAGTTTAAATTGTGAGGGTACATAACCCTTATTACCGCGTGTAATTCTATTGCAAAAAAAAAAAAATAATAAAAAAAATACTTACACAACTTGTGAGAGGGTAAATATTTTGATTCCTTTGGTGGCGATAGCCAATAAATCGTAACTTCTGCCCAGTCGAGGAGCAAAAGCCAGGTCGTGAACAGGGTCAGAGATGACCGGAGAAGGATCAATCTTGTGCCATCTTCGATGTTTGGAAAAGTACTGGAGAACGACCATCCGGGAGCTGCCTGAAGAAGTATCATCGGATCCAACTGCCAGCATCGGCACCTGCGGACTGTACACATCAGGAAAATAATTCTACGTTCAAAGCTGGGAGAATAGGAATATCAACTATTTTAGAAAAAAGCAGCTCATTTAAAATCCTAAGAAAATACCTGGAAATTCAACCATTAAATAAAAACTAGTTTTTATTATAAACAAATAATCTGGTTAGAAAAAAATAAATAAATCTTACATAACAATGTAGGTTTCTACTTCTTTAATTTGAGAAGAATTATTTGTTGAAGAACCTGAAGATGTACTGGCTCCTTCTTGGTTACTGCGAAAATAATAAATAAAAATTAATGTTGTGAAGAAAAAATGCCTCAACTGGATACTGGATTTATATCTACTTAGTGCGCTGGTAGCTCAATGGCATGCGTGCTTGCTTGCTGAGCTTAAAATTGCGGGTTCGAAACCCACCAGAGGCCTTAAGTTTATTTTATCTGGGAGTTAAAAAAAAACTGAGCAGGCTGTCCTTCTTTATTTTCACTCGACGTAACAAATTTATTTACTAATATTCCGGTTTACGAATGCTTAAACCTATTAAAGGGAAAAGTAATTAATACTAAACACCAAATATCCGAAAAAACAGAACTGATTAATATACTAGAAATGTGCTTACAACAAAACTATTTCTCATTTAACGGTGAATTTTTTAAACAAAGAGATGGACTCGCCATGGTTTCTAGCCTATCTCCGCTTTTAGCAGACATATTTATGGATTACATAGAAAATACTATTATGAAAAATACTAAATTTAAGCGACAAATATTTTTTTGGTATCGTTATGTCGACGACATTTGTATATTATTCAACGGCACCAACAGACAAATAGACCAATTTTTAAATTATGTAAATACAATACACCGAAAAATAAAATTCACAATAGAAATGGGTGGGGAAGAGCTAAATTTCTTAGATTTAAAATTAAAAATCCAACTACAACTGACACAGTAATTCATGCCACATCAAATTGTCCCAATAGTTACAAAAAAGCAACGTTTTACTCTATGTTCCACAGAGCTTACAATATACCTATGGATACAGAAGATAGGCTCAAGGAGATCGCAATAATAAAAAAGATAGGTACCGATAATGGATTCCCCCAAAAAATCATAAATCAAGTAGAAAAGAAAGTCCTCCAAAAAAATCAGACGAAATAATTTAACAAAACTAGAGCCCATTAATTCTAACAAAGAGGGAGTTTGGGTTAGTTTACCTTATTACAGGCACATTTCTGAACAAATTAGTAACACGATAAAGAAAGAAGGTTTCAAAGTAGGGTTTAAAACTATCAATACAATCAATCAACATTTAAACAAGACAAAGGACAAAATAAAAATAGAGGACCGGAGAGGTGTTTACCAACTCAAATGTGAAACGTGCAGTTGGGTATACACAGGCCAATCGGGACGCAAATTCAGAGAACCTATCAAAGAGCACATAACTGATATAGTAAGGAAAGGGGAAAAATCTACATTTGCAAAACATATAAATGATATGGGTCACACATTCAACGAAACAACCGGCATAAAATATCTCCACTTATGTGAAAAAGGCAGACCATTAGATTCTCTAGAACAGCTAGAAATTAATAGGACTCGAAAAAATGGGAATTGTTTAAACGACCAGACACGCTTCAAATTTTCTCCTTTGTTAATCCCTTTCAGATAACAAATATCCATTTTATTTTCTTGGTTTTCAAATAAGTGCACAGTTAGCTATTACAGTTAGAATATAGACTTCCACCCCCCTGGTTTTACCAGAGGAAGGGGACCCTTTCACCTCAGGTACTCTTAGGTTAATATAAATATGTATGCCTGGCAAATATCTCAATTATTGTTGAACATTGTGCTGACGATGGCGTAAGCCGAAACCGGTACACATTTAAGTATATGTTTGTGGAATTAGACAATATAAGTGTTCAAAAAAACTTTTAAATGGTGCTTATTAACGTTATTGCTGCGGGAAGATGTGGCCCCCAGGTATTTGATATGTGACCCGTGTTACGCTACTGCCTAAAAGTGTGATAAAAGTACAATTTGCAAGCTCTTTTGAATTATCTAAAATGTAGCAAAATGTTGGTAAAAGCACGTATAGGGTCTTCTGGTCTGGCGCGGTGGGATGTTAAAAAAATGAATAAAATTATGCAAAACAAATATTTGTCAAGTCGTGGCTGAAGATGGTATCAATACCGAAAGTAATTTATATATCTTGTGAAATAGACAATATTTTTTAAAAAACATTTGTTTTTCTTTATATTTTTTGATGCAAAACAAATTGCGTCTTACTTTAACCTAGTTTATTAGAAAATAAAATACATAAATATACAGAGAAGGAGAACAGTCTCTCATGTACTAATAAATACAGAGTTCTGTAATATATCTATTCTGCCTACGTCAAGGCTACGAATATCAATTAATGAAGGATTGACCAACGATGTAATAGAAAGAAGGAGAAATGAGGCATGTCGTCGATAAAAACAAATTTGCAGAATTTCTGCCAAGCTTTCGGCACTGAGTGTGCCTTCTTTAGGGCCTATATCATATATATATTATTGAGTTGATGTATGCTACGATATGACATTAAAACTAACTGTTACTAAACCAACAAATAACATTTAAATTATTTACACCAAAACAAACTAAAAAATTATATCTAAACAAAAAACAATTATAAACGTATATCATGTGTGAAAATTTAAAAACAACGAAAACAAATAATATGTTATATAAACAAAGACAACATCCTGAAAGAGCAGAATTTGTAAAATAAATAAAATATAATATTTAAACAAACACACCAAAATGTGTTATCACATATAGAATGAAGTAATCTCAGCTGTATATTTGTCTAGACAATAACAAAAGAAGTTCGTACATGGGTTAAGGCTACTATTCTGAACGACGTAACAAAGCTTCCAATGGACGCGAGTACACGAAAACTGAACACAAATTTAAGAAACTTTATATTATATATTTTTGTCCAGAAATGGCGTATTCAAAAGTGTAATGTGAAATTACAATTTTTTTTAAAGTTCACCTTTCAAATTCACCCCTTTTATTTTCCCGATTTTTCAGAAAAAATTTAAATAAGCATTCAGAGTTATTGAACGAAAGAACACGAAGAAATCTGCTAAAAACATTAAATTTTAATAAATAAGATAAGATGATTACTTACTATTCTTCTCCATCCTTCTTTTCATTAGATATTTTTGAATATTTTGTATAACGCCATTCCCTACAAAAATAAATAAGAGTAAGATGATATGGCGACAGAATAATCCCTACTTAATGGAAAAAGTAATTCGAAGTTTAAAACAATTGAATGGGTGTCTGGAAAAAAGGCCTATGTCGTGATTTTTTGAAAAACCGTTTTTTCATGGAAGAAGGACCTATGTGATGAGGAGCAAGCACCTGCATAGTTTTTAGTTCAATACTCTGCCACTATATGCCATGAACCTTGAGTAATGAAGGTGCGAACGGAGAAGGTCACGTGGAAGAAGGGCCTATGTTATCTTTAATAGGTTATTAGATAACCATTATTAGTGCTTCAGTCCAAACTATTGTTCCTGATGATTGGAAGTACATCATAGCTTCTGCAAAGCATTCTAAACCGTTCTTAGTAACCGAAATGACTCAGGATAAATTCAGAAACCTGGACGTTGTTACTAATACGCACATGAGGAAAATTGCTAAATTCTACATAACCAAGTTGGTTTGGTTTAAACTATCAAGTGATGACCCATCGACTGTGTATGCAAGAGAATCCCACTATTTATTGAGACCCTGGAAAACGATTCGACTGCCGATTTCTCTCGTCTTTACACAAACTTATTACCCATCAGCAAGGAAAAGAAGAAAGACCTGCTTCACATGATCCAGTTTATGACTAATGAAAAACATAAGGTGTTCTAAACGTCGTAACCTTCACAGTAGTCACTACTTTTGATTCTCTTTCCAGTATTTGTATTAATCAATATTTTTTTTTTTAATGTTCCGACCTTATTTTGCAATAAACAAATCGTAAAAAAAGGATTTTTGTTTTCAGTCTTTATCCAAAGGAAAAAGGGTCTCTGTCATTTTCAGCTGGCTTTTATTATATTGCAATTGTTTCAGTTCAAAATAGAACTCCTGTAAAATTTGAAAAACCTAACATAGGCGTTCTTCGAGACCCTCATTCAATTAGAAAATATCCTTATTTTTTAGACGTTTATTCAATCAATCCGAAAAGGAAGTAAGGGTGAGCCGCTTGCCAATAGCGCTCCAATTTAAAACACATCTCAAACTGAGATTTAAAATAAATGTTGATATTGACTCGGCTTTTTTAGCGGTTTTATTTAGATTACTAAGGTTTGGACACTCATTGGAAATCTTTATAAAATGCATCAACATCTAAATCTGCTTCTTCCTCATGGATTTAGAGGATAAGCCTGGGAAATAATTTATAACGTGGTTTCGAATCTAAAGAGGTGAGTTAAAAAAAAAAAAAAGTTTTTAATATAAAAATCAATTTACTAATAAAAAATCTGTACATACTATTAATGTTCAAAGTGTAGTCTCTCGATTTCTATAGTTTACTGTCCTGGGGAAGGGGAAGTTGTAGAGAGAAAGTGCTAGGTTTGGACTGTAAATTGAATGAGAAAGCAGTTTTTATAGGTCTGTCGTGAAGTGTGACGCGTTATCCTCGACTAATTCCAAGCAAAATTGATTGGGTCATATACTCGGTTTAATTGTTGACTAGAGCTCAGTTCGTTTGTGGAACCAACTCATAATGAATAAGACCTTCATAATAAGATGTCAGATTAATTGTTGTTCATTTTTTTTTTTTTTTTTTTTCTATTAACAGGTAAATGTTTGTAAACTTGCTCGGTTAACAAATGTTTATTTTGTTTTTGAAACGATGAAATAAATAATACCGAATTTTTATGTTTTAATGTTAATATTTTTCGTTTTTCATTTTTTATTCTCTAATTAAATTAATTATTGAAAAATAATAACTGCATCCTGTTTCCTTTACATAAAAGCAAAAAGTATGTAAAATTTAATATTTTACAAAATAAAGAAAAGGGTAGATAAAACATTTTGATTTATCACTTTGCAATCCACATTTTAATCTGGACGTATTTGAAATTGAAATGGATATTATGTTTACATAAAAATATTATAAAAACAAAATTATGACAAATATGATTTTTTGAATCCATTAAAATACATTTTATTCAAAATGAGACAGGGAAAGTGTTGCGGTGGTGGTGAGCGAACAGTTTTGGTGCAGGTTTTGTACGCTGTATATTGGCTGGGGACTAGGGGAATGACAGTCGCCTCTCTATACCCCTCCGAGGATTTTTTGTCTTTGGTATTCAAGAATTAGTTATTAGGTTTGATTTGTTTTAAGAAGATTTTTTTTTATTATAAATACAAATCATTGATATATGTTTGTAAGTACACGTTTGAGGGAGTTGATGTGTATGTGCGCATGTGTGATATAATGTATAAAAACATTAGGTGGTACTTTCCTTTCAGATCATCAGATAGATAAAGATGGTTGGTTATCTTAAATAAAATTATACAAAGACAAAAAAAAAAAAAAAAAACTACTAGATCATTAGAAAATATTCATTTTACTGTCTGTCGGGCTTTCAGATCAATAATTAGGTGGTATAGATTATTAATGATTAAAACAACCCGAAAAAATAGATCATATCTATTTGAAATATTAATCATCGATCATTTACAAATCAATTAAACTCTTGAAAAACCCATGTTTCATAATAGTTCTACATTAGGCGAGGTACAGGCCTTGCAGGCAGGTACTCGTTAAACCCCTAGGTAACTACTATACCTGCGTAGGCAAAATTTAGTACTCCCACAGCAACGTCGGGCTCATGTCCATTAGAATGGCAGAATGTCGAGCAAGACTCACAAAAACAAACAATACATTTTTTTTTTTTTAAATTCACCTGGTATAACTTGGATTCCACGAAATGCAACTAGCCTGACATTTACATGCCATTATCTCTTGTTGGAGGGTCCACTGAGCGAGGTTCATCACATCCGGAGCCTCATAGATCCGGATCATCCCGTCGGTGGAGCAAGTGGCCAGCAAGAGACCAAGCGTCTTCGGGGCGAACTTCACGTCCATCACCGAGGTTCGGGAGTCAACTAGATTGGTACGTCGGGCCCAATGCTTCTGACCTATGATCCCATAGCCTTCTCCAACTGAAAACAATAGTACACACATTACTTGCGGGGGGAAAAAAGTAGTCGATGAATCACCGGCAAAGCACAATACTTCCCCAGCTCAAATTACTTGGCTAATTTAGCTGAAAATCAGTCAAGAAAGGAGGTCCCGCAGGTCACCCCTTTGGCTACTGATTATTGGTTCAGAATCTGAGATCAAGCGGTTGTGTGTGTGAAGCATCAAGGATAATCTAAGTAAGTGTTAACCCCTTTACCCTTAAATTAAATTCTTCACAATTATTTTGCTTGGCTAATTTGCGAGAAGTTGGATACTTGTAATGGAAACCAAATATCTTTGGGGTTAATTAATTTTGCTTGGCTTGCAAGAGGTATATATTCAATAATGATGGATAACATCAGGTATATTTACCACACCATGGTACACAGAGTTGCTGCATGTATCTATGCAGGTGGCGTGTAACATCCAAACATTCTGGACGTACATAGTCAATAAGAAGGAACCAAGAGTTGGAGACTTTCAAATTTTCACGAGAGGAAAATTAGAATGGAAGAAGATATATAATATTGGCGTCACTAGGAACGGCTTACATCACCCTCAGCTGGGTGTGACCAAGTCATGTGACCGGGAACTGTGATCTCGATCAACCAATGAATAAAAAGAATGCTCCCGGTAGGTGCATGGAAAGTCCAGGCTACTTGAAAATCTCACTTGCCTTTTGACTGTCAGCGCGAGAGAGATCCAGAGAGTCCAGAGAGATGCCATGTTTAATTTTTAGATTCTGAGCTAAGTATTAACCAGTATTTATTTTTCAAATAATTTACCTTATATGAGTGCCGTATATAGTTACAGTCAGTAAACGGGAAGTTTCAAGACATTAAAATTAATTTTGGTATCAAAGAAATGTATACGGAGCTCTTCCTCAGTTATCTACCCCTGCCATGCCAAGATTTTCAAATCATACTTTGTTTTTCGATCAATTTCACAACGGAAGAAGAGCTACAATACACCATCTACAAGTTGTTTGATTCATGAAAGAACATTTACAATGAAGATGGTTATTGTCTTTTATTTCGTTTTCTTCAAAAGCCAGATCAACCTTGGCATCCCAGACTTATTAGATGTTTCTATGTATCTTATTTTGAAATAAATGGGTGGTGATCAAAAAGAAAAAAGGATGAACAAACATGATAAGTGGGTAAACCAAACAGTTGATCCTCCAAGGCCTCCACTTTAGGCTTCTTGCCTAATTAATTAAGTTCTCTTAATTCCACACTATCACATAGCGTTTCAGTGCTAAGCGAGGCATATGTATCTTAATAATCAATCATTTCTTATTGAGAAGGGCGAAAATAACCTAGAATTTTTTCGCCATCCAACCATCTACCGTAGGTCACCACTGTGCCTTTAATTAAACATTTTTCATGTGGAGCAACTTATATGGATATTTTTGAAAATTTTCAACACTGAATTATTCATCTTAAAAATTATGAAAAATAAACTCCTGTAAAAAGTGAGGTTTCTTCTATACTTCAGGTACAACATAAAAAAAAAAGCGCATCACTCTAGGAAATTTCTTCATCGAGTTACACTAGTGAGCGGATTGCGACCAAACGTTTCTGGGCACTTGGCGTTAAAAAATTTTTGTTTCGAAATTTGTTACTTTGAATATGAGCAAACAATAATTTAAAAATAAATAAATTGAAAATCAAAGTTGACAGTATTAAGTACTGAATACCTAGAAGAAAAAAAGTAATCAATAGTTACATTACTCTGATTATTTCAAGTACTCGATTATTGAGTATAGGCCAGCTCTCCTTACCAATCTCTTCCCAGACGGCGGCTGTTCTGTCGAAGGAGCACGTTGCTAGAACCTGTCCGAATTCTGGGTGCGCCCATGCCACTTTCCAGACGGACCCGCTATGCGCCTTCCACTCTGCCGTCTGTTTCCATTTGTTACTCACATCGTTTTTATCCCACACCTAGAAAAAAAAAAGTTGGTTAATCACCGACAATGTACTTCCCCTGTTCGAATTATATGTAGTAAACTAATGTTCCCCTAAGCCAATGGTTCTGAAACTGGGGTTTACGCCTTCCCAATATCGATAACTACCTATTTCAGTTAGTTGACCTGTAAACGGCAAAAATTCCTAAAGATGAAAACGGGAAACGTGCGTTTTGAGTAAAAATCTCCCCCATATTTATTTTGGTTCAACACAATTTTTCAAAAGAAAAATGCCCTGATTTTTTTCATTCCCAGTTGCTGGACACCCTCTGAATTCATAAATACAATTTTATGTCGGTATATTCGCGTTCTACCGAGAGTCAACATTTTCACAGCTATACACATAGAATTTTGTACCGATTACATAACTCCTTCATATGTTCTATTTATAACTGCGAGAGTGAACGAGTCATGGATAATTTACACATTCTTCTACATTAATTAATTTTCCAAGAAGATTCGTAACAACGTAACATTATTCGATTGTTACCAACAATTAGAGGGTTCAGTTCGATGGTCTGTATTAAACATTTTAAAAATATGGACCGAAACTTATGTATATATATTGTGATATACAAACAAACTCAAATTCACATGCGTCGGAATGTAGACCTAGTTGGCTCGCTCAATTACTAACTTCCTTTTGAATTACTTATAAATACGTTTTAATAATTTATTACCCTCACCTTAACAAACTGATCACTGGAACATGTGGCCATTCTTCGGCCATAATGGTCAAAGGCCACATCGTGAATCAAGTCCTTGTGCTCAGAATTAATGCAAGTCGACTCAAAATTCATAACTGAAATAGTTAATTTATTTACTATATATGTATACAGGTATAAACTTTAAAGAAAATAAAGAACTGTTATTGATTCATAAATAATAATTCATTGACTAATGAATAAATTGCTTTTCTCCATGTTTCATTTAATTATTTAAGTATAATACCCGAATTACTTTTTTTCGACCCTAGAAAAACTGCTCGTTTCAATTTACAAAAACTTGAATAAAAGCAAAATACATTAGAAAAATAAATTATTCGACTTATTCGTGCCTACCACTGGATGTGGCGTCTTTGTCTTTAAAGTAAAGCAGCTTATTATTACGATGGGTTTTGTTGCAGAATTCTCAGTTTCAGATCGAAAATTTACAATATTGTATACACCAAATAAAAATTTACTATTCTTCCGCAGGGTTATAAGTTTGAAACAAATTCACTAAAATAACCGGTAAATACTTCAAAAATGCGGTTTTACTCAAAGCAACAGGTTGATACCATCGGCAAGAAATTAATAGAATTGGAAACTACAACACAAGTTTTGCTAATAAACATTACACAAATAGATTATCAACATTTTCTAACACATAACCACTTGCACTCAACGGGGAAAAAAGAAAAATTAAAATATTTGATGCAGAATGAATGAATATTAAACTTTCAAAGATAATTTGTAAGCTTCCTAACAAAATTGTCAGTATTAAATTATAAAGAAGCAAATGCTAAGCAAAAAAAAAAACAAATTTAGAAATTCCATTACCAAAGTGCACTTTGCCTTAAAATCAAAAAGCAAATTGCAACTCACTTTTCTGAATCCTTTTGAATGTAACGGCAATAATACTTAATTAAGAATCATATCAATTTAAGATAGTAAATCATCACCCATCTGAAATAATTTGTTAATGTTGGGATACTTTAAATTCAAAGTTACTAAAAAACAACCTTATCAACTCTTTTCCCACCAACATTGAGGAGTAGAAATAGATCGATTTTAATTATCGTTTGACCTTTTCTAGAGAATCCTTGTGAAATATTGTCGAGTTGAGTTCGCTAACTCAAACAGGAAAAAGAGTGATATTCATTACTATTTAATTCAGTGAATGTAAAAAAAATTAAAATCCTCAAGATGAAATATTATTATTAAAAAAATATATATATTTAAACTTGTTTAACGAAGAAAAATTGATTATATATATAAGAAGGTTAAGGTTAAGAAAGGTGTTATATATATATATATATAGTATCGTATATATATATATATATATATAGTATATATATATCGGGTTGTCAAAAATGTTCCATCCGAATTTCATTAAAATTTAAAAAAAATATATAAAAACATTTTACTTAAACTTCCGGGTTGGACATTACACCATCGTCAATCTTAGTTATAAACTAATACAACAATATCTCGGCGTTTTAACTTAAACCTTATATTTCCACCTTAGATTTTGAAAATGTAAGTTTTGCGTTTCTAAAAGAAATTATTATCTGATACAGACAAGTTTCCAAATATTTTTTATTGCCCATAAACATCTCCTGAATATATCTAGTACGCTCAACATTTTTTTTATTTAAGTAAGTTATATGCATATAACTATATATGAGCGTTTAAGTTTCTTGATTAATATGATAAAATGTCCCCACTCAATTTTTGTTGCAGATAAAACAACACTTTGTCCCTACTTCAGTTATTTCGCTCAAGATTTTTTACTGGGTTTTACAGTTGAAAGAAAACGCCACTAACAACGAATTTCAATTTCGTCCAAAATGCAGACAGTAGACCCTTGTCATCCCAAAGCGACGTATATCGTTAGGTCTATCGATATAAAATTAACATCGATGTATCAATAATAGTGGATCAATAATTGATATTTGTCGTACATTTAACTTGTTTTGTTTTCACGCTAATGTCGAATTTGTTTGAAGTTATTAAAGAATGTTTTGATCCTTATCAAGATTATCTGCTAACTTTGACTGAAACCTTTAACAGCTATGCTCAAAATTTAAGTATTTACAAAGCATTTGAGTTTGATTTCGACTTTACTTTTGATCAAACCCAATTGGCTGTCACTGAAGTTTTGTTGTTAATTATTTTGATCAATTGTCTTTGCATAAATTCAATTTGGAATTATTGGGGTTATAAAATCGCTAAAAGATTTAAGAAGCCTGGTAAGTACATTTTTACAAGTTTTACCTTACCAATAATTTTAATATTTGATAATGTTTATAAACAGCAGTCAATTTTTAGTCCCATAGCAACGTCAAACAAAAATTTATAATATTTCACATTAGGTTTCTCAAGATTCTATTTTCTTATTTCACGATTACATTAAGTGAGTGTGATGTTACCTGTTGCCATTTCTTGTATCAGTTTGTCTACATGTAAATTTGGCTGAATAGGCTTATGTTTAATGTTATGTTATTTTGTTACTCATTGACGTTATTTTATTGTGCGATTTAGTATTAGTGTATTTATTTTAATCTAGCTTAACCTCTATCGAGCTTGACTTATTTCTTGTACGTGGCGGGCAGTATATGGGGTATTTTATAACCCAATGGTTTTTTGATTGGTTTTGTAATGAACTTTTCTAAAAATAAATTTAACATATATATATATATATATATTTAAAAAACGGAATTTGCTGTAAAATGCACATGATAAATATTTAGCGCCCCGTCTTCTTTGTCGGCACTTTTTCATTGTAGCCAACTGAGTAAGTCAAGTCAAACCCTCTCCTTATTTTCGTACTTACCGCTCGCTAAATAAAATTTTTAGTTTACTAAATTTTAATTATTTTTTTTTTAAATCCCGTCCAGATTAACCGCATCTTCGGATTAGCGGGACTCTACTGTATTTATACGAGGTGTGTTCAAAAAATAACGCGAATTTTCTGTTTTAGAAAAGAATTTTATTTATTCGTCTACATCAATGTTATCCCCTTCAAAATAGACCCCATTAGAGATTATACACTTAACTTATGCCAGCGCTTCTTCCAATCCCCGAAACACTTCTGGAACTCGATCTTTGGGATAGCATTTAGCTCTCTCAGCGATGCGATTTTAATCTCATCTATGCTTGTGAAACGACGGCCCTTAAGGTTCTCTTTATTGTTGGGAACACAAAAAAGGCACACGAATATGGAGGCTGGGCATCATTACAGGGTTGTTTTTGGCAGAACAAACAATAAGGTGTGAGATGCATTATCGTGATGTAAAAGCCATGAATTGTTTCGCCACACATCCAGGCGTTTTTTTCGGATTCCTTCACACAAACGGCGTTGCACTTGTAGGTAGTACTCCTTATTGATCGTTTGACCTTGTGGCAAGAACTCATGGTGCACTATGCCGTTAAAATCGAAAAACACAGTGAGCATGACCTTCACATTCGACCGCACTTGTCGAGCTTTTATACCATTTGTAAACCTTATTCTTACTCATAGCAGACTCACCAAAAGCAATATTTAACATTGCTGCACTTTATTCCATTTTTATTGCAAAATTTAATGCTAATTCTGTGATCCATTTTGTAAACAAATAAATAATCGCCGATCGTAACAAAACACATGTACTACCCTCTTTGACAGCAGACTAAACATCCGGTTTGGCTAACAATGTAAGGTACTTTTCAGAAATGTTTACGAAGACAACGAAAAAATCGCGCGAATCGGACTAATACAACTCACGAAATTACAAAATTTCCGTTACTTTTTGAGCACACCTCGTATATATATATGGAGGGCTTAAAAAAATAAGTATTCATTTTTAACTTATAATTAGATATCTAAACAGTCTTTTGGAAAAAGATCAGACGGGCTGCTGCTATCTTTTAGAGTAGTTCAGATATTTTAAAAGCTATATAAAAAATCTGTAGGATGATCGTTAATAAATATTAATCACAAAACACATTTTCATTTTCCCATATTTGGCTACCAGGAATAGAAAATGATTAGATTCTTGAAATTTAATATTAGTTGGATATTGAGAAATGTTTATATTTTATCGTTGTTAAATATCTATATATTTTTATAGAGTTGATACATATCAGGAAATGTATAATTATTTTTTAAATTGTTTATTACTTCATTTAAATCTTCTCAAATCATACACTGAATGGAGGTTATATTATTATAGCACAGCTGTGTACATTTTCAAGTTTCACCATGTTTATAAACAGCAGTCAATTTTCAGTCCCATAGCAACGTCAAACAAAAATTTATAATATTTCTCATTAGTTTTCACAAGATTTTATTTTCTTTTTTCACGATTATCATTAAGTGAGTGTGATGTTACCTGTTCCCATTTCTTGTATCAGTTTGTCTACATCTATATTTGGCTGAATAGGCTTATGTTTAATGTTATGTTATTTTGTTACTCATTGACGTTATTTTATTGTGCGATTTAGTATTAGTGTATATATAGAGGGTTTAAAAAAATGAGTATTCATTTTTAACTTACAATTAAATATCTAAACAGTCTCTTGGAAGACGATCAGACGCCAGCCGCTGCTATCTTTTAGAGTAGTTCAGATATCTTCAAAGTTGAGGAACGCGGACTTATTGTGGAATTTGTAATAAATAAATAAAACAAACTACTTTTTGAAATATTGTCTATTCCACTAAAGATTCTTTTTCTTTAGTGGAATAGACAATATTTCAAAAAATAGTTTGTTTTATTTATTTAGTTCAGATATGTTACAAGCTATATAAACAATCTGTAGGATGATCGTTAATAAATATTAATCACAAAACACATTTTCATTTTCACATATTTGGCTACCGGGAAGAGAAAATGATTAGATTCTTGAAATTTAATATTAGCTGGATATTGAGAAATGTTTTATCGGTGTTAAATTTATGTTGTTTTTTTTATAGCGTTGATAAATATCAGGAAATGTATGATTATTTTTTAAGTTGTTCATCCCTTCATTTAAATCTTCTCAAACCATACACTAAAAGGAGGTTATATTATTATAGTACAACTGGGCAACGTAGATGATGAGGCGCGAGTGCGCAACTCTCCTCGCGAATCTTCCTCCTCCACCTCTCATCTCTGTCCATCCGTTACCTCCATGAGCCGGTACCGGGAGGAATGACTAGGACGAGGCGCAATTGGCCTTAAATGGAGCTGTCAGTAAGTTCTTACATGCAACTTTTTCGTGGTTGGGTAATTCTGAAAAAAAAGAAAAACCTTAATCAAGCTATTGTAATATTATAATAAGAGAAAGGTAAGTGAGCCTCGTCATTCCTCCCTACTCCGGCTTGTGTTACCTTCTGTAGTATAGTTTTTAGGCATATTTTTTTTTCTTTAATAAAATATGTTGATAGATAGATGGGCTGGTGCGTGCACCTAGGGGCCTAAGCATCTAACGCTCTTATTCCATCACAGGAAGCTCCGGGCTTCCAACTTACCTTGTTACCTAGTTGTGTACACTACCGATACCAAATCCATGAAGTTTCCTTAAATGAATCAAGAATGCTCCCGTGATCCAATCTTCTGAAATCTTCCTGTATCTTTACCGGAAATATGGAATCTCGTCCGACGCATTTACCCAGGAAGTGAGCTGCCGTCTTGTCTTTTTCTCCACTTTTGTCGCACGTGGGTCTGCCCTTTATACTGTGACCTGTAAGAGCTTCTGTTAGTTGCCGAAGCTCGCTCTTTTTGATGTTCAGGTCCCGTTCTCCAACACCCTGGAACCCTCGCCATCGGAACATCTTCGACTATGCATATGGTAATTTCTCGGGTTCGATATGCCTCTCGGAATATTCCTATTACTTACTCTGGCTCATTCTAACCTTCCTTGGCCAGTCTGTCTGCCTCCTCGTTTCTTTGAATCCCCCAGCGTCCTGGGACCCACTAGTGTTCAACATTCTTGTAGTTTTCTAAGGTTTAACTGATTTTCGCACTCCCTTATTAGGTCTGATTTAGGGCTAATACTCCCCATGTTTTCCCAATTGTTCTCCTGCATTGCCAGAACGCCCCAATGGATTAGTTGTGGACGGTTTGGATTTGCATTCTCCATGACAATGAAGTTTCTAAGTGTTCTAGATATTTCACATTATTACTCAGTTCCGAACAGTTTGGCCAGTTGGGTTACAATAGATTCTCAGTAGGCCAGATAATGTCGAAATCGATAAGATTGAAAAACAAGGGCTGGGGTCGGCTTTAGCCGATGCTAGCGATATTCGTTTATGTGGTAACGAGTTTTTCTTTTAAATCTATCCTTAAAAGAAACCTACGTTCCCTACTAAGATAATAATATGTAATAATAATGATATGTTCAAACTATACATTATATCGTTAAAAAATGCGCCATGCGATTGAAACTTTTTTTTTTAATTTTATTTTGTTTTCGGAAAAATATATACACATCAGGTAAGACTGTATATAATAACTTCATTTTTTTGTAATTTTTTGGGTGAAAGAATTAATGGTTTCGATACTGTTGTTCACAATCGATACTTAGATTATAATAATCGAAACATTTTTTTCATTGTTATCTTTTTCTAAAACGTTGCTAAGATATGAAACATAATTCATAAAGAAATTTATTTTTCAGCTCCACCTCGAGTTATAGAAGAGCTCACACGAAGTTTGGCTCATCTTCGACTCCCTAAATACCACAATCCCCGTATCTAAATCAACTTATATCATGAAGAAGTTTATGGAAGAGAAGAAGAGAATGTTCAAGTTCAAAATGGCTGGACCCGGCCGAAAGTTAGGCGACGGAAAGGGAGAAAATTCTGAAGGGTCCACACTAAGTGAAAGTGGAACGGAAAATGAGGAAAATAGCGCTGAAGGAGGTGAGCCAAAGAAGAGTGTTCCTGTGAGAACCACCCAAGAAGGAAGTCCTGCTCTGGCGAGCTACAACGCCGCATTGAAGAGGTGCGAGGCCAAACCAGCTTCCTCCACGTAAGTTAAAAAATAAAAAGTCGACGGTGAAATCATATCATTTTGTGTCGATACAGTCATTACTTTGACAATTTTTGCTGAAAATCAATAGGAGGTTCTAGGTACAAATATGATATTTCGTGTTGATACATTCATTCTATCGGGAGTTATCGTGTTCACACAGACAGACATTGTTTTATCCTATTTTTTGGAAACCGCATTTTGGAAAGACGTAAGACAGCGTCCAGCTGGTCCCTGATGATACTCGATCGTATCCCTTGACCTCTTCTCTAGAAAGATTCACCACCTGATGATGGCAAATTGCCGAAACTAGTTGTGGTATAAATAAAAAATATGTGAGACTGATAAATCTTATTATTTATTTAGACGTAAGACACCTATTGATTTTTATTCAAATCGGTCGATTGGTTTTAGAGAGATCGAAAAGTTGATTAAGCAAGTTCATTGCTGTTCACCGATGATTTTTGACTAATAGTGTCAACATTTTTTTGTCTAATTTCACAAAAATATGTACATGTAATGTGTATCGAGTTTTTAAAAAATCTTGCATTTTCACTTTGTTTTTAGTTTTATTTACACATTGATTATTTCAGTGGGGCTTATCCAAAGGTGCCATTGGCTCACCAGAAACGATCGTCCAACCAGAAACCAGAATTGACTGATCAGAAACAAGGCAGTGATGGCAACAAACATGCGAGCACTTCAACTGAGCCCCATAAAACCGATAAGTAAGTAGATTTAACTTTCTAGCTAAATATGCCATGTTTTATATGTATGCCAAGATCACTTCAATCAAGTAAATAGATTCAAATATATATTTTTAGTTGTTTATTCGAAACCAGTGAGTAGTATGAATAAATTGATGAATAATGCATTCTTTAATATTTATTTATACTACAAAAGAGACTTTTATCCTCTTCTTTTTTCTAATAAAAAGTTCGAAAAAGATTTTTGGTCCAGTTAAGAAAAAATTTCCACAAGAAAAGGGTTACTTCCATTGCAGCTGTTGGTAGGGTTCACAGCTCCCGTGGAACCCTGTCATGCCAGTCGTTGCACTTGGCCTAGCATCTTTCTACTGGAACCTATTTTAACTTTGATGCCACTATACCACCGAAGTATAAGTTATCCTGGTCTAATTATTGCTATGTATAACCTGGGAGTCAGCCTCCATGTTCTGCCGATGGCTCCACGGCCTACCTATAAAGATAGGATGGCCTGTTATGTGATTGTTGTTCTGTTTTGTGATTTGACCATGCAAGTTTGCTGTTCTGAGTTACTCCTAGATGCTTAACTTTTTAAGTTATCATTGGTCTGCTGCCAAACAGAAGTGGTAGAGTGTAGTTGCTCTGTCATTCTCTTTGTAAATAGCTTCTTTTTTTTACAATGAGCATAAGAAAATTTTCACAGCTTTTTTTTTTGTTTTTGTTTTTTAATCAATTTAATTAATATTGAATTTTTTTTTTGTCTCGTTTTTAGATCAAATCTCAACTCGGTCAATATGGACGTGAAGTTTACTTGCCCTGCTTTAGGTAATATTTTTATTTGAGCTTTATAATAATATTGTACTTTCCCAGCTATAGGGGAAGTTATGTAATTTGTCAAAAATTCAGTATTGAGGTTTCACCGGAACTCGTATGTTTTCCGATCCCCTGAATCTATAAATAAAGAAATAGGTGTGATCCTCAGAACACGATAACTCGCGTAATAATGAATATATCTACAAGTAAAATGAGAAGATGAAAGACTTTCCAGGGTATATCTATGAATCGGGCAAAAGAGAAGACGTGTTTAGAGAGAAAGCGGAAACTTAGCTGTGTTACCCATGGATTTCGTGAAATTAGTTCAAATTTTAATTGATAATTACCAATAAATATATCGGAGATAAACAGTAGACAGAACTGATGAGTTGAACAAGTGCCCTCCAACCCCACCTCGCCACTCGAAAATATTATTTATCTTCCTTATGTCAAATTCGAGCGAATACAGAGAACAAAACATGTGTACTATGAAAACGTCTTTCATATAAATTTTTTAACTTTTTCACCTAAGATCAATAGTAAATGAGAAAACTATTTATGTCTCCAATAAAATCTTCCCTCGAAACAATGATTTTAAAATCATGTCTACTGTAAAACATAAACCTGTATAGAGGCAAATTCAAAATATTGAGCCTTTTTCTCATGCTGATGGGACAAACAGACAGACTACGAAAAAAATATTAAAAACACAAAAATGTTTAAAATGGAAATGTCTCTTATATTGTTTTGGTAACTTGTTCAGGTACGATCAATAGTAACTGAGAAAACATGTAGAAAGTCATTTTCCCGTGATGATGAACAAACAGACCAACCAACTGTATTACTGTTTATTTACATAGATAATTCGAGTTGGGGAAGTACATTGGCGCCCCATATTTTTTAAATGTCAAACTTAATGAGGGTTGGCGAACTCAGCCATGAGGGGGAATCCTCGTGGCCGGAGATAAGCCCAAATAGATTCCTAGGTGGTCCCATCATTCGCAGTCGCATGAGGATCGCAGGCCACCAGGCGCTGTCGAAGGCCGCTGCAATGTCGAAGAAGACAGAGAGCGTATTTGCCCCTGTCTTCCTCCACATCCGCCCTTAGCCTCCTAAGGCTGGGTGTACATCAATCTGGCCAAGTTACCAAAGCAATATAAGAGACAATTTGATTATATATAACGTATATATATGTATAGGTTGTGAAATCGCACCTCCGGAAAACCAATGACTCAAATGCAAAATTACTGATTTTTCAAAAATTTACCTACCTTAGAAGAAATACTTTTTCATCAACTTGAGTTGGAAAAGATTAACCTTGAAATAATAGAAGGGAGATATAGATACAGTCAATTTACTTCTTTTTTTAATCTTGCAACCCTATATTGAACTATCGCTAAAATTGAACATCGCCAACATGTATTGTGATATCAATATAGGCTCATTCTCAATTTAAAATAAGAAGACAACATTATAACTGTCAGAAAATCTCCACCTAAAAAAAACCTCAAAGAAATCATTCAAAAAGTTTTCATAACATTTTTAAAAGTCTTTGAAATTCGTAAAGAGCAAATACTTTCTCATATAAGTATGAATACTTTTATTTAGTAAGAAAATTAATGAGAACTGTACAGTTGAAATTTTGTCTGAATTGCAAACTATTTAAATTATCTCTATATTATCTTAATTAAATGAATTTGCCTTACGTAATAAACGTACAGAATAGGAGTCAACTATTAAAGAAATACAATGACGAAAAGAACATTTTCAGAGTTAATGAGGCTAATTATATTATATGAGGCTAATTATTTCTTTTTCCTCGAATTCAACTACATACCTGCTCTCTACACTCTTCCCAGTCCTAGTATAATTACTTAACTTTTTTATGGGAAATATTTACATGTTTATTTTTTCTTCATTGCTACTATAAATATCCATTAATAGCTGATTGTTAAAAAACAAAAAAATGTGATTCTTTAGTCATCGCTTGATTTTGCTTATGTTTCCAGATGACAGCGCTGTACTTACGAAAGAGGTTTGGGAGAATCGCATCAGGAAGCACATTGCAGATCTGTCAGATCCTGTGTTGGCATCGTCTCTCAAAATAAAAACTTTGAATCCTAGAGACAAGGTACAGTATTTATTTTAGATGATTTTTGTAAAAATCACTTTTTTTTCCAAACTTTGCTCAAGAATCGTTTTATAATAAGGAAGATCATGTTCATTAATTAGAAAATTGCATCACCAAAAGAAGAAGAGGGGGGAATTTAAAAAAAAAATGTTTATAGAACGGCGGAGGAGATAAGAATCAATAGAAAGGAAAAAGGTGAGTGAAAAGTAGTATAGTTTTACCTTAAATAAATATCTGAAGCTCCTCTCCACCCCTCGAGTCAAATTGTTTTGTTTTTTTCATTTCATTGTGTAATATTCAAAAAATTATGAAAACGCAAAGACAAATAATTTGTTTAAAAAAATAATCTATACCCCACTAGATAATATACTATATATAAATAATATTTCTCTGTAAATGTTGAATATTATATTAGTACTGATTGTGTGTAGGTTGATCTGTGTGTGAGCACCCTCTCTGCCTACCTGAACAACATCCTGGATGCTCCGGATGAAGAACGATATCGACGTATCAACTGTAATAATAAGGTGCTGATCGAGAAGGTACTCTGCTGTGACGGAGGACTCGACTTTCTGGAAGCTGTCGGCTTCAGGAGAAGTAACGTCAATGAAAAGAACTTCCTCATCTATAGCTGTGACTCCTGTTCTGAGCTGATGGTAATTAATCGTTTTGCTATCAATCTTTCCCGATTGGACTAAGTAAAATCCCTCTTAACAAAGTCTCGCAACCGAAATAGCGTTGCGGAAGTGACACAATATAAAATATGTTATATTACGTTGTGTTATAGCAGCTTATAAATGATGCTATGTACTCGCATATCGACTTCACTGTCTTAATGACACTTTTCTTACATTTTGATGTGTTTATTTTGATTTAATTTGACTTCATATGTAGAGGGCGCCGGTAGCTCAGTGCTTGACTTCTGAGCTCAAGGTCGTGGGTTCGTAGCCCGACCGAGGCCCTTAGTTTATTTTATCTGGGAGGTAAAATAAACTTAAGCACGCCGTCCTTCGGATGGGACGTTAAGCGATGGTCCCGAGCCTGTACGATGTCAGGTACTCGTTAAAGACCCCTACCCTAGATGAATAAAAATTTAGGGTAGGCAAAATTTAGGACTCCCACAGTAGAGTCGGGCTCATGTCCACCAGAGTGACGAAAGAGCGCTCTGGTAGCAGGCGATATGACCTCGTAGTTAAAGCCCGGACATGAGTCATAAAACCTAACCTAACTTCATATGTACCGGACGGCCCTCTATGGCTCGGTATGATCATGAATAACGCAAATAAAGTTACACCTTACGCTCTTTTTAAATAGCTGTAATTTCAATCATGCATGATCGATTTGAGTGAAGCTAACTTTGTCTTGTTTGTCTCATTAACAGTGCAATGGGTTGTACGTGATATTTATACTCTCGCATTGCCCGTTTTACTTCTCTCAATTTTTTTATTCAGTTGTAACATGTAATGTCTGCCGCTTCTGTTCACATCATATTTTAATAGGGCTCATGAGTCAACAACTTATGCCATAGCTCTGGTTTTCATCACGATTTAGACTCGAGTTTCGTTTTCTAATGACGACCCATTCTTCAAGAAAACTTTTATTTTCAAATCTTACAATTCACAGATTCTCTTCCAAGTAGATAATTAAAATACACAATTTCTTTGTCAAACTTCACTATATATTCTCAAATACTCAACTAGTTTCGCCGTGTTAAGGCATTATCAAGAGTCACTTATAAACTGACAGAATTGGTTGACAGGATAGAAGGTACAGTTATGGAGGGGGGTTTTTAGGTAGTGACGGGGAATCCCTTGTTTTCGTTACTCTGTACGTTCTAATAAACAGATATTTACTAGATAATAATAAATATAAAAATAAAAAAGAAAATATATATATAAAATCTAATAAAGTGAAGCTAACAGTAAAGTGTTGTTATTTAATTATATAGGTAGAACTCTTGAATTATATAAATGTAAAATAGAATTTAAAGTGAATAAAATAAATAAAATAAAATATAAAATTTAAAGTGAATAACAAAGAAATTGTGTATTTTAATTATCTATTCCTAGAATGGAGCGTCACAAAGTAAATCTGGTAAACCATAAATTATTCTCTTCCAAATATCTGAAATTTTCTTTAATAACTCACGTCATAATGCCCTAGAAGCTACTCACAATATTTAAAAAAAACATTATGCGAGGACAGAAGTTTTACGGTTTTGCATTGTTCCTAATAAGTTCGAGATGTAGTCTGGAAGACCAGAGTCTCTGGTGTACGATTAAATGAGAGCTGCAATCAAATCTGTCAGAAATTAAATAAATTTCTTACATATTTTAATGTAGATGTTTGCTAGCGACTGTAGAATTCAAAATTCTGGGGGTATTGAGGGTCAGTCAATGAAGAAAATACTATTCAAATGCCAACGTTTCGATATATTTCATATCATCATCAGGGCCTAACAAACATGGGGGTATCAAGATTAGAAAAATATAATGGTAATATTATATATAATATTTTTTTGTCTCAATAAAGTTGGTCGCAACTGTTGCCATTACGCAACAACCAGCTACCAAAAGGACTTTATTGATACTGATGTCTTGATTGGCGTGAGAGAGGAAGGCTACCCAGCGGTAGCTCCTCAGGGCGAAATTTAATAAACAATGAATATTATGATTATTATCAATGAATATTATGGGGATATTATGATTTTGTTTCAAGAAATGGGCGGTTGCAATTTGGGATTATAGTAAATCACGGTTCCATCTCCTCTTCAATCTCCTGGGAGGATTGTGTGGCAAGTGTGGTGAAGAAAGTGAGTGTATGTATGGATTTGGGTGTGAATACAATTTGCTATGGAAACGTCTGTAAAGGTCCTGAATTGTGTCGTTTACTGTGTTTATCATGAGGTCATTGTGGAGTGTTCTGTTACTTACGTATGGTGGACATTGTGTAATGAGTCTAGTGTCTTTGACTGGAAAACCTGGATACGTTTCAGGTTAGAAATTTTAGCCGAACCGTAGATTTGTGAGCCATACATCCAGAGTGGTTTTAGTAGATATAAGGCTATTTTAGTCACTTTGAGACATCCATAAGCCAACAATGTAATAGGAAAGGAATGATTGTACCATTGTCAGTAGCTTACGATATACCTTTAATAATTAGGCCAGATGGTAGGCGGGAGGTTGCATTTGTGGAAAAACATGGCCATTTTCAAGCAATTATGCCAACACGACAGGCTAACCACAATAAATTTCCGAATAATTAAGAAACCGGCTGATTAGACCTAGTCCTCATTCAATTACTTTATCGTTAGCGCTGAAAAAATGTCGGTTACCATACTCGTTTCTAAATGTTTACACAAGATTTCAAATTTTTAAGTAAATAATTAATAAGTTATATACATATAAATACATTTTCCACAAAAATATTAATATTTGATTTATTCTTGTTGAAGGACTACCTCTCCGTGCTGGTCTCTACTGATGAAATTGAGTTGGTTCTACATAGAGATGTCACCATTTACCGTCCTGAAGAATTGATTCAGCCTGAGGTTCAGGAATGTCCTGATGAGTTCTTCCATCTGTCTCGTGCTGAGTGCAAAAAAATTCAAGCAGCTAGGTACTAGAGGCCGAATTTATATATATATATATATATTTGTTTTTTTCCTTTTGACTGAATATGTTACGAATCATGGCAAACTCTAAATTGTATGTGGCATACTTGAGCATAAATACAAATTTGGTTTTTTTTAGAGTTCCATAGATCGAAAGCCGTCTATGAAACCCTATTAACGAGTGTGTTCTGTCCCAAGGTTTATAGAGTAGAAGGTTGTTCGGTGACGGGCGCTAAAACCCCAGATGGAGGGGGAGCCCACGCCGTGACGTCAAGCTGTTCAGTGAGTTCAGCCTTTTTTTATCAGCTGTTTCTAACTTAGCTTTCAATTTAGTTTTTACTTTAACTCCTACATTTTAGTTGATAAAAATTGTATTCCTGATTTGTGGAGTAAAAGTTTCATTTTATGATGGGTAATAAATACAATTATTCTTTGTTGTGTTATTGATGTATGTATACAAGCAGTTAATAGACTTTTTTTTAATGTTTATTTTTGTAATCGTAAAGTGTTACATAACTTAAATTTTTAGCAATTTTAAAAAGTGTTTGTTCTTAGTTTTGTAATAGTTGTTTTATATTACTTGCTGTAATATTAGTTGTTCAAATTATTTTACTGTTTTCGTAGTTCAGTTTTAGAAATTATATAATTTATTATTCATTTTAAAACAGATTGTCGATTGGGAAACCTGGATAGGAAAACTGAGTTATGAAAGGGTGATTCTTTTGGCGATTTTAAACATATATTTGGAAGATTTAATCAAATGTTCTTGAATATTCAGAGCGAAAAATTTCTAAAAAATTATAAATGGTGTAAAGGTTTTTTAATAGCAAATTAAAATATGAATTTCCCGATGTTGCGTAGCATATTTACTGAAATTACAGAATATATATGGCTTGAACAGCTTGACGTTACTGCCAGGGCTGGTGGGGAGGGAACTCAAACTACATTCTACATTCTAGTGTATATACTTGTGTCTCTGTCTGTCCTGTCTGAGGATATCTTGGAAACTATTGATGATAAATAACCGAAACATCTATTGGTCTCGAACTAGATTCGAGGGCAGGTCAAATGGCAATACTGTGTCTGTCTCTCAAACACAATGCATCATTTGATATATTTCTCATACTATATATTTTAGTATATATCGTCTCCTTAATACTACAACTAGACATCCCGAAATTATTAGTTTTGAGAAAAACTCATTTTTTTTTTTTTTTTTTAATCAGCCGTAGAATGACCCAAATTGAATCCCAGAGACAACAACCGAATTATTCTCAACTTGTCCTATTATTGCAATGTCCTGGAGAGGAATAATATTGTAAATATTTTTTATGAAAAGGCCGGAAATCCGGAAAATGTATAGAAAAATTGAGTTGTCTAATTGTTGCATGATGCAAAATTGCCTACATAAAGAATTCAGGTTCAAATAACTAATGCTGCGAACATTATTATAACGAAATAATATATTTAATGAACAATATAGAAATGTAATGATTAAAATTTCACACAATATAAGGTCACACAATGTAGTTAAAAAACTAAAAAAACTTCAGTGTTCCTCGCCATCGCCGTTATGCGGAAGACCAAAGTAAAACTGTTTGTAAGAATCACTCAAGGCCGGAGGATTCATTAACGATGTCAAGTCCTGATATTTTGATGTTGATATAGGTATCGGGGATTGATATAGAACTTTTAAAGAATCATCCAATTGTCGACGGTATCTTTTACTGAAGTCGAGGCGTCTAAACATACCATCGAACTTTTCTTTGGACTCCATTATAAATGGCTGATTTTTTAAATCGCAGCCAGCACATTTTTTGGTATATACTGCGATTAATTTTTTTTTTTTTTTTCGAGTCATGTTTTGCTTTACAAATGTTTTGTAATCTTTTATGTCATTTGTTCGTAGATCATGTACGTGATAGGGTTTATCACCTTTTCTTCTGGCATTTCGAGCGGTTTGCTTCAAATCTTCTGGCCATAACGCCTCTCCAACTCTCTTTAGTTCCGTGGTTATAGCTGAGTGCATGGAGTCACTCAGTCAGTCTTCATCTCGCTGTGACTAGACAATAAGAACTTCATGTCAATCAGTTCCACGTTTTCAATTTCTTGGACAGCTAGAATGAACATAGTGGCGGTAAACTGATTTAGATTTTGACCAACACATCTATCGCTATAAAATGTAACGCAGTTTACATTGTTGGGCAGGGATTTTAAGTACATGCGATTTCGCAGCTTCCTCTTGCACCTTCTGTTTCGTTCCACATGAAACAATGACCTTTGTTCACTACATCGTATACAGTAAAGTTGAAAGTAGCAAGCCAGCGCTTATAAAAAAGAGCATTATTCTCATGATCTGATGGGACCAACAAAACTTGCTGAAGATCAAAGTTTGCACAGATAGGACACCCATTGGATGTTTCAGCTTCAGATTTATCTTTGCGATTTTCAGCCCTTTTTCCTTCGCAGCGAGATGAGTTTCGTATTCATTTTTCAAATCCTGTTTTTCACTATTAGGTCCATTATTATAGTGCACACAAACCCGGCACTGATCTTTTTTTGGGTGATGTACCCTAAATTAAAATTTTCAGTGAAAATTTTTCTGTACATGGTATACATTACCTTCACCGCTCGAGTTGAATGAAGGATCAAGGTAGTGGCGTTTAGTACCTGAGAGGGCACTGTAGGAAAACTCTGTATTTGTAACTTGACTTTTTCTACAGCAGTTGGTGCAATTGCTTTTTTTACGTGTCTTCCTCTTCTATCACCATCACAAGTATTTTGAGAAGTTGCCCCTTCTTTGCGCATTGCGCTTCGAATTTGCTATAGTCGTACACTTTTTTGGTGCTTTAGTGGTATTACTGTTTATAAAATCTCTTTGCGTGCAATAATAGGCGAGGGTGTAGTATCTATTGAAAAGTTCTTAACATATTTTGTTAGAGTTGTCTACTTCTAGCACAACAAAGATACCTGCAAAATACAACTAATGGTACAATTATCCCATATATGTCGATTTTCGAGTTATCTAGTTGTAGTATTAAGGTGACGATATATATATAATATTTGTTTATTATATATTTTTTCGAAGTTACTTTTTTGTTCATTTTCCCAAGTGATGGTATTTTTCTTTATTGCCTATCATCATTGCATAGTAATGAAGGAGGAGGAGCCCTCTGACCCTGGTAAAGGTAAGGCTGGATGTTATCGTGGAAAAGATCAAAGAGATATAGAAAGAGAAGTGATATAGAAAGGAAAAGTCTGAAGCATCTAAAGGTAAAACTAAACTACAATCCCCGTCAAAAAAATCGCAACACCCTGAAATTTTAGTAGTTCAAGATTGGTGTTGCCTCGCAAATCTTAGCCTCTCTCTATGGTGTTCTGCAGTGAGAAAGGTGCCTTTCACGGTTGTTCTTGAGTTGAGGTTTGACTCTTTCAGTCTTCTGGTCACAGTTGACTCTGAAATCGATATCCCCCGGACACCAGCAATCAAGTTTCAATGCTAAAAGCTGTTGAATTGCGCTTCCGGTGCATTTTGTTAAAACGGTCATGTATGGAAGTGGTGATTCTGGGCCGTCCTTAGTTTGGTCTTCTCGACTGACTCCCTGTATCTTTTTAAGGCCCTTTAACCGACGAATAATGAATGCCGAGAAGATGAATGTGACGCAATGGTTTTCCTTCTTCATGAAAAATAAATGTATCTTATTCCACATATCTGTACATTTAGTTATTTTATAACTCGGATAGGCTGAACCATTTAGTCTTATAAAAATAAACAATTATAATGCCCTTGAGAAATAATCAATTCACTGGAGGTAAACTAAGAGTGGATAACAGAAACTTAACTTTCTCAAAAGTGGAGGTGTGTTTACATTTGCGATACATTACGTTTCATATCGATATGATCTATTTTAATATGTATATAAACCATTTTGTATTATTTGGGAGCTTTGCAGTATACTATTACTACTGCGTACATTTTGTACATTGTAACAATTAGGAATGAGCTTTCAATTCAGTTTTCAAACCACTCACATGTCCAATCCTCAAATAATATTTTACATTTACTTAATCATTTTAAAGTATTATATTAATTTTGGTCCTTGATTATTATTATTTTATTGTAGATCGATTGAGTTGGAGAACCAAATGCAGCTAAGAACGAGAGAGATGCGGGAACAAGACGCCAACCGTAGAAAAATAGGTCCTGGGATGTACACTCGCATTAGGGTTCAATACCCAAACGGAGACATTCTGCAGGTGACATCATACTCATTTATAGAATATAAGTAATACTAGCAGATTCTCTCGGCGTTGCCAGGAAGTAATTTTGTTTTTATAACTTAACGTGTACAATATAAGTAACTTAAGTACAATATCTTAAAAAAAAGAAGCCAGAGATGCGAAATAGGGATTGAGGTGATTATAGTGTCTCATTAGTCACCTAAGTTTTCGGTTTCCATGTGAAACTCATTCACCGTTTTGTTTTGGCTGAAAATCAATAGGTCCTTATGGAGTTCTGGATACACATCTAAAATTTCATGGACGCTGATGACCTTTGCTGTTTTGCGTCCTTAAACTCCAAATCCTATCCTATCCTATCTAAAATTTCGTCGCTTACTACCAAAGCGCTCTTTCGTCACTGGTGGACATTAGCCCGACTCAACGTTTACTTGCCTAAGGTGGGAGGGGGGTCTTTAACGAGTACCTGATATCGCACAGGTTCGAGACCACCGCTTAACGTCCCATCCGAAGGTCGGAGTGCTCAAGGTTTATTTTTTTTCCCAGATAAAAAACGTAAGGGCCTCGGCCGGGTTTCAACCCGCGATGTTGAGTTCAGTAGACTAGCATGCTTTCTCTTGAGCTTCCGGCGCCCTCATTTCCTGCCGATGTATTCTTTCTATCACGAGTTACCATGTTCACAGATCCACACACAATTTTTTTTTTTTTTTTCATGTTTGAAATCAGGGGTCGGAAAACATGAAATTCGGATAACATTAAATTTTTGACCTATTACGTAACTTTCTACTTCCAAAGTCGTTGAATTGGAACAGTTAGGAATTGTACTTCCCCAGCAACGTACAGGGGAAATTATGTAACCGGTCAAAAATTCGATGCAGAGTTTTCAACGGAATTTCATTTTTTCTGACCTCTAGATTCCAAATATGAAAAAAAAATTATGTGTGTCTGTGAACACGTTAACTCCCGTTGTAATGAAAGTATCGACACAAAATTTAATATGTAAATTGAAAACCCCACAAGGACTTATTAATTTTCAGCTGAATAAGCAGAAGGGAAGGGAGGATCAGAAGGGGCACAACTCAAAAACCCTAATAACTACCGATGTAATCATCAAAACCCCATAAGGATGGCACTTATTTAGGAAAACTATAGATTTAGGTGAGAATTCAAAATGGAATTTCTGATCGATTATATAACTTCCCCTATATTTCGACCTGGGGAAGTGTTCTAGCCTATAGGAAGGGGCAGGAAACTAGGCGGTTGAGACCCGCAGTACACTTGGACCCCTCTTTCTGCAAACTTCCTTCCTCTTCTAATAAGTGGACCAACGGAAGTCGATAAAGATAAAAATAATTTTTCTTGATTCCTGTAAAGTTTGGGTTGTTACGCTTACGACTTTGACCGGGTAGGTGTCGATAAACAAATCAAACCAACTTTTGTAACTTCGAATGTAATTTCCAAATATTAGACCGGGAGCCACAGGAAGTTTTTCGTATAAAAAAGCCGTTGGACTAATTTTGATTATAAGTTCAGAAAGACCAAGGAAACATTGTTTATTATTATTAAAATATTGTTTTAATAATGTATGAAGAGAAAAACAGCATGATTATTGAAAAATACAAATTTATTGTGAGTAATAAAAAAATATTAGTCTTACACAGACTTATTCACCTAGGGGAAGAAAGAGTTGTTTAACGAGTACCTGACATCATACAGGCTCGGGACCATCACTGAACATCCGTGCTTGCACAGCTAATTTTATATTATTATTTTCGAATGTAACACATTATTAATTAGACATGAAAACAGGACAGTGATAAATCTCTTGATTTCAAATTTTTAAATCGTTGTTCTCTTCTATACAGTTTCGTGTACTATAAACTAGGATATTCTGTTGATCAGCTTGCTGTTGATACACTACCATGGCTGTAACATGAGTCGAATTTCTATGACTTAAAGTCTCCTCATTGAAATCATTATTGTAAACAATTGCATGAATAAACAATTTTTTGACATATTTTTAGGTTTAATTATTTATTTATCGACACCGTCACGTAAAATAGAATTAGTTATTTCGTCGTCAAGTTTTTTCTAAATTCTTTAACTAATGATTGCATTATTATGCATTATATATTTCTATGATATATTTACTTCTAGTAAGATGGTGAATAGCTTCAGCTAAAGCACTATGTTTAGGTGTTGTCCTGTCAGTGATTATATCGCTAAACATCACTAATACTTTTTTGAGCATTTTTTCTGATAATTTGTTATTTCGAACGGTGAACAAGGCTTGAATGAAAGTATTCCATTTCTAGGCAATGTTACTTTTTTGAAGACATTCATTATCTATGAGAATTTCATCAGACATGTAGCCATTGAATAGTTGATAGCTCTTCTCTTAGTCCCTTAGCTTACAAAACCGATTTTGATAGAATCCAGTTGACAGACGCGTTCTATTACTTGACCCAATGGAATGTTGGCCATGAAATCTAAAGATTTGTCCCTTTCAGTATATGAAATAATACTTTGTCACTAAACTTATCAATGAGATGTGTTTTAACAACTTGATTTGATATTGCTACATCTTCTATTTCTGGAAGTGTAGACATTCGTGATGCCAGGAAATATAATTCAAAGGTGCACGTTGAAACCTTATCTTTAATATCTTCCAAAAAAAATTTCAAAACTCTCGTGTAATACTGCATGGAGGTCGACCTGATTTATTGCTTGATTTCCTCGGTAAAGTAATATATTTACTAAAACACGTTTTGTGGAATTTAATTTGTTTACCTCACCAATCTTCAGGCGCTTCAAAGGTACCGATTTTTGTAAATAAGTCATCTTGTTTTCTATGTGCTGTGAAAAGATTAGTTTGGCTGCTAGAACTTGAGTAATGAACTAAGATTTTTTATTTTTTTTATAGTACCACATATTAAACAATTTAAATTTGTAGACGATTTTCTTTGTTTTCTTCTAGACTTACTACGGGGGTCTGCGAATTACTTCCATCTATTTCACCTTCTGTAGAAGTCGAAGCAATTTCCTCTTGTTCTCGTTTATCAGTAAAAACATAGATAATTCGTCGAATTGTTTCTTCCCTAACATAACTAACTGGCCGTTCAACTGTTATTCCATGAATAGCATTGTGAATTAGCATCCGGATTATTCAGCTTCTCAAACTTGTCGATTTCATCCTCACGTCCATTTGCTGCATTTTTTTTCGTTATAAATGATTGTTATTTCTATATTAATTTTTCTGCTAATCCATAAAACAGACGGACTAACTAGTCTGGTTTCTTTCTTTTTAAGTTTACTACTTGTGAGTGACATTATTTCACTTAAAAATTATATAAATCAACAAATTATCAGCACAAGTATTATAAAAATTAAAAAAAAAAAAGTTTGAATCAAATCGATACGCTTATAACTGTAACTGAAGGTACTAAACTATCTGACTATAGCGCAGCACGCTCTGTTGAAAAGGACCAGCTGTGAGATCCGGCAACCTTCGTTTTTCTTCAAAAATAGATTTATAAAAAAAAAATAAAGATAAATATAAAATAATATTATACGTATAAAACGACATTTATATATCCATTACTGACCATATACAACAATGTACACTTTTAGTTGATAAAAACATTATTCTACGTAGGTGTAGAAATACTAAGTTAAGAAATACCTAAAATAATAATCTAATGGCTAGTACTACATATTAATTGTACTGCTAAGCCTAAATTATAAAACATAATAAAACTAACAACGAGAGGTAACCTCAAAATCATGTAAAAGTTGGTTCCTGAGCCGATATATGTGTCACCAATGAGTGTAAGCAAGACGGGCGTAAATGACCATAGCAGTTGAGCGCCCTCATTCCCTAATTCTTCTTCTTCTTCGTTTTCCTCAGATAAACGTTAAAATAAATAGACTGAGTCCAACGGGTTTTTAATACGGAAAACTTCCTGGCCCCTGCACTATATACATAAATTCATACATTTAATATATTTATTTGTTTTTTTCAGGGAACATTCCTCTCTGAAGACAAATTGATGACTGTCAAATACTTCATTATGAAATATTCAGTTGTTGAAGATGGCTTTTCTTTGATAGCTCCTCCTGCTACAGTTCTCAATGCTGATCATGACGAGAAAACTCTTGTGGAGCTGGGTCTAGCATCCGCTGTTCTTCTCAAATTACACTCTGTCAACCAAACCATCTCCCTGAAGGAAGATGCTCTCAAAACATTCTACAAACCCCAATCCAATTAGTATCTCATATTTAACTTATTTAGTTCTTAGAAATCCATTTTCTATCAAGATTTATTATAAAATTTAAAAGTATAACTTGTTATTAAAGAGATTTAAGTGTTTCTTCCCTAAATTCCAACTTTATTTATTTGTTACCTCATTAATGTATTTTACCAAATACTGTCTAAACCAATGTGCCAACTCCCAGCTGGTTGTAATATACAAATTGTCTATTTTACCGGATTTCCATAGAAATAAAAAAAATTAAACCTCTGTCCATATAACTCGGATATGCTTTGATTAGAGCTTCAGTTCATTTTCGCCTACCCGAGACACAGGTCTTCTACTTTTTCAATTTCGAGACTATCCTGTCACCTCGAAATTATCCGAACCAACCCATAACAGTTCGTAAATAAACAGTGTTCTGAAAATATGTTCCTGAAGAGTGAGGCGTCATTAGACAAAAGAGTCTAGTCGTGTCTAAATCCGGTATAAAACTTGTCTTAAATCATTGGAATTATGAACTCTAGAGATAATATGTGAACAGAAACGGACATTTCGTATGTTACAACCTAATAATACTCCCCGCTATAACATTTCCATATTCCTAGACATTAAGTAATGTCTCAATAAGTATTCAGACCGCTGGAAGCGCTAGTATCGGCTGGTCCTAGTCGCAACGTTGAGTTATACCCTTTTAGACAGTATTTGAGTTTACTAAGTTCCTTTATGCATGTTTGTAATATTCTGAAAAAAAAAAAAGAGAAAATATATTGAAATTATTTATGTGAGAAAGTTATAATTATTTTTTTGAAATCCAATTCATGATCTCGAACTACTCAGAATATGTTTATGAGTACAAAAAGTTACGGACATCATCGTTGATTCAAACCTCTGAGGAGATGATACTGTGTAGTTAAACTAAATCTCTCACTTCACTAAAGAACTTTTTAAAAACTTTATTTGACAGTTTAACACTTATCGATGTTACATAGAGGATGGATAATTACAGACTCAATGGTGGGGGTAAAGGATGGGTATATATAAGGTAAGATGTATTGCTGACATGGCAGCTGATGAGGCGCTAAGTTGAGGATGTAAGCATAGAACAAAATGCTTTGTAACGAAGAAAATTCCATGTTTGGTTTTGTAATATAATTAAATAGGAGGTTCACTCGGTGTTGTCCGGGAGAAGCTTGACCTGTTACACCACCTGTCAAAACATGTATACAATATATATATATATATATATATATATATATATAAATATATATATATATATATACATACATACATAGGTTAGATAACAGCCTCACTTATCCGGAACAGGATGAATATTTATAATGATGTAACAAATTGGTTTACACGGTAATTGAAGTTTCGCTGTTAGAAGCCTCCAAGTGGCATGAAGAATTCGAGAGTTTGAAGTCACAAACGCATAACTACGAAAAACCTTTTTAGTTACAACATACCAAAAGTTCTCAAAGTAATAATTGTCACCAGCTTCTCAGCGGTTTTTGTCTCCTTTCGACAAGCCTAACAATTAGTATAATTTTAAATTAACTAACAAAATTAATTTAATGGGAGACTTTTACGACTTCTAGAGACCAATTTCACATTCATGTTGCGGGTTTCATTGGATTTCAATTGATATATATTTTTCAAGAATTATTTCGATCAGGTTCTTGTAAACATATATCTGGGTAATGCTTGCCGAAGGCAATTTCTTTTTCTGAATTGTCTCATAGTATTAGGATTTTACACAAAATCCAACTTTACCTCCACTGGAGGTGGGTTATGCCGGGTTTACACTATGTAGCTATGTAGCTGTGCTACAGGTTTTTCAAAACGCCACCCGAAAACAGCCATATAGTCCGGCTATATAGCTCAATTCAAGAGCTATATAGAAGGAAATGAGTTTCCCGTCGGTTGTCGGTAAGATCAAAGGGAACTAGCTGAGCTATATAGCCGGGCTAGAAGCTCGTGTTTTGTTGTAGCACAGCTATATAGCTGTCGCCCAAAGACGCTCGTCAGTTGTGTGCTTGCTCTTAAGCAGTGAAGTTGCAGTGTCTTGTGAAATTGAAAAAATGGGGAACCTGTTGTGTGAATTTGCGTGGGACAGACATGGATTTTGAAAATAGAAACCGAAAGCTCGACGCGTGGAATGAAATCGTGAAAAAGTTTTTCACGAGCAGATATAGCTTTTCTAAAGTTATTTCTTTTCAATTTTGTGTCCAATGGGGCAGAGTAGATATTCGAAATCAGCACTTGTCATTCGTAAGAAGTTTTTAAAACTTCCATCGCAGCAAATTTCATAACACAATGACGCGTCTTCTGCATTATTGTCTAGGTTCAAATAATTTAACATATCACCACTGTACTTCTTTTTGCCCTGAAGATATGGTGGCAGCCAAAACCTCCGTTCCCTTCTCAAAGTTGCCAGTAAGACTGTTGCTGCGGCGGCAACAACAACTACATGTTTCTTGCTTGCCATCTCTAAGCAAACTGGTTGATTTCATCAAGTACATGCTCATACAGCTGCTAGAGCTACACATCGAAGCGTTTTTAGACATAGCTTGTTAAGTCGCGAGTTGAGTGTGGGTGAATTCGGGAACACGCCGAGACAATCGATAGGAGTCGGCGGGACTCTTGAACTACATGAGTCAGTAAGCAGTTGGGCACCACGCGGGGTGGACTGAGTTGGTTGAGTTGGCTGTTACCACGCGGGTATAAAGTGAGTCGTCTCTTAACAACGAGAGGGACCAGTTGGTCGCCACGCGGGGTGGACTGAGAGTCTGGGTCGAGCCAGCACGCGGTGTGCGGAATGGATTCGTCCTTATTACCACGCGGGTATAAGGTGAGTCGTCTCTTAACAACGAGAGGGACCAGTTGGTCGCCACGCGGGGTGGACTGAGAGTCTGGGTCGAGCCAGCACGCGGTGTGCGGAATGGATTCGTCCTTATTACCACGCGGGTATAAGGTGAGTCGTTAGTTACCATGCGGAAGTGAGTTGGTTATTACCACGCGGGTATAAAGTGAGTCGTCTGTTACCAAGCACAGTAAGTGAGTGACTTGTGTAGTTCCCACGCGGTATGGGACTTATTATTGAACAACTGACTTGTTGACGCGGTTTTGTAATAAGGGTGTTGACCAAATAAATATATCTGTTGCTCTACTCTAAGTTCTCATTAACCTGTACCCAAATCCAACATGGTTTTTACCGGGCCGGATTAAAGTAAGTAATACAGTCCATCTTATTTTATTATTTTCATTTGAAAAATGTCGCGAAGAAGGTCAAATTAGTCGACTTAGAAAAAACAAGACCCCGCGGCACCAGCGCCGACGCCGTAGATCTTCTGCTGCTGAGAAGACTGCACCTCCCGCTACCGCGAACGAATCCACCTGCGACGCCTCTTCTGCGCAAACTGAGCCGAGACCCGCGACTTCAGCGCCTCCAGCCTCTTTGGATGAAGCCTGCAACCCACGACCTCAACGCACCAATTGGCCTACTCATCGTATGCCTGGACGCAAAAGTCGGCTCGGACAGCCGCCTTCCATTCCACGCGGCACTGAGATCACCACTCGCACACCATTCGCTACACTGATGCATGTCGCCTCCGCTCCGTTCATGGACGACTTCCGCGCCTTTTCTCGCGATTCGCACGCTGCATGAGCTGGCTGATCGGGAGCTGCAGCGGTACCCGCTCGCGTCAGAAGTGCTCTTGAAGGAGACCTACGGGGACGACAACGCTCCGCCGCAATCCTGGAAGCTGGGACGGATCACCCAGCTCTACCCGGGGCAAGACGCGATCACGCGAATCGCGGATGTCGCAACGACCACCGGGGTTGTGCGCAGACCCCTTTCGCGACTATGCTCGCTCCTAACCCAATAATGAAGCCGAGCCTTCATGGGGGGCGGGATGTTAAGTCGCGAGTTGAGTGTGGGTGAATTCGGGAACACGCCGAGACAATCGATAGGAGTTGGCGGGACTCTTGAACTACATGAGTCAGTAAGCAGTTGGTCGCCACGCGGGGTGGACTGAGTTGGTTGAGTTGGCTGTTACCACGCGGGTATAAAGTGAGTCGTCTCTTAACAACGAGAGGGACCAGTTGGTCGCCACGCGGGGTGAACTGAGAGTCTGGGTCGAGCCAGCACGCGGTGTGCGGAATGGATTCGTCCTTATTACCACGCGGGTATAAGGTGAGTCGTTAGTTACCATGCGGAAGTGAGTTGTTTATTACCACGCGGGTATAAAGTGAGTCGTCTGTTACCAAGCACAGTAAGTGAGTGACTTGTGTAGTTCCCACGCGGTATGGGACTTATTATTGAACAACTGACTTTGTGTTCGTTACCACGCGGTTTTGTAATAAGGGTGTTGACCAAATAAATATATCTGTTGCTCTACTCTAAGTTCTCATTAACCTGTACCCAAACCCAACATAGCTATATAGCTCTTTTTAGTCACAGCTATATAGCTCAGCTACAAATAATTTATGGTTTCCAGATTTACTTTGTGAAAAGCTCCATTCTAGGAATAGATAATTAAAATACACAATTTCTTTGTCAAACTTCACTATATATTCTCAAATACTCAACTAGTTTCGCCGTGTTAAGGCATTATCTTGTAAATGACTCTTGATAATGTCTTAACACGGCGAAACTAGTTGAGTATTTGAGAATATATAGTGAAGTTTGACAAAGTAATTGTGTATTTTAATTATCTATTCCTAGCTCAGCTACATATAGCTCGGCTATATAGCTGTTTTGCTACTTAGTGTAAACCCGGCTTTAGAATTTCGATGGGTGAGTCCCTGTAATAAGTGAACACCCTCCATTACTTTTGAACTGGTGGTTACTGTTGGTTTTTTCCGGCATTTCTTCCAGAGGTGTCTTCGTTTTTCTGACAATATTTCGGGACACTTACATGTCCCTTCTTCTGGTCACTATAAACGAATAGTTGACTTTCGTTCATAGTGACCAGAAGAAGGGACGTGTAAGTGTCCCGAAATATTGTCAGAAAAAAGAAGACACCTCTGGAAGAAATGCCGGAAAAAAACAACAATTCAATATCCCAGAGAAGTTTAAGAAACACACTGGTGGTTACATCAAGATAAAATGCGATCTTCATCAGACCAAGGGGCATTATGAGTAGTAGTGATATTATATTTACTCGAAGACGCCCATGGGTTAGATGTAGCGTGCATATCTACTCTGGTGAACATCGTGGTTCGAAACCCCGCCGAAGCCCTTGATGAAAACGAGAAATCATTTTGGAGGTAAAAAAAACCTTGGGTTAAGCACGCCGTTCTTCGGATGGGACGTTAAGCGTCAGCCCTGAGCTTGCGCTATGTCAGATACTCCTTAAAGACCCCTACCCTAAGGAAAATAAACCTGGGTATGCACAATTTAGGACTCCCAGAGTAGTGTCGGGATCATGACGAAATGTGGTAGTAGGCCTTTAGACCGTTGTTAAAGCCTGGGCATGTCACAAAAAAAAAAAGCCATTATATTGACTCAGCCCTTAACTAGAATCGCTGCACGTACGCTAATTATAAAATCTCCAATGAAAAGGGGAGTATCAAGTTGTACTTAATTTCAAAGGTCTTTCAAATGATAGAATTTGGAATGATAAAAAAATTATAGAAAAAATATGATTTAATTAACAAAAAAAATCGGTTTAATGCAACATATTTTTATGACATGCTCGTTGACGATCTTCCGGCTGCATTAGAAGACATTTCATTTGCAATAAGCCTTAGATCCTGGTTTCAAATGGACTGTTGCCCTGCACATAATTCAAGAGTTGTAAGAGACTGGATGAATGTAAATCATGCAAGAAGGTAGATAGGTCGTTTTGGTTCAGTCAGGTGGCCTCCAAGAAGTCCGGATTTGACACCTTCATATTTTTATTTATGGGGAAACATGGAATCCAAAGTATGCATAGAGCAAGTGGATACCCAGGAAGAGTTGGAGCACCGGATATATGAAGCTGCGGAAGAAAATAAAAACAACCGCTAAGCGCTGTTTCGTCACGGTAGACTTAGGCACTTTGAAAATTTTCTGCAGATCATCAACGAGCATGTCATAAAAATATGTCGCATTATTTTGTCGATTTTACTTCTATGTGTTTTTTTAACCCTCCTACAGATGGAAAGGATTGTTTTTCGTTAATTAAATCATACTTTTTCTTCATATTTTTTCTTATTAATAAATATCATTCTATATCATAAAAATATCATTCCCAATTCCATCATATTAACCATAGTAATAAACTTTGATTTATGAAAAAAAAAATAACAATATTAACTAATCTTAGGGTATTTTTCTCAGAGTTCTCAATTTTGCATTTCGTCGTTTTTACAATTCTTTCGCATTTTCCTTGACAAAACAAAAAAGAAACCCCTTGATATTTATATTTGTTGGAAAGCTGGTGAAATGTAGATATTTTTCCGTAATCGGACCGTACGCTACCCTTAAAGAAATTGTAAGAAAACACCATTCAAAAGTTGTTTTTAACAGTCGAAGCGCTGTAGAGTTGAGCTTAAAGTCGCCGTAAAAACCTATAATAAAACTTCTGTCCCTTATAGAAAATGTAATGCTGTTTCCAACGGTGTAATTGAATTTGATTTATGACAAATACTTTTCGATTTTATAAAAAAAGTAGGAACATTTTACGAAATCAAGAATAACTTTTGAAGATGAACGAATCGGGCCATGGTTTATTAGAACTTTTTTGTTCCAAATGATACCCCGAAGTATTGCAAGAGGTTGCAGATGGAGAATTAGCCGGCTTGATGACAACCCGGGATTGGGATAATGTTTCTCCCTTCTTGTTATTTGACTAACATTTGACCGGGAGATAGATCCGAGATAGAGAGTTACCCAGCTTGATGACAACTCGGGATTGGGATTATGTTTCTCCCTTCTTGTTGTTTGACTACCATTTGACCGGGAGATAGATCCGAGATAGAGAGTTACCCAGCTTGATGACAACTCGGGATTGGGATAATGTTTCTCCCTTCTTGTTGTTTGACTCCCATTTGACCGGGAGATAGAATTGAGATGGAGAATTAGCCGGCTTGATGACAACTCGTTCAAAATTCGATCTGAAGATGTTGGAAATCCAACCCCACTTCCGCTCTCGGCTTTATTCCTTAGTAAAGAGAAAATGGGAGTTGTAACCCAATTTGGCGGAACAACAAAAATCATTATTGAGAGATTCAACGTGACATTAGGGATGTAATTTGATTTCGGACTCATTTTGTTCGCCTTCAGGCTCCGCCCCCCCACTCATGTTTATTCTTACTCCCCTCTCTCCCTATTTAAATTCTGACCCTCCTACATCCTTTCTTTTACCTAATATGAATGCGATATTCAATTTTTTTCATAATACTTTCCTTTTTAAATTCTGAATATTATAATACGACGCCTAAATATGCCATCTGGCAAAGTGACAGCCAAGGTTCTACTTCCCCAGATGTATAGTTAGGACTGCCACTAAACCTTGTATATTGTCCCATTTTTTTTTTTTTTTTTTTTATCACAACCCCTTTCCTAGTTTCCCTGCCCCCCGCACTGTGATCCCAAATAACTTTTTTGCGGTCTAAAATCGCAGAGCATCTACTGGGTATCCCATGAATCATGCACTCACTCCCAAAATTTGCCCTAATGTATAAACATTTTTTGACCGAGCTTTCTTCAATGGATTCAGTACCAGATGCAGAATCAGGTTGGAGAATCTAAAATCCACAGAAACATAAATGGTGCTCGAAAAATGAAATGGCATTATATTTTCCGTAAACAATTTCCTTCCGCCACCCAGGAAATTAATCTGAGAATATTTTAAGATTCACTCTCCTTTTTATCATCTCACAAATGGAAACGAAAAAATGTTTAAAAATAAGTAAATCATGTAATATCGATTAATATCTATTTATATTTTATTAGTATAAAATGTCTTTACATACTCTCTCCATGGATATTTAGTGTTGACTGCATTCAACTTTCCTTCACTCTTTTAGACAATTGAAAAATAAGAAAAGTTCACTTCAAGTTGAAGCTCTCTAAAGCACAATTTTATAATATAGTAGAACCTCTATAAGTCGAACATCAAGGGAGACGCCAAAAAATTCGAGTTATAGAGTTTTCGACAGGCGGATTTTGATTCGACTTGCAGAGGTTAAGATTCACTCTAACTAATTTTAAGTTAGAGAGGTGAAATAAATAAAAATTCAAGTTACAGAGGTAACAAACATATTTATATTTATTATAAATCAACATTATTTCAAAACATCCTTAAAATAAAAAATATGTAGTATATGTAGGTATTAAAAAAAGTCAGTAATTTTTTTTGCTTTAGATAATTGGTAATACTATTTATTGTATACTCTTAAATTGTTTTCTAAGAAACAATGGTGTACATTGTCGGCAAATTCTTAAAGTCGGTAACCTATTTTTCTTCGAGCTATAGAGGTAATAAGTTTCAAATAATCGAGTTGTAAAGGTTGTAAAATAAAACATTGCTATGTTCGAGATACAGAGGTCCAATTTATTTTTTCGAGTTATAGAGGCAAAATATGTACCAAAATGACTTGTAGGGACTCACTGATTATTTCGACTAATAGAGGATTGAGATTTCGAGTAATGGAGGTTTTGGGGCTTGAAGGGAAAGGAACAAAACTTTTTTTCGAGTTTTGGAGGTTTTCGACTTATCGAGGTTCGACTTAAAGAGGTTCTACTGTATATGTTATTAGGTTCCCAAGACTCGAGACATTTCTCTTACCACCTTTTTGCGGGAGTTAGTATGCTCTTGGAATAAAGATAATTTACTGCTTCAAGTTTTCAATTGTTGTTATTCGTTCTCTCGTCTTTGTTTTGAGTTCGAATTATTTTATTTTTTAACATTGCCTTTTCAAATTTCAATTTTTTATTAATCATACAAAATATTGCTGATTCTTCCGGGATTAAGCCATAAAGTTAAGAACTGTCAATTTTTTTAAAAATTATAATAATTAAGTACAGTAAAATCCTTTTATAACCATTCCTGATGTAAAACCCGTATCTAGTTTGGTTTGCAATTTAAAAGTAAAGAAATAAATCCGGATATAACGTTGTTAGGTATAACGATATTAAGTATAAAACTATCTAAAACATAAGAAAAAGTTGTTTTTTCATTCCGGTTATAACGATATAATATGTATGTACACACGCACATACATACATAATTGGGTGAATCAGTATGAGTTTTGAACGGATTAAAAATACAAACACTATAGAAAAGGGTTTTAAACACGGTGCTTGTTTACTGTTTCCGAGCGCAATGAGTTATTCCATTTCCCCTTTGTCGAACTCCCTAATTTCCTTATAGTAGCAGTATAGTGCGTAGGTATATTCCTAGTTTCAGAATAGTCTTTCCTTTGCCTCCGTAGGGATCGTTACAGTGTAAAAATTGAATTGAAAATGGCTTCGAACAAACGTCGCACATTTTCTATTGAAGAAAAAGTGAAAATCCTAAATAGGATTGAGAAATAAATTAAGCAAATATTTATACTTAAAAAAAAAACAAGCTAACTAAAATAACTGATTTTTTAGTGGAAAATTAATACATATGTACTCATGTATATACATAATTTATGTATACAGTTACAAATGTATGTAAGTAAATTTTAAAAAGTAAATAAAAATATATAAACTTTCTCGTTATGATCATTGTAAAACACTTTTTTTTTCACTAACAAGCCCATACATTTGTATGTTTTAACATTTTGGTTTCGGATATAACGATGTATTTTTCTTGGTCCCTTGAATATCGTTATAACCGGATTTTACTGTATACATAATTAAACAATCTATTTGTTTTATTATTAATTACATTTTATTTTTTTATTGTCCAATCACTTATTTTTTTTGTCGAAGAGACGAGAAAGACCTGCCTTAATGGTCCGGTCCAACCCCTGACCTCTTCCCATTCTTATAAAGTTGTCGCCTTTGCCCCCTATCGGATATTTTCAAACAATCAAAAGATTATATTTTACTTAATTTCTTGAGAATAAAAACAGAATTAATCAGTATTCAACATAGTTTTTTTTAAATGTGTAGTTAATATGCTATAAAATAGATTTTTCATTGTTGGAAAACAATTAGAATTAAGTTTCAATAACAATACTTTTCGATGTCTTGTGAGTAAAAAGATAATCGAACTTGCTCGAAAAATGATGAATCAACTAGCGGAAGGGAAAAGAACAAAAAAAGAGAAAAAAGTCACATTTACAAACTAACTTAACTGTATTGTATTTTGGAAGCAGTTTGTTTACTCAATATTCACAACGCAAAGTAGCAGTTGCAGAATAACTGTTCTGGTGACCTTGGTAACAGTAGAGCAGGAAAGGACAACAGTACGGTGAGTAACAGGAAAGGAGAATAACAGGTTATGTCAACTGAAAGTTAGTAGACACTGTGATAAGTTATCCTGTTGTGTATTAAAATCTGTATTTTTGAATTTAAGTAGCAGTCTGCTACTTATAAAAGAAAATAACAATTAAATAATAACAATTGTTCAACATTACTGATTACTAAGCAGCATTTTTTTTGTCTACCTTCCGGGAAAGTATGCATGTGAGTGGCTGGCAGGTCAGCTGCAGTTGTAATCTTTCAAAAACGACGTAAAGCAGGACGACAAAAGTGTGTCCTTATCACCTGAACCGGAACAGCCTCCCTATATTTTTCTTTTTTTTGTAATCATAACGAGAGATAATTTATTTATTTATAAATAAAATACACGTATACAAATAATTCGAAAACCAAAAATCTTATACCAAAGACGACCTCTTGGTCAGATGCCTGTCAGAGTGTAGTCATAATTTACAAATAAAAAAGAAATGAAGTACATCTATCACTTAGCGTATAGAACAACAAAATACAATTACAACTTGTTTAAAAATCAAATTATACCTTCGCCTAAGTACATAATAAGTTTTATTTACAAACGATAAAGGATCTTATCAATATAAATATATATCTTTGACCGTTAAAATTTAAATCAAAATATTCATAATCTTCTGGTTCGGTATACTAATATTAATTTCAGATATTAATTGTGAATCATATGATTTGAACCTAGTTATAATAAATGTTATAAAATGATAATAAAAATTAATACGACTTAAAAAGATTAATAAACAGTAAATAATAATATGATTAAATAGTACTTAATAAGTAATAATATATATAATATTAGAAAAAATACGATAGCATTAGATTACAATAGTGATTTAAATTGTATTCTGGTTAAACTATGTTATTTTTGGCTCGTCTACAATAATTAGCAAGAGAGGTCCAGGATTTCCCGATCAAGTACCTCATCATTTCATCCCCGGTAAGTTGTTCTCTTGCATACAATTTCAACCTAATATAATTTTTAAATAAACATGCAAATGTTTACATAATGAAATAGAGCTATACTTAACACTATACAGTAAACGAAAATCTATCTGTGTAAAATGAGGGTGCTTCGTAAGCAGGGCCCCATTGACAACGGGGGCCTGAGTGACCCTCATCGTGGATCCGCCACTGTTAACATGGAATGACACACTTTATACTATAAATTGACAGGCTGAACCCAGAAAAGTGAAAAGTTTCTGCAGTGTAGGAAATATTTTCTTTTTGTTGTCCTTGTGCGCCGGGCTCCGGTGGAGGCTTTATATTATAATTTGTATTATAAAAACAAGCAAGGAAAAATCAATTGCTATGGTTGGCTGGGATCTGCGACGCTCCTTGGCGCGCCGAGAGCTGAGGATCAAGGTGGGGCTATGGCTGGTTGTACTACTGTGTGGCGCCGAAGAGGACCGCCGACATGCCAAGGCGGCGAGAAGTCTCAGAGTCAGACTGCTTCCTTCCAGGTATGGAACAGGAGTCCCGTATATGAAGCTAGGCCCGTCGTATATTCGAGGACCCCATGATCTGCAGTCTCGACGCCGCCATAAGAACAGTTCGAGTTGTTCTTCCTCTTAGAGAAGAAGACTATGGAAGAGAAATATCGATGAATTGATATTATCTGGGACATTCGTAGGCAATGTCTGACCTTGTCCGGATCTCCAACACAAGCCCCGATATTTAACAGGGGCAGGATTGCTCGCTCGGATTTCTGATAATGCATATCTCAAAGGAAATTTACCGATAAACTAGGGAACAGTATTTGCTGAAACAGATCTATGTTTAGTGTTTAGGATGTAAGGGTTAAGGAGAGACGAAGAGAAGGTTTGGATAAAGCCCTCAGGAAATTTGGAAGGAAATCAAATGAAGCGAAGGTGACGATAGGTCTAAGTGTGGGGGGTGGAGCGGGACAGTAGAGATCTCTAGCGGCAATCATGACCAACTGATCATCCAGCGTTGCCTGCCAGCAAACATCTCTTCGCGAAACAGCCTACAGCTTTACACTCAGTTGGCGGCGCCGGTTGCACTACTTGCCTGTAGCGCTCAAAGATCAAGAAAAACCCTACAGCAAGCTGCGGCGCGCCGCATAGTGAAACATTCAAAAATCTGTCCTGACCTTATTTTTAAGTGTAAAAGTATGGTACCAACGGCATTCTTTTTGCAATTAAATTTTCTTTAATTATATATGTTGTATTGATGTTTACCGCTTTATTGGAACAGTAATATTAGCAAAAACCAAGTGGTTTTGAATTTTTTCACTACATGTTGGTCTATTTTTTCATTTTTAAGTTTTTTGAATCGGAATTTTTACGAATTGTTTGATATTAAAAAATACAATCCAGCACGTCCGATGAAACAATATTGAACAGTTGATCTGAAAAAAGAGCTAAATTTAAGCATAACAGTTTTTTGTCTTGTTCCAGTTAGGTTTTTGACATGGGAATTTTACCAAGGTTTTATTTCTATATCAAGTTTACATAGTGTGATAAATTTCTAAAATTTCTGAATTATCCAACTTTTTGAGTAAAATAATATGTGTTTGGAGCCATGGATTCAATGGATTTGAGCCACGAAAAGACCCACATAGACAATTTATATTAGGTACAGTAGATGTTTGCTAGCGACTGTAGATTTCAAAATTCTGGGGGTATTGAGGGTCAGTCAATGAAGAAAACACTATTCAAATGCCAACGTTTCGATATATATTCTATATTCATAGTAAGTTTCCTTGTTGTTCATCAATGTGTATATGTATGTGAATGTATTAGGATGTATATATGTATTTATGTGGAGTTGTATGAGTGAATGTATATTTATGTACCTATATATAATTTTAATCGATCACCCATTATATTGTTCTAATCTTGATACCCCCATGTTTGTTAGGCCCTGATGATGATATGAAATATATCGAAACGTTGGCATTTGAATAGTGTTTTCTTCATTGACTGACCCTCAATACCCCCACAATTTAGGTACAGTATTACTTATTTCTTTAGATGCCTCTGCTGCGGCTTTGGTCATATGCACTAAAAATTTGTTAAAAAGTGAGTTTGTAATAGAAATGTTTGGCTAAAATATGAAAAAAATAAGAAAGTCCTTATTATTATTATTAGTAGGCAAATTGCTAAAAAAATATAGTGATAAAATCAATATGTCGGCGAAGCACGTAAGACGTCATATCACAGCGCAGGTAATGGCAATATTTTAACTTTATTAAATATCTCTCTGCAGCTTGTTTTTTGGTTAATAGTATTTATTTTTATTATAGCGCTGTGATATGACGTGTTACCATTTTGATTACAGAATAATATTTTTTTGGGGGGAAGTACATTCTAGTGATTCAGTGTCGACTTTTATTTTGCAATAAATCCGCTACAGCTTCTATACCAAATGGCACCATCCCAATTACTTGAGGAATTGAATAGGCAAAGTAATTTTTTATTTAAGCCATGTTTAAAAAAAATAGGAGTTGGCGTATATTGAAATTATTTTTACATTCAAAACCGAAAAATCAACTTAATCTCAAGTTAGTGGAAAAATAATCGAAATTACCTGAAAAACGCCCAGTTTAATTTTAGAAATTACATATACAGATAAATTTCAAACAAATTGATTTGAGAAGAAAATAAAAATCTCTGGAGATCACCCTGGAAGAGTTGTTTTTTAACGAGTACCGGATATGGCGCAGAATCAGGAAATTAATTAAAATAAAAAATGTATAAGTGAATTATAGTTACTCGTTCTTACGGAGTTCTGGATACAGATAAAAAATTTCGTGTCGATAATTCTGTCGAGAGTTATCGTGTTTACAGACACATAAGGAAATATTTTTTCTTCAATTTTGAAGAAAACCAGCGGAAAACATGTAAGTAATTCTGTTGAAAACTCAACATCAAATTTCCAACCGATTTTCACATTTTTTTGTCCGCGCTATTTAAACTATTCATATTTTCATAATTTCCAACCAGTTTTTAAATTAATTTATTCTTATTTTAACATTTTTTAACGAAAAATAGTATTAAGGCCTGTTAATTTTGCGACCCGAGTTCGAATCCCGTTAGTCATTTATTTTATTTTTGTTCGCTTACTGAATGAAGTTATGTCTTTTATTTTTTTTTTATTTTAACGTTTTTCGGAAAAACATTATTTTTATACTGAATGAAAAACTTTTTTTTGGCTTTTATTCATAAAGATGCAACTGTTGCTAGGGGGCAACAACCAGCATCTATGTTGGTAGGTATGGAGACGTTGGCGTGAATGGCATGTGAGAGGAAGGCCACCCAGTGGTAGGTCCCCGGGACGAAAATTTATATTAATTATAAGGACAAGGGAAAAAAAAAAATGAAAACAAAAAAATAATAATAATAATTAAAAAAAAAAAAAATAAATAAAAAGGAATTGAAAGACAACTTTGATGGAATGGGTAAGAAAGATGATAAAAGTGAAGGAAAATAATGTAAAAGAATAAAAAAAATAAAAATATTAAGAACGAATAGGAATTAAGGTGGCAGTAAGTCGCGGTTCCACCTCCTCTTCAACCTTCGTGGGGGGTTTTGTGGTAAGTGTTGTGAAGATAAAGTACGTATTTCTGGATTTGTATGTGTGTAAAGTTTTCTAAAAAAACGTATGTAAATAGTTTGTATTGTGTCGGTTACTGTGTGTATCATAAGATCGTTATGAAGTGTTCTGTTGTTTATGTATGGGGGGCATTGTGTTATCAGTCTGAGGGTTTTTGACTGAAATGCCTGAATTCGTTTGATGTTGGATGAAAAACTAAACAAAAAAAAACATGTTTTTATTAGGGTGGTTACCAATGTACAGCTGTTAGTATCCAAACTATGAATACTATACCTATTTCAATCTTACATATACATATATTTAATAATCCTAATTATAGTTAAAGAACAAAGAAGACATGATCCCTTTAGAAATCCCGAAGGGACGTGGAAGTGTCCCGAAATATTGTCAAAAGTTGAAAAGACACCTCTGGAAATTATACATATTGAGGAAACTTGTAATAAATGAATAAAACAAACTTATTTTTGAAATATTGTCTATTCCACTAAAGGTATATATATATATATCTTTAGTGAAACATATGTTGTTAGATATACCGAAACAAGCGAAGATCCAAATCCTATCTTATCATGTTCTGCAAAACATTTTCAGTAACATTGTGGGTACATTTCAATTCCAAAAACTTATTTTTTATATTAGACTACATTTAATTCACGAATTTTTCGAGTTTGTCACAAATTTTCTTGATTTTTCAGTTATTTCTTGAGAACAAAATATTACTGAAGAAAAGCTTGTTTTTTTTGCATACCGGACTCAGAATGATTATTATATAGTTTACCTCAAATTTGTCAAATAAGAATTATCCCCATTCCTCTATGAAAACTCCCAGAATACCTAATAATATCCCCATTACGACAGGTCACCAAAAGACATGTTTCGAATAACATTTATATTCAATTGTTTTCTACATGTAACAACCAAATTTGAGATATACAGATTCACTCACTGTTTTTAATGCTATTTTATTAGTTAATATAAAATTATTGAAGAAACACTTTTGTTCATAAATTCACAGATAAAAAAATTGTATAGTACTATAGTGGCGAGTTAGGAACTACACTGTCATGGCCTCAACATTAAAACTCTTTCTAAAATAATCCAAAATTTCTGGGGTCTGCATAATGAAACGAAACTAACATGGGATGGACATACGTCAGTCAAAGGTAACAAACTGAGTTCATATTAAACTTCGACATATTAAAAGATAGTACCAAAGTAAACTTTTGTTACATTATATTATTAGTTACATTATATTATGTATATTTTCATACTATTACTTTTTTTTGGGGGGGGGGGGGGGGGGGGGGGGGGTGCCCCTTGTTGTTGGACATCACCCTGTCGTGCGTCGAGAGAGGATGAAGGAAGGTCAGGTTTATAGACTTTATTATAATCAATATGAGGCTGTGAAGGGCTGGGGGCATTCTGTAACTAATTACGGTTTAATACATTGGGGAGCTTCTAGCTATATATAGCTATATGTGTATATATACACATACACACACACATATACATATATATATATATATATGTGATATATATATGTATATATAGTATTCGCTCTCCCTCTTTTTAAGGTTTTTGAGTCGAGCTCCCCCCCTCTGACCCCCCCTTCATTTCGGCCGATTTACAATCGAAAATATAATACACAGAAAATTACTAAATTAAGTAGTACACAAATATTTATTCTCTCATATTAAAATGGAAAACCAATCTTAAAATGTTGAAGGTGCCACAGTTTCACTCACTTTTATTGAAAACTAAATCGCTAAAAAACGCTTACAGAATAAATAAATGGAATAACCGATAAAGTACAATAAATGTGGTGCAGAGGACACTACGATCTCACGATTACAATATTTCCTTATTCTAAAGGTATAAAAAAGTAAAAATTGGTTTTCTGCAAAAATCGCTCGTTACTCCCGGACAACACTAGTTATACCTGCTAGTTTAGTTAAACATCCAGTAATTACCCCCAGGGGTAGTATATATATATACAGGGTAACTTTAAAAAAAAAAATTGGGTGAAACTAGACCGAAAATGGAGTAGAATGCCGCCGACCGCACCTTTCTATCTCAATCCATTGCCGAGATATGATTTTTTAAAGTTTTTTTCGAGAAAACCACGTTTTTTACCATCAATTCCCACATTTCTCCCCTTTAAATCATCATCTGCTGCACAGCGCGAGTTCCAACTTAGGCAGATACTGGTTCCGTCAATAAGCCACGCCCTGAAGTGGGACAGGTTCCTCATGATGTTGGAGTCGAACAGTATGTTATTGATAGAGTAAATGAAAATCCCAGACTTTCATCTAGGGACTTGGCTCGTGAAGTTGGGGTCTCTCAAAAGGCACTCAAATAACATACTCTTCCACTCCAAATTTTGCATTTGAGATCTCCTTAGATTCTATTTACATCACGTTTTTTCGCATTCAACCTTAAATGTATCCATGAAATCGATACGGAATCGCAAAGTTGACCATACTAATAGAAAGCTGATTAAATTTGTAGTTTTCCTGAGATTTGCTGCCCCCTGGGCGGTTTTATGGGAAAGTAGTTGACGTGGAAGTCGTATTTCCCGAAATTTTAATTTTTCTAAAATGTTAACGTTTTAGCTGTAATTTCGGTTCCAAGTTGGTGATTTTCAAAGTTAAAAATACACTAGTCTGATAGGAAATCGAAAAAACCTTTAAAAAATCATATCTCGGCAACGGATTGAGATAGAAAGGTGCGGTTGGCGGCATTCTACTCCATTTTCGGTCTAGTTTCACCCAATTTTTTTTTTTAAAGTTACGAGGGAATCACCCTGTATATACATGTTACATAGTTAATTGTTTTAGGGTCATTACAAAATTAATTCAAGTTTTCTAGCTTTCGATTGTGCAAGCTTGTTTAAAACTGTTTCAGTGTCTAGATGAATGTCTCTGTGTATTGACATCAGAGCTAATGCATTCAATCTGTCTTGGCTAGTACTATTTCTGATATAGCTTTAAGGGTTGAGAAAGACCGTTCATTTGTTGCTACAGAAACTGGAAGTGTAGCTCCAATTTTCAAAAACCTGTCAATTGTTGGGAAAATGTTCTTGTCACATTGATTTAGGCTTGAAATAAAATATTTTGGTTTCATGGCTTCAGATGAACATTCCAGCCTTAGGAGGCTGTTTGCATTTTTTCTTCTTCCGTAGAACAACAGTTCTTAGGCAGCAGTTCTTGAAGAGACTGAAGCAGCTGTCTATGGGCAAGAAATCTTAAGTCAAGTTATATTTTTTACAAAACAGGACAATTTTTTTTTAAATTTCGGGATGGATTGATCCCCCAAATCCCCCCCCCCCCCCCCCCCCCCCCAAGTTACGGCCCTCTACATGGTATGGGAGTAACGAGTTGGCGTCAGCTGTATATTTTATCAATGAAAGAGTGACGTTCTTGTATTCAGTAATGCTAATATGAAATGATTTTGAGAAGAGGGAATGGGAAAGAGAGGACATAATATGTCAAATTTCAGCGATATCAGCTGAAGTATATATGCTACGGGTAAAGTTAGATTAACGGTTAAACCTAGGTTTACCCGGGTAAACCTAGTAGTACCCGCTGCCGCTTGGTTAAAGTTGGGTATACTAATAATGACAAGGCCATTAGTGGACGTATGTTCCACTATAAAGATTAGGTACTTATTAATTAGGAATAGATAATTAAAATGCACAATTTCTTTGTCAAACTTCACTATATATTCTCAAATACTCAACTAGTTTCGCCGTGTTAAGGCATTATCAAGAGTCACTTACAAACTGATAATGCCTTAACACGGCGAAACTAGTTGAGTATTTGAGAATATATAGTGAAGTTTGACAAAGAAATTGTGCATTTTAATTATCTATTCCTAGAATGGAGCTTCACAAAGTAAATCTGGAAACCATAAATTACTTATTAATTAGCTCGACCACACCTCAATTTCCATTGTTGTAAGCTGTCTAACAGCGATAATCATTCATCTGGGTACATAAATTCCTAGAACAAACATAATTCGAAATATTACAAAATTTGAGGGCGTATTTGCCGGCGTTCCGCCGGCGGGACGATATATCTGCCCCTCCCGTCGTTCCTATATTTGAAGTAGTACAGGTTCTAGCTTTAACATATACTTTACCCGTGTAAAGCCCGAAACGTGAACTATTTCAATTATATTTCGGACTTTAACCAAGCGGCAGTGGGTACTACTAGGTTTACCCGGGTAATCCTAGGTTTAACCGTTAATCTCACTTTACCCGTAGCATATATATATAGTCCCCCCCCCAAAAAAAAAAAAAAATAAATAAATAAAATCCTGGGCACGCCTCTGATTACCCCCACTGATACTTGCCTAATAACAGGTAATGGATAATATTTTTGAAGGGCTGTTGAGGAAGGCAGAACAGAATGGCCAAAGGGGAGTGGACAAACACGTGTTATTAAAGTCAAAATTGAATCTTGGCGGGGGTAGAGGACCCTTTTAACGGCACAATCCAAGAGTTGATGTTTTAAAGTAATTTTTTCTCTAACTTAGTTAGGGAGGAGGGGGGGGTCGCTTCGCTTTCAGCCGTTTATTCCCCCCCCCCCCCCCCCCCCCTCCCCCTCATCCCAGTACGTGGAATCAGATTATATCTTCCATTATTATTTAATCATCAACCTAAACAATATTCCTTAACTGAGAGGCGAAATGAGTTATAAATTGGATTGTTGAGGGGGGCCCTAGTTGGCGTAAAAAGGACGGAGGGGCCGCACATCTGGAGCTGTGGCGTAACTACAGCCGAGCTTGTCAGCCCTCAACCACTTCTTGCAGCCTATTGTGATTCAATGGAACAGCAATAACGTATCTGTTCTCATCCATGAAGTTTTAATTTGTTAATTTTTGAGTAGTTTTTATATTTTATAGTTTTATTTTATTTATGTACTTATTTAGTTTTTAAATTGTGATGTTAGCCGTGGTGGCCGTGCGGGCTAGAGCGTAGGGCTTTGGTCGCATGGTCTCACCATGGTTTGCGGGTTCGAATCCCGCCCGGGAGTGAGTTTTATTTCGTAGATAGAACTCCTTCCCGGGGCCATGGATGTCGTAAATATAACTAAAATAACACATTGATGGCTAGTGTGGTGTCTGCCGAGGCCAATCAAAAAAAAAAAAAAATTGTTGTTTTTAAAAATGTTATATGAAATGAAATGAAAAGAAATTTTATTATTCTGGAACCGACTCCCATAAGAATAAATACATAGAGTCAAAAAGAAAAGGAAACAATGAAATATAGTATCAGTATGTCGTAAAAATAAATAAATAAATAGATAAACAAATTACTGCTACATTGGAGAAAACTAGACAATTAATAATATATATTTATACAAAAGATTAACATGAAAAAAAAAAAAAAATTAACAGCTTATTTATGAAGAAAATAAAAATAAAAGTATCTACATATATAAATAAAAGAGAATATGTAAAAAAAAGTATATAAATAAGAAAAAAATAAAATAGATTAATAAAATCGACAGAGCATAATACTATGATGGTTGATTATAAAAGAGAAGGGAGGATGCCCAGACAAGGTTTGAAATAAAATTAATTTTAGAGAGTAGGGGCTAGAGAGAAAAGTGTGAGGAGAGAGAAGAAAAATAAAAATACATAATGAAATAAGATAAAATTAAAAAAAAAAAATGCTTGATGAAATATATATACTTGTACAATGAACAAAAAGGAATAATAAAAGATTATGATAGAATAATTTGGGAAATGAAAAAAATAAAGAAAAAAAAATGGGATAGGTATGTAAATAATTTAAATGATAAGAATAATGAGGTTAACGAATTAGAGAATACGGGGGAAAGAGATGAAGACCTAATCAAAGGGGAGTGGATTGTATAGTGAAGAGGAATTGGAATAATGAGGATTTGAAGGATGCCACGGAAGGAGAGTGACGGATTGGGGGAGGCAGGGAGTTGCAGAGAGAGGAGGCCTGGACAAGGACCGAGATGTGGAAGGCCGAGGAGCGATGGGAGGGGATGAAGTTATATCAGGTTAGGCTTTTTATTTCACTTTATTTTATGTAACTTATTTATTGAATTTATTTATTTATATCTATTCATGTTAACACATAAGTAATAAATAAGTATTTTAGCAATTTGACTTTTATAATTATTTTTTTCTTAATGAAGATGGGTTTTTCGTTGATTGTCTGATGATGCAATCTCGCATATAATAATAAAATCTGTGAGTGGCTAGAGTACATTTTTATTTTGGAACCTGTGAAATAATCACTTCTCTTTATATCAGCGAGGGCGCCGCACAGTGTGAAATTTATGAGCTTTGATTTTCAAAATTCGAGCCCCCGCTCAATTTTTGATCAATTTGGATGAAACTAGGTGCAAAATAAATGTGAAAGCTGGCTTTTTATCAGGTAACTGCGGGTTTCACAATCAAGGTATTATATGCCAATTGACAGCTGCTAAAACCCCGCGAAAATTAAAAAAAATATATTGGCTATTTTTGCCACTGGCATATAATACCTTGATTGTGAAACTCGCAGTTATCTGATAAAAAGCCAGCTTTCACAAATATTTTGCACCTAGTTTCATCCAAATTGATCAAAAATTGAGCGGGAGCTCGAATTTTGAAAAGCAAAACTCATAAATTTCACACTGTGCGGCGGCAGCTCAGTGGTATGCGTGCTTGCCATCTGAGCTCAAGATCGTGGGTTCGAAACCCGACCGAGGCCCTTAGTTTTTTTTTTGTCTGGGAGGTAAAATAAACTTAAACACGCCGTCCTTCGGATGGGACGTTAAGCGATGGTACCGAGCCTGTACGAGGTCAGGTACTCGTTAAAGACCCCTGCCCTTAGGTGAAAAAAAATTTAGGGTAGGCAAAATTTAGGACTCCCACAATAGAGTCGGACTCATGTCCACCAGAGTGACGAAAGAGCGCTCTGGTAGAAGGCGATATGACCTCGTAGTTAAAGCCCGGGCATGAGTCATAAAACCTAAACCTATATTTATGTCAGCCATCTTCACGTTATTATATTTCTTTCGGGCTTGTATAAAGAGCCGACGTTTTCGACTTAACTTGCCTGCCATAAGCCAGTCAGTCCCTCTAATTCACAGCTCTGAGGAATAATTGCGTAGGCCGGGTTTTGAGGATTTCCGGAGAGAGTATGGAGAAAAACTGTTCAGTTCTAGGATACTGAGCAGGCCACCGGAATAGGAACGAAAAACTATACGAAGAAATTACCAATAATAAAATATATTTTAAAATTCGTTGATATGTGTTACAATTTGAACAATACTTAGAAATATTTTCTATAGAAATTTATTTTAAATTGTTTGAGGCGCTATAACTTTGGTCATTTTGGTCCTATCTCAAGACTAAAGTCGCATTAGCCATTGTAAACTTAATAAAGAACATTTTTGGTAGAAACGTATTTTTCGATAGGGGGTCATTCATAAATTACGTAAGGCATTTAGGGGGGGATAAGCTCAATATTACTAATTCTTACTATAGGGGAGGAATTTAATAAATGTTATCAACAAAATACATACGTGTTTTATTCCTTAGCTCACCTAAAAACACTTTTTTTCATGCTTTAATTGATATATTTTTTCTCATTAATTGTTGATTTCCGTTATCCGGCGTTTTCTGTTATCCGGCGTTTTCTGTTATCACGTCGGTCCCGGCAACGCCGGATAAGGGAGAGTCTGCTGTATATAAATATAATACATATGTGTGTCTTTGATCTTTATGTCTTTAATCTTCAACTTCAATTTTTTTGTTAATTAAAATTTTAATTATACTTTAGTTGTACTACAAAGTATAAGAAACTTAAAAAAAAACATAAATAAATTCTTTGGAAATCTGTTTTTTTATGAAGTATTATTTTTTTGAAAAGAGTATAAAGTTACTTGAAGGTATATCCAAGGGATTTAACAAAGTAAACTGGGTTAGGTTTAGAGCTTCAGGGTTATAATAAAGTAGGTAGTGCTTGAGTGTTTGTGTTCTCTGCTGACCGGAGGGTTAAAGGGTATTAAATGTTAACCCTGGCAAAGGGATGCAATATGCTTTGTCCCTTCACATTAACATAGCCCCCACCTCCTCAGTCTTTCATTATTTCACTACCCATTAGAGGTTCTTTACCATCCAACACAGTTCATACATCAGACTAGAGATTAAAGTTCCGTTTACCTCTCACAATGTACTCTCTGTCCCTATTTGGTACCCAAGAACTCCAAATTTGGAGGATTTTAGGAGGAGGATTCAACTTTTTTTTTTACAATTTTAATTCCAAATTTTTTTAAAAAATGTCTGTCTATCTGGGTGTGTGTCTACGACAGTGGTCGGCAAAGTGCGGCTCCAGAGCCGCATGTGGCTCTTTGGCTCCTTAAGTGCGGCTCTGGCACAAATATCCACGGAAGGCGCAATAATATTTTCTCCTTTTGAAATTGACATTGGTAGCTTTGAAATACAATTGCTGGATTTAAAAAAGAAGGAGATATGGCGCTCTAAATTCGAACGTCTTTGTGTTGAATTGGAAATATTGGAGAAGAAAAAATGTGATCTTAGTTCACAACACAAGTGGTCTGCTTTGAATGACCTGGAGAAGGAAGACATGATCATTTTCAACGCTTGGAATAGTATTCCTGACTCTTACGATCAGCTGAAAAAGCTCGCGTTTGCTGTTCTTTCTCTTTTCGGTTCTACATATATATGCGAACAATCTTTTTCAAGCATGAACATTATCAAGAGTAAACTGAGAAGTCGTCTTATTGATGAGAACTTGGAATCATGCCTAAAATTAAAATCAACAACATACAAACCTGACTTACTCAAACTTTCCAAGGAGATGCAAGCACATTGTTCGCATTAATAAATATTTATTACGTATGAAATTTAGTTTTATTTAGTGTACTACTTATTTAGTGTAATAAAAGTTTACTAAACAAGCAGATTTGGCTCCCAATTTTTTTTTTAAATTGTTGTAATGTTCATATTTGGCTCTTTGGCTAATAAGTTTGCCGACCACTGGTCTACGACATTTAATGAATGTATTCATACGACATTTTATATATGTATCCAGAACCCTATAAGAACAACACGCATAGATTTGCAGCCAAATCGGCAAGTAAGAGGGGGATTATTGTGGGGGAGGGCTTAACACAGACTCTAATAACTACCATTGTAATTCAAAACCCCATAAGGACGACACCTATTAATTTTCCGTAAGAAATAGTACAAAGAAATGTTTAAATTGTAACACACAGCAACGAATTAAGAAATATGTTTTCATTATTGGAAGTTTTTTTTAATCAAAAAAGTATTAAAAGTAAAGAAAATATAACATGACTTCCTTATACTAACCACATTTTTACATATCACTCTTCCTTCCCCCTTCTGCTCATGACATTACTGAATATAAGAAGGTCCCTCAGAATTATGCTTTCACTCTCCACCCTGGTGACTGCCCCCCAGTATTCCTTGAAAACCAGCCATTTCCTCATACCTCTTCCGTAAAATTATTTAGGATTAACCCTCGATAAAAGGCTGACTTGGAACCCTCACACTCGGACACACACTAGACCGGCGACTTAGACTATTGTACAGTATTTTGAAAAGGCGTTCTAAATTATCTACTCGACAAAAACTAAATTGTTATACCTATCTTCTCCGACCTCTCAGGACCTATGGCTTACAAATATAAGGTACAGCCAAGACTCCGAACATCAAAAGAATACGGGTATTTCAATCCAAGACTCTCCGACTGATCACGCAATGCCCACCCATACGTTAACAACAAGAGTTTACACCGCGACTTGAACGTCACATCCATAGACACAACCATTAAACATTTATACCAACGTTTCTACACCAAAATTTACTTACACACCAATCCAGAAGTTCGCAAAATCTTAAATAAAAATTTACCTCACATTCCCCCAAGAAGATTAAAGAGAGTTTGGCAGAGAGATCTGTTGTGAAGTGATGTCATGAGGGTTCACCGCTGGCTGTTTTTCCCCTCTCAAGCCTTTCATGTCATATTTTTTTCTATTATTTTATTTTATTTGTATTATGTTTGTTTAGCATATGTCAGTCCAGCCGCTGGTTGTGCATTTTTTGCATAGTTGTGACTTGAGATAAATAAATACAAAAAAAAAAAAGAATTATGCAGTAGAATGAAACAAAGGAAACTGATGATGCTAACACATTACTTTCATATACACAGCATATACATATATATTTCTTAAATAATTGGCAACCCCCCTCAAAATTTGTACTTCCGGTGCGTGGCACCCCCACGTACATAGTATGGCTGGAGAAGTACTACATGTCAGAGAACTGATAGTATGACAGCTATCCCATCATCCTTTGTACAGAACCGTTCACAAACACGGACAGACGTCCAAGTATTGGTCTGCCTGCTTTGAGACCCAGGATCCGAGACTTACTTACAAAAGATTTATTTTTCTTTTGGGTTATTGGAAAAAGGAGGATTTACTTCAGAATGGCTGATCCCTGCCGTTTAGTTTGGTTAGTTTATGTTAGTTTAGACACTAATTCTCTTATTGCATTAGTATAGGTTGGTTGTGAAAGGGCCGAAGCCGCCCTTCTAAGACTAGTCCTTAGCCTTCGGAAGGGCCAGATTTCAAAGGGACACCGCTTGTATTGTGTCCTATCACCTGTGTACAAACACCAAAACACTCATCACACTCCCTACAGACCTTTTTACCAATATACTGCTATTGGGCTGAATACTGAGAAACAGACGTGGGTGAAACACTGCCATTGTACTGCCCCAGCTCGAATTAAGTTTTCACTCTCCTTACAACTATATCCTTTTCAGAAAATTTGGCTGAAAATTAAGATGTACCTATCTTACTTAGGGACTTCTCAGTCCACAAATGAAATTTCATGTCGATACATTCATTGCATCGGCAATTACGACAATTTTTGAGCTAAGTCCCCTTTAATCCCCCCATAACCTTTGACTGATTTGACTGAGTACCAATAGATGTCGTCCTTGTGAGACACATGAAAGACTTAGTATCGGTGTAATCATTCTACCGGGAGTTATCGTGTTGACAGACACATACAGTCAGATTTTTTTTTCCTATCTGTCTGTGTGCGTGTATGTAAACAGGATAGCTCCTGATAGAATGGCAGGATAGGGAAGGCCAATAAGAAAGGACAACACTTCGAGACCTATTGAATTTCAGCCAAATAGAAGGTAAAGAGGCAGAGAAAACTTAGTTTATAACAAACTAGCAGTAATACCCGGCGTTGCCCGGGGAACTTTGACTTTTCTCCCAATATCTCCTATAAGGCTATTCGGTTCCTCGACAGTACATTCATGATGTTATAATTTTCAATTATTCATACGGAATAAGGCTTATAGTCCTTCAACTGCAGTAACGCTAGCTTTGGAGCTAAAACTAATTTATTCAAAAAGATTTCTCATTAATCGTTGCAATGGTTTTCGAGTTACAAAGATTGCGTGAGTGTATGCTGGGATGGACCAGGGGTTGATTAAAAAATAGACCTTAACCTTCCGGTAGATAAAACTTATCTATTCAAAAAGATTCCCCATTAATCATTGCAGTGGTTTTTGAGTTACAAAGATTGCGTGGGTGGATGCTGGGATGGACCAGATATTGAGGTACTAATACGCCTATAACCTTCCACAGACGATGATGAACAAATTTAAAAAAAAATTAATCAAATCCATCAAGCCGTTCGTGAGTTATAGCGGTACAACGCACAGACATTTTCAGCTTTATATATATGATAAATCGACAGGGGGAAGTACTTAACCCAGTGTTCAGCCGATTTGTCGCCTCCTGGCGAAGAAAGAAGAAAGCACTATGACCCTGAGCCGGGGTCGACTGCAGGCACGCCGGTAGTCGCCCCCGGCGCCCCCACGTACTACAACCAGCGAACGCCCCACATACATCCCGAGCTCTCTCGGCGCGCCAAGGAAACTAAGGTGGGTTGGGAGTGACCGCTCATCGTCGCAGATGGTCGGCAGCGGTTGCACCTAACCTAAAACAGGAACAGAAAATAATAATTTATGTCTTTATTTTATTTTTGAATGACCCCCCCCCCCCCCCCCCCCCCCATAAAAAAAGGGGGGAAGTAATTATACATTAGCGTAGGGAGTGATTTACCGACGACTACTACGTATAACAAAAAGATAGCGTTTCTCTTTTGAATCCAACATTTCTATGCAAAAATAAATTATTTAGGGAGTTTCATGAAGAACATTTTAGTATGCACATATTTTTTTGAAACGACTCACCGTTTTCACATAAATTCAGCAAACTTATTGAAGTGTTGTCCAAGCCTTTTTTTTTTTTTGCAAATAACTCGTAAGCTGGAAGATCCATGAAAAAAAATTATTGTGTATGAATTATGCCTTCTAATTTTCTACAAGTTCCGTTTGAAGAATTTTTTATTTTTGTAGTATTTTTAAGCGATAATTGCAAACATTTGAGTAGTTCTTAGTTAGAATGAATTACTCACAGACATAAAATTTCTAATTTATTTGTCCTTCCGTCCAAGAGCTATTCTGCATACGAAATTTGTTTACACACATCTCGATATGTAATGGATACATACTTGTCATAGAAACATAAGACTTTTATTTTTATGAGAAATTGTATTAAAGTGATACATTATGTATCTAGATGCAGGATGTGGCTGCAGTTATTTAATATACAGTCGGAGGTAACTCTATAATAAGACTATAACTTGCAATAATTCACAAAATCAATAACTTCCAATTTCCTTGGGTTTAGCTGTAGTGATTAAAGGAGGAAGCTAATCTGCCTGTGGATTGGACGAGGAAGCTAATCTGCCTGTGGATTGGACGAGGAAGCTAATCTGCCTGTGGATTGGACGAGGAAGCTAATCTGCCTGTGGATTGGACGAGGAAGCTAATCTGCCTGTGGATTGGACGAGGAAGCTAATCTGCCTGTGGATTGGACGAGGAAGCTAATCTGCCTGTGGATTGGACGAGGAAGCTAATCTGCCTGTGGATTGGACGAGGAAGCTAATCTGCCTGTGGATTGGACGAGGAAGCTAATCTATCTGTGTATTGGAGAAGGAGCATATCATGTGAATTGGAGGAAGAAGATAATCTACTTGTGCCCTGGAAGAAGAATTAAAATCTGACAAAAACTTCAAAGAAAAAAAATTTTTTGTGAACAAACATTTTTTTTTTAAAGAAGAAAGAGGCCAATGTGATGTAAATTTACACACATTAAGATAATTAATATATTAAAAAATTAATTATATTTATTTGTCAAAAACAGCTGTTAAGAGTGAAGTAACTTAATTAGTGAATAAATATACAAAGATCAATGGTATGCGTGCTTGACTTCTGAGCTCAAGAATGTGGGTTCGTAACCCGACCGAGGCCCTTAGTTTATTTTATCTGGGAGGTAAAATAAACTTAAGCACGCCGTCCTTCGGATGGGACGTTAAGCGATGGCCCCGAGCCTGTACGATGTCAGGTACTCGTTAAAGACCCCTAGGTGAATAAAAATGTAGGGTAGGCAAAGTTTAGGACTCCCATAGTAGAGTCGGGCTCATGTCCACCAGAGTGACGAAAGAGCGCTTTGGTAGTAGGTAATAAGACCTCGTAGTTAAAGCCCGGGCATGAGTCATAAATCCTAACCTAACCTACAAAGATGGACTAGTCGCATTTTGTTTTAAAACGAAATGTGAACAACCAATGAATGGAGACACAAGACGACGATAAGTGCACTTTCTTCAAAATTGCACGTCTTTGAACTTGAATTTTTTTTTAGGGCCCCTTTCGGAACTACTGTAGAAATCAAAATTTAATAGAATACCAGCTAAAGTTCCTACAGAAGATGGGGTAATTTTATTTAATTACTTATTTTAATATTATTATTATTTTATTTAACACTAAATTTTTTATTATCACAATGTAGATGCAGGATGTGGCTGCAGTTATTTGATATACAGACGGAGGCACTCTATAATAAGACTATAAGGAGAATAACTTGCAATAATTCACATAATCAATAACTTCCAATTTCCTTGGGTTTAGCTCCGGGTTTGGTAGTGACATCTCGGTTGAAGCCTTTTCATTAACCCTCTGACAGTCACATCACAACTTCAACTTATAATAACTTGATAATCAAATTAGATAATAACTTTAATTAACAACTTTACCTTAATTAACATCATACCGATTGTAAACAAATTGTATCTTAATTAATAAGGTTCTGCAAGTCAAAGTCCTTGCAACGAGCGAACGATCTATCTTTATCTAACCCAGTGGGGGATTTAGCAGGTGAGCCATTAAGCATTGGCTGACCGGGCCCCCCTCAGCAATTACCCCACGGGCCCCTCTCACCAAAAGAAATTACAAAAGGATTTCAAGCGATAAATTTAGTTTTTTGGATTTCTCAAGTCTCAAACGTTGAAAAACATGGAAGAAGAAGAAATAGAAAAGATGGTTCACAAATGTATCCTGAGTTTTTTACCACTGATCTCAAGAATGAATTGATTAGTTTCTCACGTTTGTCATTTCCTCAAAAGCAAGATTCTACTCGAGATGGTCCTTAACAGTATTTGGAATTCAGTTTTCCAGAATGCTGCAGCCTGTTTCGTCTTTTTTCAACAATTCCAGTTAGCTCATCAAGCGCCGAACGAGGAATGAGTTCATTAAAGAAAATCAAAGATTTTCGGACGTGCTGCAATGACTGGAGAAACACTGGATGATTGCAGTATTCTCTACATCATATGTGGGCAACAACCGGCCCGCTGGAAGATTTGGTCCGGCCCGCGAGACATTTTGAAAAACCCAATTAAAAAAAAAATATATTACACTACTTACTCACACTCACTCCAAATTAGGAAGATCGAGTAGGATGGGGTTTGTCGCTCTCTCGTGCGTTTGGCAGTACTTATAAATGCGAACAGTTCTTTTCAATGATGAAAGTTAATAATTCAAAACATCGTACAAGGCTCACTGAAGATAATTTGGAAAATTCTTTACGTCTTTGTATCAGTGGAATTAATCCAAACATCAATGGATTAGTTTCCCAAATTCAAGCTCAAGTGTCTCATTGATTTCGGTGTCGCTACTTAACTTTCGTAGTTTGTAATAATTCCAAATTTCACGATTTAATTATAATATTGTATCTATTTTTTTTCATTTCATTTTGTTATTTTAATTGTATTATAATAACATTGTCTTATTATTTCATGTCTGATATCTATCGCTAAAAATTATGAACACTACTTTAAAGTCCGACGTTATTTTATTTTGAACCATCTACGCGGCCCGCGAACGTATTTGCACACTAAAGTTTGGCCCGCAACATGTCAAAGGATGCCCATTAGGGTGTCCGCTAATTTGAAAAAGTCCGTTTTCTCAAGGTCCCTTTCCAAAATCGTGTGTAGTTTGGTGAAAAAAAATTTTGTGTATTTTTTCAGATTTTTCAAAATGAATTTAAAGGTGCCTGGGAGAGGTCAAAGTTTTACATGCAGTTTAAATGGGGTTTTGGAGCTGTTTGAGACTTTTCAGCGTAGTTCCCGGTATTTTAATCGAAAAAACCTGAAAATATGTACATTGGGGTTTTGAAGGTCGCTGATTTCAAATTTCATGTCAAAAATGCACGTTGAAAAGTTGTAGTCGTCAAAAAAACGGTATAAAAAACGTAAATTATCATTTTTATGGAAATATCAATCAAATATATCGATTTATATGTTTTCAAGGTCTCTAAACTCAAATTCAATGTCAGGTTCAACATTTGACAATTACAGCTGTGAGAAACAGTCATTAATTAGATAAATTAGATTTTTACATCTGTAATTTTGACAAATTAATGACTGTTTCTCACAGCTGTAATTGTCAAATGTTGAATCTGACATTGAATTTGAGTTTAGAGACCTTGAAAACATATAAATTGATATATTTGATTGATATTTCCATAAAAATGATAATTTACGTTTTTTATACCGTTTTTTTTTTGACGACTACAACTTTTCAACGTGCATTTTTGACATGAAATTTGAAATCAGCGACCTTCAAAACCCCAATGTACATATTTTCAGGTTTTTTCGATTGAAATACCGGGAACTACACTGAAAAGTCTCAAACAGCTCCAAAACCCCATTTAAACTGCATGTAAAACTTTGATCTCTCACAGGCACCTTTAAATTCATTTTGAAAAATCTGAAAAAATTCACAAAATTTTTCTTCACCAAACTACACACGATTTTGGGAAGGGACCTCGAAAAAACGGACTTTTTCAAATTAGCGGACACCCTATTGCCCATACATGCTCTACATAGAACGAAATGTTGCCAACCAAATTGACTTGAATACCACAATTGAATTATTTGCTGAGCGAAAAGCAAGAAGAGGATTAAAAATTTCTTGAAGATTCTCATTGTTATTTTATAGACAAACAAAATGTTAGCTTTGTTTTTTAAATCCATGAAATAAATGTATTTTACTATCAAACCATATCATGTATAAAGACTGTGATAAAACAAATTCAAATTTTATGTCTTATGGAATAAGTACGGGGCACCGAAGAGCTTTTGCTGACCGGACCTTTTTCCTTAAATCCGCCAGTCTAACCTATATATTTTTTTAACTGACCCTTTTTAATCCATTATTTATGAACAATAAATAGATTATTAAGTGAGTTTTCTTTAATTGGAGTCATAAGACTTCCTATTAGTTCATTAGAAGCTAAGATATGCCGTTGAATCAGTAGCGTCTTACCTGTAACAGTTTCTATTGATTCGTCAATACTAAGTGTTGCATTTTTTGCTTTTTTATTTAGGCAATATGACTTATAGATACAAAAAAAAAAGAAGTAAATTACCTACCATGGAAGTCCGCTAACTTTACGAAGTTTCTCAGTGAACGGACTTGACTTTTTGATTTTTACTTTTTTATACATAGTATAAGAAACTAATGCAATTTTGCGAATATCCGAGATCGAGTTTTCAACAAATGTTCACAATTCAGGTTTTGACCATTTTCAGAATAATGTCTGTTTGTGCGTGTGTAGTGTACCTATGTATGAAATTAGACCTTTGTGAGCTACAACTTAGAAACGATTGTAGCCATGAACTTGAAATTTGAAATGATGTCACATGTGCTGCTAGCTAAAATCTGATTAGATTTTGGCTGAAAATTGAGACTACTTTACTGCGGTGCTTAAGTACATTTTAGGCTTATATTTATAACTTAATCAAAAATCTCTCCAAATAAAAGTTGTAGAGAAATCTAAAAAAACACATTTTATATACAATACGATTTTACGCAGATTTGCGAAACGGTTAGTCCCAGGGGCGTAGCCAGGGGGAAGCACGTGCCCCCTCCGGCCAGAGCAAAAAACCAAGATAAAAATTAAATAATAAAAAAAAATAGTTTTTATTAAAAATGGATTGCTTGCAAGTTACCAATATGATCTACAAATTTCCCGTGCGTCTGATTCCTAAATCAGCAATCAGCTGTTACATAAATGTACATGTACAAAACAAGTCATATTACATTTATTTAGATATATATGAATTCAATCATTTCATTTCCTCGCTCAAAATCTTCATTCATGTTATACTTAATATTCTTAAAGCTGATTTTACATGCGCACTAAAAATGCAAAGAGCAGCAGCAGATGCACGCTGTTGGCTGTAAGTCATTTAATTCTAAAAGCACAGAAACCATAGCGTGCATTTGCTGATGCTGCCTTTGCATTTTTGCTGCTCATGTAAAGTCAGCTTAAGTATTACAGTCAGTGGTTACCCCAGAGGGCGCTTCTAAGGTTCCGAATCTCCCAAATTAATAACAAAAAGTCTGTAACGTTAACCACGGAAACTGCGGGCTGTGCCCCCGGGAGTCTATACCCCCCACCCTCGTAGCCTAACTTTGCCCCCCCCCCTCCATGCTCGAAATCCTAGCAATCCTGGTTAGTCCTATCGCAAAATTGATCCCTATGAAAATTGTTCCTTATAAAATTTCCAATCGCTAAGAAGTACTCAACTTTCAGGTAGGAACAATACGACAAAAATTATAGCGCCCCGAAAAATGTAAACTAAATATCTATCAAAACATTGGACCTTATCAAAAATATTTTTTATTAAATTTGAAATGAAGATCTTACATGAGCTAAATTAGATCTTGATTAATTTTTTTCCGAAATCAGAAGAAAATTGAGACCACCTTACTTCTGGGCCAAAGTACATTTTCCATTCTATTTATGATTTTAAAAAAATCTTAAAATAAAAATTGTTGAGAAAAAAACTGAAAAGCATAATATTATTTTATATGAAATATTTCTTTTGGAAGACGAAATACATGCCGAAAACTCTCCTAAAATGTAGTTTTAAACATTTGTAATAAATCTGATAGAGGGAAGGGATGGTTTTCTGTAAAAACGTGGTTAGTTTCTTATACCCAGTATCGCCAGTATGAAATGAATTTTGTGAGAGAGAAGGGTGTGGGAGAGTAATCTATACAAAAGTAGTTGGTATAAGAATGTCCTGAAATAGCCACATCACAGTATTATGCGTCTTTAATGTTCTTTTCTACTCTCTTTCTTTAATTTCAGAATATTTTAAAGGTTATCGAATATTATTCTATGTGTATGTTAATAGATACAGGCCCTGTAGGCGTACTAGCATAACTTTTAAACTTGACAATTTATAGCTAGTTAGATAAATGGAAGAACGAAATGGACAGATGTTGAAAGCGGGTTGGTTAGTTATAGTGTTTTTGTGTCTTTGCAGATACAATGTAATGTGGTATACAATAGCACTTCCCGTAGTTAGCACAGCACGGGGCCAGAACTGGCCTTTTGTCCACTCCCAAGTACAGTTTAGGTTAGTCTATAGCCTACAATAACCTCTCTATCCAACCTTCCTACCAATAATTACCTATCCTAGCGGTTTAGGATCCTAGAGGCGTGCCCTAAAGGGAGGGAGGGGCAAAATTAGGTATGAAGCCCAGCCTTTTTCAGGAAATTTAATCTCCAGCTTCAATGTTTTATTTTTTTAACTCGTACTACCAGTATGAGTAGCTCAAATAACATTATATAGATACATAAAAGACCTACAGCAAAAAATAATTAATAGAATCGACAGTATCTTTTCAATGTAGGAGGAATGCGAGGGTTCTGTTGTGTAAATGAAAACTCAATGTTTGGCCAAGGTTTCGGAAACTATTTATTTCCTTCTTCAAGGCCTACAGAATACAACAAACAAATTAGTCATTATGGACAATGATATAACTAGATACTTAATAATAATGTTAAAAAGAGATGGAAACAATTTTTATAAATAAATGAAAAAAAAAAAAAATTTAATAAATAAATTTTTTTTTTGAAAGTAGTAATAAAATAAACTGTATATAACAATATATATATATACCCAAATATATAATAAATATAAATATAGTAGGTACATTTTTTATTATTTATTTATTTAAAAAAAATTAAAAGACAAAAAATGAACAGACGTTATAAACTTCTGCTAAGACTACTAGACAAAAGATCCAAACTAACTTTGACAACAAAACGACTTATATACAACGCAATACTCAAACCTATGTTGACTTACGGACTTGAACTCTGGGGTTCTGCCAAGGCTTCCAATCTCCAGCGCATCCAATCCCTTCAATCCAAAATCCTTCGTACAATAGCCAATGCTCCTTACTACCTCTCCAACAAAACCCTTCACACTGACCTTAACGTACCTTTCATCACTGAAGTCGCTAAATCCAAATATAGACAATTATTTTCCCTTCTTAGTTCCCACAATAATCCTCTAGTCAGTGCCTTCCATTCTGCCATACTTCCCCAACGACGGCTTAAGAGTCAATGGCCTAGAGACCTCCTGAGCAGAAGCAGTGACAGTGACAGTGATTAGCTGTAAACGAGAGAAAAATAGTGACTAGGGAGTGTCACCACTAGGTGCTTTCTCCCCTCATGACATTTTGACATTGCCATTACCTCTTTATTAGCACATTTGCTTGTTGTATTTATTTGTATACAGTTGTAAATAGATATTTGTAAATTTAAAAAAAAAAAAAGTTATCTTTCATTTATTTATAAAAATTGTTTCCATCTCTTTTTAACTTTATTATTAAGTATCTAGTTATATCATTGTCCGTAATGACTAATTTGCTTGTTGTATTCTGTAGGCCCTGAATAAGGAAATAAATAGTTTCCGAAACGTTGGCCAAACATTAAGTTTTCATTTACACGACAGAACTTCGCATTCTTTCTACAATAAAAAAAATTACTACTCTAACGTACAGAATACAACAAACAAATTAGTCGTTATGGACAATGATATAACTAGATACTTAATAATAATTAGATGGAAACAATTTTTATAAATAAATGAAAGAGAAAAATATATATTTTTTAAAAATATAAATAAATAATAAAAAATAAATAAAATTTTTTTGAAAGTAGTAATACAATATGTATTATACAGGGTGGCCCAGTTAAGCGGGCCACAAGTGAAATAACTCCTAAACGGTTATATACGGAGATATCAAAATTGTGCATAGGACTAAAGTTGTAGCACTCGCCGAGAGCTGTAGTATGGCTTCCTCGAAAAGACATAAATGACCCTTTTAATGGCTCAAACAGCCCTTCGAAGGGCGGGGTTCCCTTTTGACCCTTAAGTTTCATTACATGTTATTAAAGTATTAAAGAAACAGGGAAGAACTGTGTAAACAGATTTTTGATACGTCGAGTAGTTCTCGGAACAAAAAACGTTTAAAGTTGCACGTTTTTCTTATTCTGAAGTTAGTTGGCATTTAATAACTTCATAATAAGAAAAATGTGCAACTTTAAACGTTTTTGTTTCGAGAACTACTTGACGTATCAAAAATCTGTTTGCACAGTTATTCCTTGTTTCTTTAGTACTTTAATAAAATGTAATGAAACTTAAGGGTCAAAAGGGAACCCCACTTTTCGAAGGGCTATTTGAGCCATTAAAAAGGTCATTTTTGTCTTTTCGAGGACGGTGCTACAACTTTAGTCCTATGCACAATTTTGATATCTTTAATCGTTTAGGAGTTATTTCACTTGTGGCCCGCTTATCTGGGCCACCCTGTATATATTTTTTTATTTATTATTTATATATGTATATAAATAAAAAATACCTTATGAATGACTTGAGTGGATGTGTGTGGGCAGGTGTATCCTGTAGGCTCTGAAGAAGGAAATACACAGTTTCCGAAACGTTGGCCAAATATTGAGTTTTCATTTACACGACAGAACCTCGAATTCCTTATACATTTTCTATTATGTTTGATTAAGTTTCCGCTCTCTAAACCCTCCCCCCTCCCTTGATTTGGCTGAAAATCATAAAGTCTATCACTTATGAACTTCCTAATCCATATATAAAATATCGTGACGATACATTTGGCTGAAGATCTGTATGTATCGTATTTATCTGCTCCTTTATTTATTATTACTTAATTATTTCCTTAAATCTGCACAATTTATTTATCTGAACTTCATTATCAATATGAGGCAGTTCCCTCATGTAAAACGAATACTCTCTTGTCAAATATACGTATAAAAAAAATATATATATCTGATGCAGGCCCCCCACATTATTCCCTGGGCCCCATTGCTAAAAGTCATGATGGGCCCCCCTCTTACTACCAAAAACAGAAATGTTGGCCTTTTTTTACAATATACATTTTTTAACCTTTATTACAATTATTTTTCATCAAACACACATTTAAACTAGTTTTAAGATTTTAGACAGTGTTTAGATTGTCATCGTAAATTTATTTTAAATACTGGTAAATACATAATTGAACAAATTAATTCTTAAATATTTTTGTTTGCTTAATTTTAGTATTCACACAGATAAAATAATAACTGTCGTAGGAAATTGGTGGTTACATTATAAACCATATGAATGAAAGCTACATTTTTCTGGCTTTGATCATTGAGAATTTTACAATTACATCACTGAAGTCAAGGCTTTGTACGTTTTGTACGCAACGCACTGCATATCCAATGAACCAATTTATATTACTCTGATGTAATATTTCATTGATACACATAAATCTAGTCCTAGTAATTATTGTTTTCTTTCTATGATTTATTAAAAATGTTCTACTTTTTAATTTTTTTCCCCGTCCTTGCGGGCCCCTTGGCCCACGGGCCCCGTTGCCGTAGCAACGGTAGCACCGGGCATGTGGGGGCCCTGATCTGATGTGCTCATAACTTAAATTGCTTATACCTACCACGTTCTCTCCCCATTCCCTTCTCCCGATTCTGAAGAAAAGTGCCGTTTTATTGGGTTTTCGATGTAAATATAAAATTTCATGTCGATACATTCATTACATCGGGAGTTATTGGGGTTTTTGAGTTAAACCCCCCTCTGATCCCCCTCTTCCCTTTGATCGATTTGGCTCAACATCAACAGGTGTCGCCCTTATGGGGTTATGGATACACAAATAAAGTTTCCTATCGATACATTCATTTAATCGAGAGTTATCATGTTCACACATATAGACAGATAGACAGCAATTTTTTATTTTATTTTTGGAATAAAGGTGTTGGAAACCAAAAAATTCGGGAGAAAACTCAACCTCAAATTTTTGACGGATTACCTAACCTATATAATAGGTTTTTACATTACATAACCTTATGTAGCTGGATAATAAATAATTTCCTGTCTGAGTGTCTGTACTTATGAACACGATTACTCCCAATGGAATGAATATATTGACACAACACAGGGGCGCCGGTAGCTCAGTGGTATGCGTGCTTGACTTCTGAGCTCAAGGTTGTGGGTTCGTAGCCCGACCGAGGCCCTTAGTTTATTTTATCTGGGAGGTAAAATAAACTTAAGCACGCCGTACTTCGGATGGGACGTTAAGCGATGGTCCCGAGCCTGTACGATGTCAGGTACTGGTTAAAGACCCCAGCCCTAGGTGAATAAAAATTTAGGGTAGGCAAAATTTAGAACTTCCACAGTAGAGTCGGGCTCATGTCCACCAGAGTGACGAAAGAGCGCTCTGGTAGTAGGCGATATGACCTCGTAGTTAAAGCCCGGGCATGAGTCATAAAACCTAACCAAACCTAACCTATTGACATAACATTTTATATATATACTCAGAACGCCATGATTTTCAGCCGAATCGGCCAAAGGGAAGATGACGTCATATTGGCTAGGTACAAAACCGGAAATAGAAAAGCCATATTTGCTAATTGACAGAGGCTGTGTAAGGGGGGTTATACACGGTCAGTTTGGCTTGAACACATCGAACTGACACACCAAACTGACGTGTATGGGGGTGTCTTAGGGTAAGGACACTACTATTTCGAGAGACATATTATGGCTTATGATGGACGTAGAATATTCTATGTAAAGGGGGTCATACACGGTCAGTTTGGTGTGTCAGATTTGTTTGTTTAAATAATTTCTAATAAATTAAATTAAAAATGTCAAGTAATGAGGAATTGTTGTTATATGGTGCTGTGGCTATTTACATTGTTGCATCCAAAAAAAGAAATCGAAGAAAAATTTGGGTTAAATACTGGCTTTCAAAAAGGGCGAAATATTCACATATAAATATTTTGGAGGAGCTCAGGTTTCATCCAAAAGATTGTAATAATTATTTGAGAATGGACGAAGAAACTTATCTTCAACTATATTCATTAGTTTCTCCTTTAATAAAAAAGCAAGTCACAAATATGAGAAATGCAATAACCACTCATGAAAGACTGACAGCAACTCAAACTATTAATTTTTTTTGTTACAGTCTCCTTACATGCTTTGGCATCAATTTCTTTAACTTTATTTACAAGCAACTCGTAGGAAGCGTCCTTTTTTAATGTATTGTGGTAATCTTTTGATTTAGCCTTCCATAAACATTCTTCTTGCCTCAATAAATCTATAAACTCAATTAAAAAGTCTTTACTCCAAGTAGACATAATTAATTCATCTTTTTATTTTTTAAAAACAATAAAAAACAAATAAATAAAACAAACATATTTTTTGAAATATTGTCTATTCCACTAAAGATATTTATAAAAATAAAACTTCCGGCTTCGGCCTTACACCATCGACAGGCCTAGACCTGATGGTGTGAGACCGAAACCGGTAGTTTTATTTTTATAAATATCTTTAGTGGAATAGACAATATTTCAAAAAATAAGTTTGTTTTATTTATTTATTACAAATTCTACAATATGTCCGCATTCCTCAACTTAGAAGTTAATAAAAAAACAACACACACTAAACAATAATTATTAATAAACTTTTAAAACTTAATTTTATTTATTGAAAACAAAGAAATCAAAATATGCATAAAATAATTATTTTAACTTTTGGTAATTGATAACACCGGAGCATGCGCAGAATGGCTAGTTTGAAGAACTGAACTGATTCAAACCCCACACAGTCAAATAGGCTTGTCGTCAGTTCGATGTGTCACACCATTGGATGGAATTTCATCAAAGCATCAGTTCATTTTTTTGGCATGATGTCATGCCATTTCTACCCCATACACGTCAGTTTGGTGTGTCAGTTCGATGTGTTCAAGCCAAACTGACCGTGTATGACCCCCTTTTTACTCTATATTTGTTTCTGACATTAAATTATGAATTCTATGCGTAGCTTTTTTGTTTTACTTTTACTCCGCCATTTTTACACTCTTTCCGGTGCTCATCAAACTTATTCTTCCTTTTTACAAGATTAATTTTTGTGAAAAGTTTGAAAAAATATGCCGAGATCTTCGGATGGGACGTTAAGCGATGGTCCCGAGTCAATTACTCGTGAAAGACCCCTACCCTAGATGAATAAAAATTTAGTGTAGGCAAAATTTAGGACTCCCTTAGTAGAGCTGGGCACAAGTCCACCAGACGAAAGAGCACTCTGGTAGTAGGCGATACGACCTTATAGTTAAAGCCCGGTTAACTAACTCTCTCTTTTTACAAGAACGATTTTCGAAGTTTGAAAAAAATCGGAATAAGCGTTCAGGAGTGATCGCGTGAACGGAATCATAAAAATTTGAAGGACCTCATGAATGGTGTCAGTTTATGTAGGTCTTACTAAATGGATAAGCTGAATTTATGTAGTAATTAACCGCTTTCATCAAAAGTGCAGCATGTAATCAGAGAATAATGTCCTAGTTATAAGTGTTTGACTCATTCTCATCTCTGATGAACAGGGGTAGGTACCCCAAATGTATAGGTTGCAAATTAATAGGGAATTAGAAGAGGTTTTACTGTTGTAGTTATGGATAAAGGAGAGAGTGGATGATGGAGGGATGGGGAGGTGGTGGGGGAAGGAGGCGTGGCCTTCTGTCCGTTGATTGGCTGACCGAACCGGAGGTGGGGGTGGGGAGGGACGAGACCGAGGCACCTTAACCTTCTCCTCATTTCAGTCTTGATGGACACGGACAGCGAGGAGGAGCTGCACAGGCCACTCGGTCGAAGGCAGCCGCCCATACATCACACCATCGATGCCATTCTCGGCATATCACAAGGTAAATAGTCACCTGATCCGAAACTATCGTCGAAAAACCGATATTATCTCTATTTGTGGCGTATATATTAAATTGGATGTTTTTTTTTTTTAATTTGCACAAAAAACGTTCATGTAGACAGGAAGATCAAATTCATTATCACTGGATCACTAGAAGAGAAGAAAATGGGGACATTAAAAAAAAAAAATCGTCGGTGAATCAACAGTAATGTACTAACCCTGCGCGAGTTGGACAACTATGTTTCCGCTCTCCCCTAAGACCAATCCACCGATTTGGCTCTTTCTCAGTGGCTTCTTAACCCTCATATAAAATTTTGTGTCGATACACTCATGACAGTTATTAGGGTTTTTGAGTTGACCCCCACCCAACCCCTTCTTTTTGGCCAATTTGGCTCAAAATTAAGGTGTAAATTAATGGGTAATAGGTAAATTAATATAAAATTTCATTAATTACATCGGCGTTATTGGAGTTTAGTTAAGCCCCCTCTAATCCCAGCTTTCTTTGGTCAATTCCAAGGAAATTATTAAGTGTCGTACTAATGAGGTTCTTGATCAAAATTTAGAATTTCTTATCGATACATTCATTACATCAGTAGTTAATTTATTTTTTCTAGTTAAGCCCGACTAATCCCCCGTTTCCTCCGGCCGATTTACCTGAAAATCTTTAGGTGTTCTGTTTATGGGTTATGGAGATATATAAAACTTCGTTTCGATACATTCCTTCTATCAAGTGTTAATTTTTTTTTTTTTTTTTTTGATGCGGTCAGAGAAGAAATTATATAAATTTTCTTATACTACGTATAGCTGGGATAGTAAAACCAATAGATTATCCATAATAGAGGACGACCGATTTTCAGGGAAATCAGCCAAATGCAAAAGCGGGGGGAGGACTTAACTCAAGAACTTTTATAACTGCCGATGTAATGGATGTATCGGAAGGGGAGAGGGTATTAGATTTTTGTTTGCCGATATAATGAATTCATTGTCCCGAAACATCCTCCGTGAGTCCAAAACCCCATAGGGAAGACATATCAATTTTCCGTGAAATCCGCTTAAGGAAAGGGGGGATTAGAGGAGGCTCGTCAAAAGACCTTAATAACTGCCGATGTAATGAATCAATCGAAACGATATTCAGTATGTAAATTCATGACCTCACAAGGACGATACATTATTTTCCTGAGAAAGAGGGGAGAAGAAAACCGTAATTGTTATGAATGTATCGACAGGAAATTTAATATGAAGATTCTGAACGATGATTCACTGCCAATTTTTTGTTATTGTCTTTGTATCTAAACAATAAAGAAAAAAATTATGGAAAAACAAAGATTTCGAGGATTTATCTTAAAAATCCGTTTACTTTTCGCGGCGTGCGAACTTATATACAATTTTATATGTGTATCCAGAACACCTAAGGACCACAAGTAAATGATTTTCAGGTTAATCGTCCAAATTGGGGTGGGGAGAAAGTTATTAGATTTTTAGGTTTAAAACTGCCGACGTAAACCCGCGACTTACTGCCACCTTAAATCCTATTCGTTCTTGATATTTTTAATTTATTTTTTTTACATTATTTTCCTTTACTTTTATCATCTCTCTTACCCATCCATCAAAATTGTCTTTCAATTCCTTTTTATTTATTTATTTAGTTTTTGTTCTTGTCCTAATAATTAAGCTAAATTTTTGTCCTGAGGACCTACCACTGGGTGGCCTTCCTCTCACATGCCATTCACGCCAATATGTCACTACCTACCATCATAGATGCTGGTTGTTGCTCCCTAGCAACAGTTGCATCTTTATAAATAAAAGACAAAAAAAAAAAAAAAAAAAAAAAACTGCCTATGTAATCAATACATTGACACGAAAATTCATATGTGAATTCAAAACCCCATAGGGAAGATACATATTAATTTTTCGCGAAATCGGCTGAAGGGAAGGGGGGATTAGAGGGGGCTCAACTCAAAAATGCCAATAACTGCCGATGTAATGAATGTATCGGCATGAAATTTCGAGTGGTTGATTCATTGGCGCTGGGAAAGTATATTGGCGATGACTCACTGGTTTTTTTAAAATCATTTTTGGAATCAGGGTAAAACTATCGAATTTCTGTAACTTCCCCTATAACTCGTACATCTGAAGAAATTCCAAATACAGTAGACTCTCCCTTATCCGGCGTTCTGTTAACCGGCGCGCTCCCTTATCCGGCGCTCGCAAAATAATATCAAATTTGTTAAACTAAAATTAACATTCAATTATTAGATTATTAATTGTATGAGCCACGTATATTTACGAGCACATAATAATTCCGAAACTCATTAATCTTTTATGAATTTTTATTGTACATATGTACATTGAATCTATAATGAAGGGAACGCTAATACAATATTTTATTACTTCACTTAATTAAACGCAGATTTCAAAATATCTTTTTACTGCTTGGATAAATATATGTACATATGTACGTACATATAATAAATCAATGTTCAATATGAACATATTTGTCAATTTAATAAATGCTATTAACAAAATACATACCTACACGTTTTATTCCTTAGCTCACCTAAAAACACTTTTTTTTATGCTTCAATTGATATATTTGATGATTTCCGTTATCCGGCGTTACGTCGGTCCCGACAACGCTGTATAAGGGAGAGTCTACTGTACGCCAGTTCGTATCCATCTTATCAATTGTCTGCGCCTCCTTTGTTTTGCAGATAAATATATATATATTTTTTTCGACTAAAATGCGTTCGTTATTTATTGTGCGAACGGACCCAAGTATAAATACATAAGAATTTGAAATAATTCCCAAATCGTGTTAACTTGAGCATGTTTGACTTAATTACTTGTTAAGCGCATAAACTGATTTCTATAGGAATTCACTTGAATTCCATCGCAGAAATAATGGAGAAAATGCAATTTATTCATTAGTCCATTGCCATTAAAGGGGCAATGTTGTGTCAAAATCGACTTTAGCGAAATGGGAAAAAATTAAATGAATTATAATGAAAAAAAAAAAGTTTCTAAAAGTGTCTCGAAGCTTTAAAACCTTCTCCTAAGGTTTTAACAAGATAAATTTTATTGGAATGATTAAAATTATTTTAAATTAGTTTGGGGTGGCTGAAGATTTTTGGGGGAGGAACTCATTTTTAAATCCCTACTATAGGGTATAGGGGAAGTTATGTAATCGGTCAGAATTTTAAGTTTAAGTAAAATTATTAGGTGTCGTTCTTATGGGGGTTTGAATTTAAATATACAATTTCATGTCGATACATTCATTACATCGGCAGTTATTATGTTCACAGACACTCAGACTAACAGAAATTTTCTTCTCCAGCTATATGAAGTATAGGGAAAGTTTTGTAATCGGTCAAAAATTCGATGCGAAGTTTTTAACGGAATTTTATTTCCGACCCCCAGATTTCAAATATGAAAAAAAAAAAAATCGTCTGTGAACACGATAACTCCCGATAGAATGAATGCATCATCACGAAATTTTATATGTGACTTGAGAACCCTCCAACGACGACACCGATCAATTTTCAGTAAAATCGGCCGAAGAGAAGAGGGATTAGGGAAAGGCTTATCAACCAACTGTAAATATACAGTCGTTAAATGACAAACATGGCTGGGGACTGACCGACTGTCAGTTGACTCTGCAGATATCTATTTTTGCCTTCTGGATAGGTATATGCAAATTTAAAATATAGCTAAGTATGTGTGTATGTGAATGTATGTGCATATATATGTGTATATATATATGTATATATATATATGGATAACTTATGTGTGTGCTTGTATGGGTAGTGAATGTGTATATATGTATGCATATGATAACAAATATAATTTAAATTATGAAAATAGAAAAAAAAAAATATCAAAATATATAATGAAAAAAAAAAAAAAAAAGAAAAAAAAAATTATAAAAAAAAAAAAGTTACAAAACAGCAAGGAAGAATATATATACAAAAAATGAGTAAAAAGAATATTAATGAAAAAAAAAAAAAAAAAAAAAAAAAAGTTACAAAACAAGGAAGAATATATATAAAAAATCAGTAAAAAGAATGGTAATGGAAAAAAAAAAAAAAAAAAAATTAGGTGTGTGTAATTTTATTCCTTATCATCTATCATGCATTGTCAGCTAGTACATAGGACTATAGACTTATAAGATATGCTTTGCAGCTCTGTCGTAAAAATTCAACTACACTGTAATAGCTGTGTGTTTGGCCTCCTTACGTGGATCTCACTGTGACTGCTCCCAGATCGCAGCGGGAATGTGCCGTTCTCCTAGAGTCTCTTAGCTGGGCCCCGGGATAGTCGGTCCGTCATCATGTTGTCTCTCTGGTCCGCTCTGATCTGCCTCCAATTATATGACTGCATATTATGACTACCTATTTTTCTTATTTTTTGTTATTATTTTCTTAAAAAAAAAGGGGGAAAAAAAAAAAAAATACACACATATATATATATACCTATATATATATATATATATAGATATAGTGAGCGATACTGCAAAATACGCTAGACTGGCGCTATGACCCTGGCTGTTGCGTGCCAAACAAAAACCCAAATACTACTACTACTAGGGAAAGGCTTAACTCAAAAACTCTAATAACAGATGTAATGAATATATCGACATTAAATTTAATATTTTGAGTCAAAACCCAATGAGGACATAATCTCTCAAATTTCAGAGATATCGACGGAAGTGGAGGGGGTTAATTCAAAAACTCTAATAACTGCCGATATAATGAATTTGTCGACACAACATTTAGTATGAAAATTTAGTATGTCAGCTATATATGTCAACTAATGAATATATATACTCGTATATATGTATATTTATATACAATATATTGTGTATATAAATACACACAGATAATTCTAGCTGGGGAAGTGCATGACCGGTGTTTCACAGATGACTTTTTCTGCCTCAGTTATACGAAGTATAGGGGAAGTTATGTAATCGGTCAGAAAGTTAATGTTGAGTTTTCACCAGAATATCCTGTTTTCCGAACCCCAGGTTCCAAAAATGAACAAAATATTTCCCTGTCAGTGTGTCTGAACACGATAACTCCCGATAGAATGAATGTATCGACACGAAATGAGGATTCAGAAGCCCCTATATAAGTCAATAATTGATTTTCAGCCGTAATGGAGGGAAAGCAACAACTTAATTATTTCGTGGTGGGGAAGTACATTGATTCAATGGCTTCACAACACCTTCCTTCACTAGATTCAATTATGTTCGTATATTCCTGCCAATGAACATGGCTTGTTGGCTTCTCTGTAACTGAGTGTGGCATACGCCCATAGGCCATAAGGAATTTGGAGAGGCTTTTAAGCACAATGTGTCCGGAGATGAGAGTTTTTATGTATTGTTGATAATACATTGTTAATGGTGTGTTGCTTATTTCTTAGTTAAGGATAAGGACTATATAACAATTGTTGAAAACTGACATTATTGATAATACTGGTGAAATTAGACAATGCCATAAATAAACAAGTTTTATTTCTTTCAAGTTCATAACAATTGTTGGTTAATTCCGGCATTTCTTCCAGAGGTGTCTTCTTATTCTTTTTTCTTTTTTCCGACACTATTTCGGGACTCTTACAAGTCCATTCTTCCGGTCACTATGAACTTGGTTCTGGAAATAGTGACCGGAAGAAGGGACTTGTAAGAGTCCCGAAATAGTGTCGGAAAAAATAAAAAAGAATAAGACACCTCTGGAAGAAATGTCGGAATTAACCAACAATGCAACATCCCAGAGAAGTTTAAAAAACACTATATAACAATTCGATATCGAAATGTTCATTCCATCGAGAGGTATTGAAGTTAAATCGCGTCTCTAACCCTCCTCCATTTTTTAAGCCACTTCATGCCTCAGAGTGTCAGTATAGACCGATCCAGCTTTCACACATTACTTCTGGCCCATAATAAGAATGATATCTCAAACATTTTTCATTATGTAATCAGCGCTCTGAAACTAAGATCATTCATTGTTAATGAATAATGTATTTAACTTCCATAGTATATTACTATTAACTTAGTATAACTTATTATTAACTTCCATAGTATAGTACTTATTTTATTTATACTCTATTTATTTAGTTAGTTAAAGGTTCCTGTAATTATGTATGTCATTTTTGTCCAGCTGACCAATATATAATTTTGGAAATGTTAATGTCAATATTGTAAAAGTAATGGTCACTGACTCGATTGTATAGGGGTGATCCCTTTGAACAATAACAATTATTATTATTATTATTATTTATTATTATTATTACTAACCCTCCTCCATTTTACCCTAAAAAATAATCGCTTATCCTATACTTGAGGCGTGTAGCTTCAAAACCAGTTCCATCCACATTTTTCCAAAATGAGTTTTTTCGATTTTTCGCAAGTTTTTGATACACTACATCACACTGCCAAGCGGTTAGGATCAAAACCAGCTCCTTCTATGTAAAAATTACGTTCAAAGTCATAGGCATGTTTCAAAACCAGCTTCATCCAAGCTTCTTTGCACAGTCACCAGGTATGCTGCGATCTGCACTCAGGGAGGTTCATTGCGTTTTTTTCGACTTTATTATGTTTACCTCTCTCTGTGATGGAAAAGTATCCAGAATTGGAAACCATTAGAGTGATAAAATAATGGCACTTCAAATTTTCAACAGTCGCCAAACGATTCTTGAAGATGTTGAAATTCAGGGCGAAGTGAATCAGCTGAATGATGTGGGAGCCTTTCAACAAAGTTCGAAGAGAATCAAGAACATTTCTGATAAGTCACCAAACTTGATACCAATAGGAATTCTTGTTGTTTCAGCAAAACTAACCTTTTGAAGACACATTTCGGACCTGACTGGAAAAATATCGATTCATTTCAGTATTATAAAAATGTGATTATGGGAAATAATAACGTTATTGATATGAATGAAGACAGTGGAAAGTGCGAAAATATTGATGAGAGTGAAAATGCGTTTGTTTGAGTGAAACTTTTTTCCCCTCACATTTTGTTTGATTTTCTTAAGCCTTTTCTTCTCTGAATTTCGTGAACATTTTTTTCTGATTTTTTTGAAACCTTTTCTTTTCACATTTTACGAAAAATAATTGTGTATTTTTTTTTCCATTGATTCAAACCGATATTTCTGATTCGTTTCATTTATATTGTTAATAATTTTTTTTTACAACTTTATTTTTTCTAATTTTTCAAAATATTATCTACCTAGTTACTGTTATTCATGTTTGACGAAGGTCAACAGTCACTTTTTGCATTGCAAAAGGTTGTTGATCACCTAGTTTGCTTCAAAACCAGCTCCATCCAAAATTTAAATTCAAATTTCCAGAAACTTTATTTATTTTTTTTATTTACAAATAGCTATTTACAACTGTATACAAATAAATACAACAAGCAAATGTGCTAATAAAGAGATAATGGCAATGTCAAAATGTCATGAGGGGAGAAATCACCCAGCGGTGACACTCCCTAGTCATTGTTTTTCTCTCGTTTATAGCTAATCACTGTCACTGTCCCTACTTCTGCTCAGGAGGTATCTAGGCCATTGATGCTTAAGCCGTCGTTGGGGAAGTATGGCAGAATGGAGGGCACGGACTAGAGGATTATTGTGGGAACTAAGAAGCGAAAATAATTTTTTATATTTGGATTTAGCGACTTCAGTGACGAAAGGTACGATCACCTAGTTTGCTTCAAAACCAGCTCCATCGAAAATTTAAATTCAAATTTCCAGAAACTTAAAATTGCAGAAGTCGTAAAGCTAACTTTGAAACAATCAAATATTTTGATTCTTTCAATTCATAATTAAAAAATATCAAAAAACTGATCAACATGGCAATAGGACGTTTCTTTGCTCTCCTTAAAAATTTCTGAAAATGGATGGTTTTGAAGCTACACGCCTCATTTGGTACTTTTTCTCCACTTCATCGAACTCGCCTTGGTGGATCCATTCAAATCATATACCGCACATTGTTCTTGTCCACGCCGAGAGCGCCCCCATAACTTGATATTTTTGAGTGCCATATACCATCCTGAGTTGAGCCACCTATGAAATACCCTGAGAATTTAGTGAATATACGTTCAGTCACGTGATGCCCAGACAAACAGACAGACTTTCTGCTTTATTTATATAGATAAATCTTATTTAAATATCGAATCCAAAATATTAATGATTTCATGGATATTTATACATATTTTTGTTTTTAGGTTTTCCATATTGGATTTACGGTAATTATGATTTCAATAAATTAAACATTTTTGATCAATGCAACTAGCTGTATTTCCTAACGCACACTTCATTGTTCTATTATTCATAAATTAGTATATGTTAAAATATTTATATCTTCACTTGTCTAAAGTTCAAGACAATGTTGATACACTTAAAAATGCATTTCTCCTAAAAATCGAGTTGCCTATAGTTTCAGGTACAATTTCATAAAGAACATGAGCCTGTAAAAACTTATTCTTTTTTTTAATGCGAAATTTGGGGAAAATTAACTTAAAAAATGCAATTCTATAAATTAAGTTTCAGCAGTAATAATTATGTATCTACATTTTTTATCAGTACTAAAATTTCATACAAAACTGCGACCATTAGTCAAGAAGATATGAATATTTCAATATTAATTCAAATTTAAAATTATTTATCTTGAAGAGTTTCGAAGATTTAGGTAAAATCTTTTGTACTAAATTCCATCTTTACAATTTCTATATTGCAAAAAAAAAAAAAAAAATCATGACCCAAATTGCAGATTTTTGAATTCTGCGGGGACTTTGGATTTTTACGAATAATGTCTGGCATAAAGTTGATTATTTAATAAGTGAAAAATTATTTTAATAATATTCGGTTAATCACCAGAATTGTACCTCACAAGCGCGAATTAATCAATTGGTGAAGCAACTATTTCGTGTCGATAAATCATTATGTAGACGTTATTGCGTTTTTTGAGTTCAACCTCTCCTCTGATCGCCCCTCCTCACCTACAGGGTTTTAAGGGCTATTGGATTTATATATAAAATTACGTATCGATACATTCATTATATCGGCAGTTATTAAGGTTTTTGGGTTGTCACCTACTCTGATCCCTCCTTCCCTTCGGCCGATTACTCTGAAAATTAATAGGTGTCTTTCTTATGAGGTTTTGAATTTATATATATATACAATTTCATGTCGATACTTGAGTTTTCACCGGAATTTCATATTTAGGACCACCTGAATAAAAAAATGGTACAAAAACCAATGTCTGTCTGTCTGTGAACACTATGACCTCCCATAGAATGAATATATCGAGACGAAATCTTATATGTAGATCCAGATTCTCATCTATTTAGAAGTGGATCAACAACCATAATGACTGCCGATGGAAGAAAATCCAAGCGATTTTTTATATGAGGATATAGAAGTAAGACACTTGAAGGCGCCGGTAACTCAGTGGTATGCGTGCTTGCCTTCTGAGCTCAAGGTCGTGGGTTCGAAACCCGGCCGAGACCCTTAGTTTATTTTATCTAAAAGGTAAAATAAACTTAAGCACGCCGTCCTTCGGATGGGACGTAAAGCGATGGTCCTGTGACGAGCCTGTACTCGTTAAAGACCCCTGGCCCTAGGTAAATAAAAATTTAGGGTAGGCAAAATTTAGAACTTCCACAGTAGAGTCGGGCTCATGTCCACCAGAGTGACGAAAGAGATCTCTGGTAGTAGGCGATATGACCTCGTAGTTAAAGCCCGGGCATGAGTCATAACAGCTTACTAGAAGTAAGACACTTATTGATTTTCAGCCAAAGTGGTTAGTGTTTAGAGGGAAAGCGGAAATTTAATATATTCTTATTTATTTATTTTTGTGGATGTGAATTTTCGGTGATTTTTTTCCCACTCGAATTGAAACATTCCCCACCGGTGGATGTAATTTAATTCATAGTGTCAGTCAGTCACGTCATTAATAATTGGCATGATCCGATTAGTTGGTGTAAGAGGCTTTATTGGTCCCAAGCTAACAACCACATCGCCCTTAGTGCTAACCGGCAACTAACCAATCCTCAGTAGATTGGCTAACCAATAACTTCTATCTTTTTGCTATCTCTGTCGATATAGAACTAGTCAAATTACTCAGCTAAGCTTTTGCTCTCCCTCTGAAACCTATTTACCGTTTTGGTTGAAATCAGGGCTTGGGGCGCCGCCTTCTCTTCGTTCGATTTTCCGAAAAATTATGTGTCGTCCTTAAGGAGTTTTGAATTTACATATAAAATTGTGTCATACTCTGATGCCCTTTCCCCCCGGCCAATTTTGCTTAAAATTAATGAGTGTCGTTCTTATGAGAATTTGAATTTATATACTGAATGTCGCATCGAAACATTCATTACATAGGCAGTTATTGAAGTTTTTGAGTTGAGCCCCCTCAGATTTCCCCTTCCTGTCAACCGATTCTGCGAAAAATTAATAGGTGTCGTCCTTATAGGATATTGAATGTGCACAGGGGCGTTGCCAGGATTTTGACCAGAGTTAGGCTACGAGGGTGGAGGGTATAGACTCATGGGGGCACAGCCCGCAGTTTCCGTGGTTAGCGTTGCAGACTTTGTGTTATTAATTTGGGAGACTTGGATCCCTAGAAGCTCCCCCTGAGGTAACCACTGACTGTAATACTTAAGTTGACTTTACATGAGCAGCAAAAATGCACGCTGTGGTTTCTGTGCTTTTAGAATTAAATGACTTACAGCCAACAGCGTGCATCTTCTGCTGCGCTTTGCATTTTTACTGCGCATGTAAAATCAGCTTTAAGAGTATAAAGTATAACATAAATGACGATTTTGAGCGAGGAAATGAAATGATCAAATTCATATATATTTATGTAACAGCTGATTGCTGATTTAGGAATCAGACGCACGGGAAATTTGAAGATCCTATTGGTAACTTGCAAGCAATCCATTTTTAATAAAAACTATTTTTTTAGTTTATTTAATTTTTATCTTGGTTTTTTGCTCTGGCCAGGGGGAGGGGGGGGCACGCACCCCCCTCTCCCCTCCTGGCTACGCCCCTGAATGTACATATGAAATTTGTGTCGATACATATGACTGCAGTCATTAGAGTTTTTTTTTAAACGTCTCCCTTCCCTTTGGCTGCAAATCAATATTTGTCGGCCATATGTGGTTCTAGATATACATAAAAATTTCATGTCGATTGATTCATTCTATCGGGAGTAACCATGTTCACAAACACAGACAGACAGAGATTTGCTTTTTTTGCAATTTTTGAATCAGAAGGTCAGAAAACATGAAATTCCGGTGAAAATTGAACATTGAAATTTTGGCTGATTGCATAACTTCCCCTATACTTCTTATAGCAAGTAGTAAAAGAGGGGAAATGAAAAAAAATGAGAATTTACTAATTTTCTGAAGCTTTTAGTTTCGGGTTAAGCGGGGTACTATTCTGAATTTCATTCTCGGCGTAGACGTACCTTTTATGGTTCAAGTTAAAGAATACACAGTTTATACAATCCGGTTCTGACGACATGTTGACTGGAGCGTGAAATGACTAACTCTTTAAAATTGCCTCCACGCCCCGTTTCCTTCCATCTGGTGAACCGATTTTTATGATTACCGAACTTTATTTTCCTTTTCTCATAAACGATTTTTCTGTAAAATAAAAAAAAACAATTGGAAAGTACTCGAATATAGAGTATCGAGTACCGTAAGTTTTGAAAATGCTAGACATACCCGGACTATTCAGCAGCTAAGGTTTGAATGCAATTCAACATAATCGGACTATTCAGCAGCTAAGGTTTGAATGCAATTCAAAGTTCGAATAAAAATTAAAATTGATAAAAATTAATTTTTTCTTAAAAGTTGACAAAATAATACTGAACTTCTGGATTCTATGACCAACAGAATTATTAATTATTATAAATTACATTTGAAATTATTATTATTCTCCATTTTTCTTTTTAATTGCTAAACGTTTTTTAATAAATAATCAAGTTTTCAAGTTGAACATTGTGAAAGAAAAACAATACAAAATACTTCATTATCATATATTATGAAAGAATATACAGACAAACATCCGATAATACAAACTGAAGAAAAAAAAAAAGAAATATATAGAAATTATATTAATTGCAAAAACTAATTAAGAATGAATTGAAAAGTACAGCATTATATTCAGTGATCAATATATAATTCAAATTTGTTAAAACATTCTAAAAACAACGGCGAGTTATCAATAAATTTTTTTTTTTTTTTTTTTTTTTTTTTTTTTTTTTTTTTTTTTTTTTTTCTTTTTTTTTTTTTTTTTTTTTTTTATTTACAAAGAGATATTTACAACTGTATAAAAATATATACAACAAGCAAATATGCTAATACAGACATAATGGCAATGTCATGAGGGGAGAAATCACCCAGTGGTGACACTTCCTAGTCACTGATTTTCTCTCATTTGTAACTAATCACTGTCACTGTCACTGCTGCTGCTAAGGAGGTCTCTAGGCCATTGACGCTTAAGCCGTCGTTGGGGAAGTACGGCAGAATGGAGGGCACGGACCAGAGGATTATTGTGGGAACCAAGAAGGGAAAATAGTTTTTTGTATCTGCATTTAGCGACTTCAGTAATGAAAGGTACATTAAGGTCAGTGTGAAGGGTTTTGTTGGAGACGTAGTAAGGAGCATTGGCTATTGTACGAAGGATTTTGGATTGAAGGGATTGGATGCGCTGGAGATTGGAAGCCTTGGCAGAACCCCAGAGTTCAAGTCCGTAAGTCCACATAGGTTTGAGTATTGAGTTGTATATAAGTCGTTTTGTTGTCAAAGTTAGTTTGGATCTTTTGTCTAGCAGTCGTAGTAGAAGTTTATAACGTCTGTTCATTTCTTGTCTTTTCAGTCTCGTGTGAGGATTCCAAGTTAGTCGTTTGTCGAGTATGAGGCCTAGATAGCGGACTTCGTTTTTTAAAGGGATGGGATTTTTGTTAAGGTACACTGGAGGGCAGGTATATTTTCGACGAAGGGTGAAGACGATGTGAACTGATTTTGTGATATGTCAATAAATGTTAACTTATAATTTCATTTTAATTAAATAAGTACAAGTACTTTATGCTACATTCACAACTTCTAAAGTTTTTTTAAAATACTAATATATTTTCTTTTCTAAAGTATTAAATACCGTGCAATTGATTGAGATAAATTAACATTTATTAAAATACAATGATTATAATAAATTCATTAAATAATCTATATGTATATATTTCATTGATATTACCAGGGTTTTATCCTTCTTTGTCGGGTAGACCATCTGCTCGAACGTCACATCTGAAAATCAGTCAAATCTTATTAGATTTTAGATTAGATTTTATGACTCATGCCCAGGCTTTAACTACGAGGTCATATCGCCTACTAGAGCGCGCTTTCGTCATTCTGATGGGCATGAGCCCGTCTCTACTGGGGAGTCCTAAATTTTGCCTAACCTAAATTTTTAATTACCTAGGGTAGGGGTCTTTATCGAGTACCTGACATCGGACAGGCTCGGGACCATCGCTTAACGTCCCATCCGAAGGACGGCTTGCTCAAGTTTATTTTATCTCCCAGATAAAACGTCGGGTTTAAAACCCACGTTCTTGAGCTCAGAAGGCAAGCATGCATACCACTGAGCTACCGGCGCCCTCCAGTCAAATCTTATTCTAATATACACGAACAGGACTGGTTCATCGGAATGTGTCTCAAAAATTCAAATTTAAATGTATTTATTGCTTACAGGATGGATAATATATCCCCGAGCAAGGAGTTGGTCCTTGTATAAATTACAATATTATGAAAAATGATATGTAGTTATATTGCGTGGCCGTTCTCCCCCTCTCGTTACATTGTTTATGGACGATCTTCAAGTCCATGGTTCAAAGAAGATGTGGGTTGTCATATCTGTTACTTAGAGGCAGGGGACTGCTCTGGACGTTGTCAGACAGGATAAAAGGATTAGAAGGGAGCTAAGGAAGTGTGTTTGTGTGTTTGTTTACATGGACAAAGGTTTGTGTTGCGCCATCTCAGTAGCCATTGTGTCCAGAGTACCTGGCGGTGCTCGGGGACTCTGTAATGAGAGCACCTCTTGGATTCTCTGTTTACACAACACCCAACACTCCCAAATCTCTCCTAATTCTGAGCCGCCTATTGATGTGAAAAACATCTCTGACTGAGCCCCTAACCTGGAAGCATTTGCCGACTAGTCTCACAATCCTTGGATCATGTTGTCCAACGTCAAAGGCGTACATTAGAAAGATGAGAGAAGTACAATTCTTCTTGATTAGCACTGGAAGACTTCTTGGCATTTTTTAAGTAAGTGTCGGAATGGCAAAATGCCACGCTGTGTTCTATTTTGTCCGTCCAGTGGATACAGTTTGGCCTCAGAATATATTTTTTTATTACTTCCCCCCCCAGCTGTACGTTTGGCCAGAAATTCGATCTTATTTTTATCTATTAGCGGAAATTCATGTTTTCCTGCTCCCTGATTCCAAAAATTGATTGTAATATTCTGAACCAATTCACACATGATAGACTGGACTGTTGTTCCTTCGATTTAGAAACAGTTCTTTCCATTGACTACATGGAATAGTCTGAACCAGTTCCTATATGATGAACTGGACCATAACACAACTGCGACTGAACCATGTTTAGACTGAATTGAATCCATTCCAAGCAGTCTTGGTCTAGTCGCAGTCCGGTTCGAGTCCACTCCAGTCCTATAGAGTCCAGGGACGGTGCTGGACATACTAACCTGGAGGGAGCGGATTGAGGAGGAGTGTACAGACTGTCTCAGTCCAGCCGCAGTGCGGTCGGAGTCCAGTCCAGGGACGGTCTATAGACTGCCAAGGGACTGGTATGCACTGAACACAGACATACTAACCTGGGCGAATGGAGGAGGAGTGTACAGTCGATCTCAGTCCAGCCGCAGTGAGTTCTGAGTTCAGTCCAGTCCTATAGAGTCCAGGGACGGTCTAGACTGCCAAGGGACTGTTATGCGCTGAACACGGACATACTACAGGTGTACAGTCGATCTCAGTCCAGCCGCAGTCCGGTCTCATTTCAATCCTGGTCTGTTCTATAATATGTGAATCGAACTTTACGCAGCTTCTGCGTTATCAGACTTTCATAAAATCAGGCGGTTTAGAGAAAACTGATCCCTATTTAATGAAACGTGGTGTTTTAGTGTAATTCCCCCGTGACAAGGGTTCCTATTTTGGCTCTGCTAAGGGATGATATGATGGGTTTCTGTGGCCATGCCTGTCCGGGACAGATATTCACATACAGCACTACGTTAGTTAAGCTTGCCTTAACGACTTCAAATTTAATCTGTTTTAATTGCCTTTCCAAAACATTCTCCCACTCTTTCTCTCTCTCTCCCGCCAAAAATCACCCCACTCCCACCACACCCCCTCGTCCATTACAAACTTAATGAAAATGTTGATTGCACAAATTGTCCTATTATCGGAATAAACTTTAATTTGTATTTACAGGTATAATCAATTTAAAAATTAATTTTGAATCACTTTATTTACTCTCCTTGATTACATTCGTTTTTATTCGACTAATTTATTTTATGTTTAATGAAAAAAGGTATTTTCATATAATTTAGCAGTTATTTTTTTTAATTAACTCATTTAATTAAATGGAAAATGTTAAAACATAATATTTTTATATATTAAACAGCTATTGATTATACTAAACTGGAGAGTGGAGTGGGGGGGGGGGGGGGGGGGGGTGATACATTTTTTACTCTCCCAGCTATATGTATTACAGGAGGAAATTATATAATCGGTCAATAATTCTATTTTAAATTTCCCCGGTAAATCATACTTTTCTAATTTCCAAATTCAAAAAAGTAAAAAAAAAAATTGTCGGTGAATCACCGGCAATGTATTTCCCCAGCACGAATTAATCAGTTAAGTTTTCGCTCTCCCTCTAAAACCAATCGACTCTTTTGTCTAAAACTCGACCAATCGACTTCTGATATCTCATACTCAATTTCGTGTCGACATTCATTACATAGGCAGTTATTAGTGTATTTCAGTTGGGCCCCACTCCTCTGATCCCCCTCTCTTTCTCTTGGTCAATATGACTGAAAATTCGTATGTGTAGTTTTTATGGGGTTCTAGACGTACATATGTGTCGATACATTCATTACATCGACTTGGTAGCAGCCATGAGGAATCATCTGGTCTGTCTCGATATAAATACAATATTAAATTCGAAATACAACTCTCTCTACCGATTGGTCAGTGCTTTAGACAAGCACAGCTGAAAGAGTTCATTTAATTAGTATACTAGTGAGTGAGTGACTCAAGGGATTGTTGACTAAGTGACACGGATCCCAGCGGATCCGCCACTGCCATTGTGTCACTGAGTAGTCACCTATCGATCCGTGGTTCAGTCTCCCCCCCTCGCTCTAATCAGTCTACTTGTCAACCCCCACCCACTCAACAATCAATTAACTCGTTTAGAAGTCATGATTCGATAAAGCCTGACACTACCGCAATGCTACACAATGAAACTGCATATTTTCAGATAATGTCGGTTTTACTTAATTAGGTCAATGTCTTTAGATTATGATTTGTGTACACTGTTCGAATAGGGATTAATAACTCACTTTTTCATCCTACTATCGTTGGGAATAGGGTTGCCACCCATACTTTATTATAAAGTATTGTACGTTATTTCGGGTAATTGTACTCTAAACTCTATGAGAACAATAAAGTACGCGAAAATACTTTATTTCGCATGATTTGATTTCTCTGGGATTCATTTTATATATAACATACAAAAAAAGGTTGGTCGTAAGAATTTTTGCGTAAAACGGAACGACAGATTTACTGGGGTCGGTGACGTTATCGATTGTTGCCGACTAGGATCCATAATTGACGAATATACTCTGTGGCGGTCGCCACATAAACGTTCGTTTTTGAAACCATCCTTACCTCAAATGTCAACATTGTCAATGTCAAATGACAAAACGAACAGAAGTTTTGTCAACATTGTCAAAACTTCTGTTCGTTTTGTGTAAGGCGGATTGAGTGCAATAAAAATACGATTAATCGGTTTAATAGCTTTATGTTGTAGTAAATCATGGACAGGGACAACCTTAGTAAACAATGTACTCCATGCACACCTACAAAACGTCATTTTGATAGTGAAACGGATCAAATAGATAGTGAACGTGTAATTTTATATTACACTTAGCAATATAAATTTAAAAAGCTATGTCGAATTTGATCATTTTGTTAACATAGTTGAAAATTTAAATCTGCAAAAACTTAATATAAATATGAATGATCTTTATGGAGAAATTTCTTTATTAGACAAATTATATAATCAAATATATAGCTCTGAAGGTTTTGCGGAATTGTCTACTGCACAAAAATGGCAGCAATTATTTAATAAGACTGATGAAAATTTTTGAATTTTGTATAAATTAATTTCATTTGTACTATCGATTCCCGCCACGTCAGCATTCACAGAGAGTGTTTTTTCTATGATAAATAGCGAATGGCGAGACGAAAGAAACAAAGCGTCTCCGAGTCTGATAAAAAATGAATTACTTTTATTTACTTTAACTTAAATATAGACTGTAAAGATGCTATGAAGCTGTTTAGCAGTGAGAATTATTTGTTAAAAGTTGCTAAAAATAATGAAAAATATGTTTTTAAGCAAAATAATAAAGTAAAATAAATAGAACCTAATTTTGACACTATGTACTTTTCTTTTCTAACTTTAACAACCAATGTACTTTATTTGCACAAAAAAAAGGTGGCAACCCTGGTTGGGAAGAACACATTTTCTCTCCAGTTTACATTTTGAAATACAGTAGAACCTCTTTAAGTCGAACCTCGATAAGTCGAAAACCTCCAGAACTCGAAAAAAAGTTTTGTTCCTTTCTCTTCAAGACCCGAAACCTCCATTACTCGAAATCTCAACCCTCTATTAGTCGAAATAATCAGTGAGTCCCTACAAGCCATTTTGGTACGTATTTTCCCTCTATAACTCGAAAAAAATGAATTGGACCTCTGTATCTCGAACATAGCTATGTTTTCTTTTTACAACCTTTACAACTTGATTATTTGAAACTTATTACGTCTATAGCTCGAAGAAAAATGAGTTACCGACTTTAAGAATTTGCCGACAATGTACACCATTGTTTCTTACAAAACAATTTAGGAGTATACAATAAATAGGATTACCAATTATCTAAAGCAAAAAAAAAATTACTGACTTTTTAATACCTACATATACTACGTATTTTTTATTTTAAGGATGTTTTGAAATAATGTTGATTTATAATAAATATAAATATGTTTGTTAGGTAAATCTGTAACTTCAATTTTTATTTATTTCTCCTCTCTAACTCAAAATTAATTAGAATGAATCTTAACCTCTACAAGTGGAATCAAAACCCGCCTGTCGAAAACTCTATAACTCGAATCTTTTGGCGTCTCCCTTGATGTTCGACTTATAGAGGTTCTACTGTATAACTGATATCTTCGGTGTGAGAGATTCAGTGAACCACCGACAATAAACTTCTCCAACCATGAACTAATCAATAAAGTGTTCGCTCTCTCTCCAAAACCAATTGACCGTTTGGCTTAATTATCAATACTTGACATAAAAATATACTTCTGAATCCTCATACTAAATTTTGTGTCCATACATTCATTACATCGAGATTTATTAGTTTTTTTTTGTTGAGTCCCTCTCTGACCTGAATTTTCATATGAAATTGTGGGTCAATACATTCATTACAACGGTAGTTATTGTCATAAAATAAGATGTGATTTGGCCCCGAAGTAGTTTTAATTTTCTTCCTAATTCTGCAAAAATTTAATTAGATCTAAAGGCGCAATTCCACTGAGGCAACACTGAACGACATGAGGCATGATACTTGTTTCCTAGTGTTGCCTGTTTATAGGTGTGCGACTATGTGCCACAACATTCAACAATGTCGCATGCGGCATTTGTCTCCTCACGTCGCATGCGCTTTGTCGTCTATGCTTGTAGCATGCGTCTAAAACGATTCCATTCAGGCAACTTCAGTTTGGTGCATCATGTCTTTACAAAAAGTCGCGGCAGCTGCTTATTTGGTAATAGTTTTGAATAGTAAAAAGAAACGAAGAAGGCCGCGGTGGTGGAGAAGAGAACTATATGTTGGTGGTCAAGAAACTCGGCATAATTTATACAAGGACTTGGTTGCTGATGATGAAGCTCTATTTCGAAATTTTACACGAATGAGTAAAGACGATTTTGAGTACTTGCTGAAAGTCCTCTTCATCACTGCCTGCAGTTGACAATGTTGATTTAGGTACATCGACGTCCAATAAAAAAATTAAAAGCTCTAAAGCAAACCATTTTCCTGTTTTGCTAGGAGATGAGCCAGTTTTTTTGGATTGTAGTTTTTTTCGCTCACGATGGAATGCTGAACGCAAATTCTTGATTTTCTTTTTTACCTCAGCCACAGTACAATTATGTATATTTATTAGCTAGCTTTTTTTTAACTTGTCATTTTTTATTCGAGTGTCTTTATAATCACTAATTTTGTTGTTCCATAATTCGGGTGAATTATGGTAATCATCAATAAATGATGTGGTTCTTTCATTATTCCAATCCATGTCGCACGATACAAGCCGCACCGATCCGCTGACTGTTGGATAACGACGACACTGTTCGACACGTTGAATCCTGTCGGGAGGTGACGCATGCGGCCTGGCAACAACAGTCAACTTGTAGCATGCGGCAAAGGAGACTTGTTTCTTGTCGCTTCGTGTTCCTTCAATGCCGCATGCTACATGTTGCCCTAAAAGTTGCCTCAGTGGAATTGCGCCTTAAGTTAGCACATGTGCCCTCTTTAATTCAAATTTCAGGTGCATGGCTACAATCGTTTCTATGTCCAAGCGCTCACAAAGTTCCAATCATACACAAGCAGACATCGAGAAAGTTGTCAAATCGTTCTCAAAACGTGTAATTCCGTTACAAAATATATTTAAATTGGTTTCACAATGACAATACTTTATTACACTAAAATATAAGATAGTAAAAAGTATTTCCCCCAAAACTTCGATCTACCGAGACGTCAATTATTTTTTCAGTGTTTTAATTTAAAAAAAATAAATAAAGTACAGTAAATTAGGGGAAAAGTCTTCCAAAGAGTAGAAAAGGGCAGCGAGAGTTCGTCTTTTCCAGAATTGTTAGTACATAAAAAAGTTATATCAACCAAATAACGAAAACATTTTATGAAAAAAGGATGAACACAATAAGCCTTCTGCTCCATATTTTTGTTTGCAAGTATAACATTCAACTCCATCTATTGGGCTCAATAAAAGTAGATCTCTTGTGTAAGAAATTTCACTTATGCTTTCCCAAATGATCACAGTTATCAGAATTGTTGCATTAAAATTAGTGAGAAGCAGTGACTTAACGCCGCAGGTTATCAGACATTTGGTGAAATACTGGTGAATTCCATGCGATGGATTTCCCCAGCTTGGATCATCATATATATAAAGCTGAAAATGTCTGTGCGTTGTACCGCTATAACTCACGAACGGCTTGATGGATTTGATTAATTGTTTTTTTAATTTGTTCGTTATCGTCTGTGGAAGGTTATAGGCGTATTAGTACCTCAATATCTGGTCCATCCCAGCATCCACCCACGCAATCTTTGTAACTCAAAAACCACTGCAATGATTAATGAGGAATCTTTTTGAATAGATAAGTTTTATCTATCGGAAGGTTAAGGTCTATTTTTTAATCAATCCCCCTGGTCCATCCCAGCATCCACTCACGCAATCTTTGTAACCCAAAAACCACTGCAATGATTAATGAGCAATCTTTTTGAATAGATAAGTTTTATCTACCGGAATGTTAAGGTCTATTTTTTAATCAACCCCTGGTCCATCCCAGCATCCACTCACGCAATCTTTGTAACTCGAAAACCATTGCAACGATTAATGAGAAATCTTTTTGAATAAATTAGTTTTAGCTCCAAAGCTAGCGTTACTACAGTTGAAGGACTATAAGCCTTATTCCGTATGAATAATTGAAAATTATAACATCATGAATGTCCGGTCGAGGAACTGAATAGCCTTATAGGAGATATTGGGAGAAAAGTCAAAGTTCCCCGGGCAACGCCGGGTATTACTGCTAGTTTATAATAAATATTCTTCTCCTCTTCGGCCGATTTAGCTGAAAATCAACAGATGTCTTTCTTAGCGAATTCTCAGTGTATATATACAAGTTCGGGTTGATAATTTCTCATATGTATTAAATATATAATACATTTTATTTTTATTTTTGGATTCGGTAACTGCTGATGGAATGAATATATCTGAGAGAAATTTTATACACAGATCCAGAATCCCATATCAACGATAGCTATTGATTTTCAGCTAAATCTGGTAGAGTAGAGGAGGGACTTAACTCGGAAACCCTAATAACTCTAGAGCTAGAATGAACATTTTGATATGAAAATTTATATGTGGATTCAGAAGTTGTTATGTAAGTCATCTATTAACTTTAAGAAAAAGAAGAAAAATTTATATGGAGAGCGGAAACTTACTTTATAACAAATAATCAGACCTGGCGATGTACATTGCCGGTGATTCACGATATCTTATTATTCGAATTAGATTATTTAGACCAGGGGTCTGCAACCTTTTTGCACATGCAGGCCTAATCCACAGGTCCAGGTTATCAAGCGTGGGCATCATTCCAAAACTATGTAGTTAAATAGACACTAAGGTGTGCCCAAATGATGAGAAAAATTTGTTAGTCCTCCATTTTGTTTTAAAAGGCTGCTAATCTTCCAGATCTCTCGAGGGCCGCACAAGAGGTCTGTGAGGGCAGGCCTCGAAACAGATTACTTATGGGGATTATGTACACATATAGATGTATTATAGAATGGTCATAGTAAATGAAATCTTTTTCATATGATGATATTACAAAATGATATTTGTTGGTGTCACGCAAGGAGATCTGTGATATAATCGATATCTATTTATCTAGATCACAGATTAGGTGAAATGTTGGTCGAGGTCTGATTGGATGATGTCATCCCTCATCACATTGTTAAGTCAGGGATCAATAGCGTTAGCTGTCAAATCTGTGGCATAGACAAAAGTGGAGGGGAACATCTTGTACGTCTAGGACCATCGGTATCTTTCGCACAAGATTAGACAATGGGAAAGGTTGATTTCATAGTTCTAACATGAGATATCCATCCATTGAATAAGTAAATTTGGCTCGATGGGATCCGAACCCTTGCTCCTTGGGTTGAGAACATGACCTCCTTCTCCGCCTTCTCGAGGTTTCCGATTTTTCATACACTAAAACCGTTACACTTTTTCGTCACGGATTTTGGATAATCTTTTCACATTATAGAATAGCTATGTCCAGCTGTAGAGAGAATCGAAGTCGCCAAAAAAATTGGAATTATAACTGACCTGGCTCAGTCCATGGTAAACCGAAGTAGTCCAAACTTTTCATAAATTGACCTAGCCACTTCAATTTTGTGTCAAATTTCAACCAAATCACATCACTCACTTAAAAAAGGTAGACAACAGGGACCCCGTGTTCACTTCGGCTGATATTTTACTTTCACGTCGCCTAGTGTGCTGTGTGGAATGAGAAATCCCTGAGCTTATAAATTTTCAGTCAAATCGGCCTTAAAAAATGGGGGGTTTAACTTCATAATCGTAATAACTGTCAATGGAAAGGATGTATCGACATGAAATCTTATATGTGGAATAAGGACTTCATAAGTAAGACACCAATTGAATTTCAGCTAAATCCGCTACAGGGAAGTGGTAGATTTAATTGAAAGATGTTAATAAATGTCGATGAAGTGGATGAATTGACATGTCATTTTGTACGTAGTTTCATATGTACCATATTAAAACGCCTATTCATTTTTAGCTAAATCGGTCGAAGAAGACTGAGACGTTTAGGTACAGCAGGAATATTACGTTGATTACGAATAATTCATGCTGGAGAAGTAAGTACATTGTGGACATTTTCCCTGAATGTTACAGGTTGTAAGAACGGAGTGACGACGGGAACGGACGATCATCATCGGGATGCGGATGTACATCGGACTGAAGATCCAGAAGACTCAGGGGTTTCTCCAGGCAGTCCGGACAAGAAGAAACACCGTCGAAATAGAACCACATTCACCACCTACCAACTCCATGAACTGGAACGGGCCTTTGAGAAGAGCCACTATCCTGATGTGTACAGCAGAGAGGAACTTGCCATCAAGGTGAACCTCCCCGAAGTACGAGTTCAGGTATTTACATTTTCAAAAACATTTTTATTAGTATGTATTATACTACAGAATAGTATAGAGGTATTTTCCTGTGAGACTCTCGAATTAAAGCTGTCCGTTCGTGCAGAAAGAAGCCTTCTACCTACACTTTTCCATCCCTATTAATTATTAAAATAATTATTCAAATTTCAAGAACTAAATTCAGCTTCATGTTGTGGGTTTCAATAGTTTTCTATACCTTCATTTGATATCCCAGTTGAGTTTTTTTAAAACGCTTGGTTTGAATGCTCGCAAGAGGAATTTCACAAATTTTAGTATTTCCTCGTTGTTTTAGGATTTTTTAGGAGTAGATAGTTGGAGTCTAGACTAATCAATGTCAAGAGCTGACATAGTTTATTGTCACATCACGGAACGCGATCTTGAGGCCACCTCCTCTTCAGACGACGTGGAGGGTTATTAGGAGGGACTTGAGAGGATAGGACTTATCCGGACGGATTAGAGTTTATTATGAAAAGATGAAATCGGGACTAGATTAGTTCTTGGACGATGAGTGAATTGAGATATTTGTAGAGCTTGTTGGTAGGAAGGAGCATTGACAATTCGATAGTAGACTTTGGGGACTGGAATATTTGGATATGGTTTGAATTGAATTCTTTCCCGTAGTTCAAAAGCTCCAAAGTTTGTTGTCAGTGGAAAGTTTAGATTTCGGTGCAAGTAGTCAGTACATTTAGTTGTCTTGTACGTGTGTTCCACGTTAGTCTACTGCCCAGATAAAACCCGAGAGAGCGGACTTGTCTTCTTATAATAAATGTTCGTTTTTTCTTCAAAATAGTCTTTTCTCTGACTGACATACGCTCATTAGCCCCTGAATTATATATCCTCGGATATGGTCGTGTAGCATAGTACAACTTGTTAGTATATATTTTTGTTACCTAATAACTAAAGAAGGGCTGGACCAGTATTAATGATATTTTCCAATGATACTCCAGAAATATACTAGTCTCACCGGTGAAATTATTATTGATAAGTATTTGTGTGCATATTATTTTAGAAATAGAACACACTAGTCAACATACTTCTGATAGAGCTTAACTCAAAAAAAAAATATCCATTATAACCATTTTGTGATTTAAAAAATTGTAAAAAGGGATTTAAAGAATTATATTAAAGCCATTAGGTAAAGTGGTCTTTATTCTCGTCCGTTTTTTTTTATAAAAATTGAATTTACTCAAGAGATTTTATTTTTATTAAGCCTGGCATCTCCAAGATATTTTCCGGTATTTCTAACCCTCCCATATACCTAGCATTTATTTAGTGAGATACAAAAATTGCATTTTGTAGCAGGAACTGGTTCTTTCAGACCAAAAACAATTAAAACATAAAATTTCGTCGATTCATTCATTACATTGGTAGTTATTGGGGTTTTTGTGTCGAGCCCCCTCTGATTCCCCCTTCCCTTTTGCCAATTCCGCTGAAAATTAATCGGTGCCGTCCTTATGGGTTTTTGGATGCATATATAAAATTTCGTGTCGATACATTCATTCTATATGGATTTATCGTGTTCAGACACTCAAACACTGACAGAAATTTGGAATTAGAGTGTCGGAAAACATGAAACTGAAAACTCAAAAGTCCATGCACTTATAAGCTGCGTAAAGTTAGCGGATTTCCCTGGTAGGTGTTCACTATAGGCAAGTCATATTTCGGTTTCTCATGGTCGTACACGATCGTTTTAAAACTCAAATTAAATAAAACATCATATAATCGATTCTGACTGGGTATAAGGAATTGTTTATTATTATATACCCTATTATTTTTCATCCAAACGTGCCAAAGGGAAAGGGGATGGGGGTATATAAACTCCTTACTGCCGATAAAATGAACGTATTAACTTGAAATTTCGTATATAAATTCAAAACCCCATAAGGAGGACGCATACCAGAGGGGGCTCAACTCAAAAACCCTAATAACTGCCGATGTTATGAATATATTGACATGAACTTTGGTAAGAGTTTATCAACTTTTTATTAAGATAGATTTTAGATAGCGAAAAGTTAATTGAGTAGTTCTTATTGAGGCCTGCTATTCACCGATGAATTTAGATATTTTGCAAATATTTTTTGACGATTGCTGTAAATATTTTTATAATGCAATAAAATAATTATTATTATTGACAATCTGCTAACATTTATTTGCCTGAGCTCCTCAGCTCCTTAAGGGGCCCTCACACTGGCAAAAAGTTTGCACAAAAATTTTAAGATGTCGGTTTTGTGCAAAAATATTGAGAGTGTGAGGACAAATATTGTTTATTTTACTCCTTTTAAGGGTTAATAATTTGGTTAGTCACGAAATTGAGGTTTGAAGTACGGAGTGGTAACAGCTACTTTACTAGGGGCTGAGAGAGTAAGATGGACGAGGTAGTCATGGCGACGGTGGGGTCCCTCCCTCCTGTAAGGGGGGACGAGGAGGGGGGACGCAGGGGGCATAGACCCCCCCTCAATAGCGTAGATAGCCAGGGGGCGGCATCAGGCCACCAGATAAATCTGACCCCCCCCGTAAGTAACGTATTAATTTCTCCAGCAATTCGAAATATAGGGGAAGTTATGTAATCTTCGGAATTTTCTAATGAATTTCATGTTTTCCAACCACAGAATTCCAAAAATGAAAACAAAATTTCAGTGTGTCTGTGAATACGATAACTCCCGATAGAATGAATGTATCGATACGAAATTTTATATGTGTAACCAGAACCCCATAGGGACGACACCTATTGATTTTCAGCCGACTCTGCCAAAGTTAGGGGAGAATTAGGAGGGAGGCTTAACACAAAAACACTAATAACTACAACACGAAATTTTCTATGTATATTTATAGCCCTATAAGTACTCCATCTATTAATTTTCAGCGGAATCAGCCGAAAGGGAGGGGGGATTAGAGGGGGCTCAACTCAGAAATCCCAATAACTTCCGATGTAATGAATGTATCGACCTGAAATTTTAGATTTAAATTCAAAACCCCACAAGGATGGCACATTCCATTTTCCATAAAATCGGTTAAATGGAAGGGGGGACCAGAAAAGGAGAGCTCGATACAAATACACTAACAACTACTGATGTAATGAATGTATCATCACAACATTTAGAGAGCGCCGGTAGCTCAGTGGTATGTGTGCTTGTCGTCTGAGCTCAAGATCGAGGGTTCGAAACCCGACCGAGGCCCTTAGTTTATTTTATCTGGGAGGTAAAAAAAACAAGCACGCCGTCCTTCGGATGGGACGTTAGGCGATGATCCCGAGCCTGTACGATGTCAGGTACTCGTTAAAGACCCCTGCCCTAGGTGAATAAAAATTTAGTGTAGGCAAAATTTAGGACTCCCATAGTAGAGTCGGGCTCATGTCCACCAGAGTGACGAAAGAGATCTCTGTTAGTAGGCGATATGACCTCGTAGTTAAAGCCCGGGCATGAGTCATAAAACCTATCCTAACCTAACACAATATTTTGTATGAGGATTTAGAAGCCACTATGTAATGGTCGATTGGTTTTGAAGGGAGAGCGAAAACTTAACTGTTTAATTCGTGCTGGGGAAGTACATTGCTGGTGACTCAACGACGAAGTTTTTCTTCTGGTTTTGTTCAAAGACATCAACAGGAAGCAGAATCTGCGTAATGACAGGATGTGTATACTGATATGTACGAGTATACAACCATCTAAGGACGACACCTATTAATTTTAAGTGGAATCAGCCGGATGGAGGTCAGAGAGGGGTTAAACTCAAAAATCAAATACTGATTTTTGGCACAAACAATCGATTGGCTTTGGAAAGACAACGAAAATGTAATTGATTAAATCATGGCGGGGAAGTACATAGCAGGTGATTCACCGACGACTTTTCTTAGCTTATTTATACCTTTAGTATATAAAGTATTCTAATTGTGCGAAAATCCGAGTTCGAGTTTTCATTATACATTTAGAAACTTCTGAACATGTTATGACCATTTTCGCGAATCTGTCTCTTCGTTTGTGTGTATGTGATTTAAACTTTGTGAGAAATCCTACACAAAGAAGATCGTAGCAAAACTAGACACATTTTATTTACAATAAGATTTTTTGAAAGTCGCCCCGTTTGCAAGAAACATATGGTACACCGTCCTAAAATGTCGTTTTAAAAACCATTTTTTTAGACGTATGCGTGATTTACGCGAAAACGATGTATTCTATCGAAAAATTAGTTTGTACCAAAAATGATCCTTAATAAATTTTCAACTAACGAAAAGCCTTCAGATTTGAGAAAGGAACCAATACAAATAAAGTTTTGTTCAGTCATATTTAGTGTTTGTTTAGATATCTTAGTATATTTCAGTTTAAATAGAAAACATAAAACATACTTTGATAATATAAAATTGCTTCTTTAAATTTTATAGGTTAGGTTAGGTTTTATGACTCATGCCCGGGCTTTATCTACGAGGTTTTATCGCCTACTACCAAAGCGCTCCTTCGTCACTCTGGTGGACATGACCCCGACTCTACTGTGGGAGTCCTAAATTTTTATTCACCAAGAGTAGGGGTCTTTAACGAGTATCTGACATCGTACAGGCTCGGGACCATCGCTTAATGTCACATCTGAAGGACGGGGCGCTTAAGTTTATTTTACCACCCAGATAAAATTAACTAAGGACCACGGTCGTGTTTCGAACCCACATTCTTGAGCTCAGAAGACAAGCACGCATACCACTGAGCTACCGGCGCCCTCTGAGTTGCTACGATTTACTTGTCAGAACCAAGCGGTAGAAAGAACAGTAAATCTATTAACTGAAGCTTCATCTGCACGTGATATATTATGTATTCATAATGTTTATGATAGAATTGCAGGAACTAATGTCTTCTTTTCAAACGAAGAAACAGTTTAATGTAAAAACTTCAATACATAAGGGTAGTTGATAAACAACACTTACTTGGCCTTACAGTCTCTCAAATATATTTATTTCTTACACATCGGTTAGCGTTCCACCCATTCGGACATTTTAAAAACTTAAATTTTCCTTGTCTAAATACTTATGTTAATCATATTATCCAATATACAATTTATATTTTCGTTTTATGATTTCCTGTTTTTCCTGGCTAAGAATGATCCACCATGTGACTATTGAAAAAATCTATTTATTGATTATATTGCATTCAAGTTGATTTTGAGACAATTTTTGTTAAATGTCTATGCAGTTCTTCCTCCACCTCGGTAAATAGTTCTAAATATATTTTTTTTTTATTTTGATTTTACTTCGTCTAATGTTTTAATTACTTCTAAAATTTCAGTTTAAAATTATTTTGTTTTCCTTTCCTCAATCCTTTATTCAGAGAATTCCCGTTTTTGCATTTCATTCTTGTTTTTAAAATACAATAAATGACTTACAATAGTTGACTTATATAGTGGCTCCATAATTCACGTAATAAATTTTGTGTCGATTCATGCATTACATCGGCAGTTATTAGGGTTTTTGAGTCGAGACCCCTCCCTTTATCCCTTTTTTTTTTTTTCGCAGTTTTTGCGGAAAATTAATATATGTCATCCCTATAATACTATAGAAATAATGATAATATCTATACAAGCATTACCATAAAATCATATAGAAACTTATTACCAAAATATGTGTAGACTAATGAACATGAACGATATATCGATATATTTTCCATCCAATATTATTGCTGCGTCGGTATTGATGAAACGATCAATCAGTTAACCTATTCATCGATATTATGATAATTTTTTTGATTACTATTTATAACTATGGTTCCATTTGTAGTCACCCAGAGACCTGGTCAATAGAAAGTGACCCAAACTATGGATTGGTTTCCTGTGAACAATAACCGGGTCATTTATATGCGTCCTTTCGTCCACGTTAGGGTAAATCTAACACGCAACCCCACACATTTTACGATATCCAATGTTGTTCTCATAATGTTTATTCGACAAATCAATTAGCCATGTTTCTCTGTAAATTGTATACTTTTTATGTATAGTTTGCTTGTTTGTGATCCAAAAATTGTGTTTCAAATTGCAAAAGAGCGTGGCCGAGTTGGTCTTTAATTTTACTGCCCCACTAAAAAACATTCGTTTCTTACCTATCTCAACTGCAGAAATGTTGTAATTTCACACTATCAATTATTGATTTTTTATTTTTTTATTTACAAATAGCTATTTACAACTGTATACAACAAGCAAATGTGCTAATAAAGAGATAATGGCAATGTCAAAATGTCATGAAGGGAGAAATCACCCAGTGGTGACACTCCCTAGTCACTGTTTTTCTCTCGTTTATAGCTAATCACTGTCACTGTCACTGCTTCTGCTCAAGAGGTCTCTAGGCCATTGACGCTTAAGCCGTCGTTGGGGAAGTATGGCAGAATGGAGGGCACGGACTAGAGGATTATTGTGGGAGATTAATATTATGAGTAATTATTTTCATATTCATGTTGTAATACTGTTTATAGTTTATTTCTTCCTTTTATCTATTGTAAAGTACCTAGTGTAATCGTGCGAAAATCCGAGCTCAACTTGTTTTGACCATTTTTGCGATGATGTCTGTTTGTGATTCGAAGTTTGTGAGCACTCCAACTTAGTACGAAATCGGACGAAATTTTTTTTTCTTAATAATTCTTTATTTTGTATATTTACAATCGGTATAACCCATAAGTAAATTTGATGGATGATACATTTAAAAAAATGAAATATTGTAAAAATAAAAAACAAGATATCTCTTGTATTTATGATCTAATCAAAACTCTCTTCGAATAAAAGTTGTAGAGAAAACTGAAAAGCACATTTTATATGGAATGACAGTTTTTGCAGGTCGTCCGGTTTGCGAGATACATGCCGAAAAAACCACCCTAAAATCGTCTTGAAACCAGTTATTATAGATTTTTGCTCGATCTATGCAAAAACTGTAAGTCTTATCAAAAGATTGGTTTTTACCAAAGTCACTGTAAAAAATGTTAAAAATCCTGGCAACCCTGGAAAACATCTAATCGCTTTTGAGTTTCAACATTGATTTTCTTATTGTTTTGTATTCATTTGTTATTGTTACAAAAATAAATATGATAAACCTTCAAATTGTTGAACTTATCAGCACACTTGTTAAATTTTTTTTTTTTAAATCGTATCCATCTTATAGGTTTCTGAATACATAAATTGATTTATCCATTCAATTTTTAAATATCAAAATTAAGAAGCCTAGCCTGTGCGAAAAGCACAGAAAAGTTTCAAACTGAGTTGTATTTAAAAATGTGCACTAGCTCAGTTTGTTTGTTTTATACAATTTTGTTGTTCCTTTTTACAATATGTGTAACAAATTGGAGTAGTGGAGGTTTTAAAAATACATACATTTTTTTCTTCAAATGTTGTCTTCTAAAGCGCCGTAAGATGAGATATAATAAAAAAATTGAATTAATGTTTTTGAATTTTCTTAGGTTTTATTGAACAAGATAAGACATTTTCAGATATGAAAATGCGGACATTTTCAAATGTTCATTCTATCATGAATAGTAGTCATTTTTTAAAATTAAATCTTACATACCCACGACGTCATCGAAAAACATTATAAATTACACAATTCCTCATTATTTTATCATTCCAACACTGTCACTTCATATTGCTAACTAGACTTTCAAAATTTTCCCCATACTTTTCACTTTAATGTTAAAAAAATTAATATTTAAATAAATTAAATCTTACATACCCGGGACGTCACCGAAAAACATTATAAATTTCACAATTTCTTATTACAAACACAATTCCTCATTATTTTATTATTCCAACACTGTCACTTCACAGACACGCGGACGCATAATTTTTTTTTTTTCAATTTTTGGGTTTTGGTAATCGATAAACATGAAATTCAGTGTTTGATTGTGAATTGATGTTTTAGGACCTAAGTGATGTGTATTTTGGACTTACATAAGATGATTATATTTGTTATACATATATGACGGTTGGTGTTTTCTCCTCACATTTTTAATCTGTCAAGTTTTCTTTTGGACTGGCCAGATCATTAAGCATAACCAGATCATTAAGCACACGAAAAATAGTAAATAAAGGATTATTCACTGTAGTGTGGATTATTTATAAGTCACAAGTGGACTCTTAACTATGGTGGTTTGACATTATATTATAGAAAGGTAAAAGTATATATGTTACGCTGAATTGACGAAATTGCCTAGTTCGTGAACTAGGCAAAAAATTGGCGAATTCACGTACTAGGCAAATCTACTGCCTAATACACGTAATCGGCAGTAATCATGTTGCCTAGTTCACGAATTAGGCAACTAAATGCAGCGCATCCTGGTGGCTGTTCTGCTCATGCGCAGTAAATGAAAGTTGTTTGATTTGAAAGTCGTTGTGAATCTAAACAAAGATAAACCAATATAGTCTATATCAAAACGTCAATCATTAACAATATCATAATATTAAAATATAAAAAAACACAACAATAAGGTAATTTGAGTATTAATTAAAAATATTTTAACTATTTGCATTGTTGTGTTTTTTTTTTAAATTTTAATATTGTGATAATGTTAATGATTGACATGTTTTGATTACTACGCAAATTATAGACTATACTGGTTTATAGGAAGATGGCTGGTGTAGTGAGAAGTGATTATTTCACAGGTTGTCAAATAAAATGTAGTATGACCTCTCGCAGATTTTTATTTTTATAGAAGTAGCTAGCCGGCTTTCGAGGTTTCCCTCATCATCAGGCAGTCTTCAAAAGAAACTATCCTTAATATAATATAAAGGTAACAAAGATAAATATATTAAATTGTGAAAAGTTTAAACAATTTTTAAAATAACCAGACCTGATAAAAAATTTAACAACAATTTTAAACATCTTTTGAATGAAAACTAAATAATTGTATAATAAAAATAAATAAATAAACAATGTAAAAACTTTAACAATTTAAGCTATCATGGATGCTGGTTTATGTATGTTTAGATTCACCACCTGATGATCTCGGCTTGACTCACGAAACCAATATCAAATTATTGCTAAATGTATCCGTTTTAATTTACTAGGTCAATGATGCCCGCTACGCGCGCTGATTATATTTCACATATTTTTTGTTTCAATTTTAATTCAAATTTTTAAGGTTAAACTACAGTATTTACAGTATTTTAGCTTGACATGTCTTTAAATACGTAATTTTTCACTTTTGTGATCCTTTTTACTACTACCAATATAAATTTTTAATCCACTTTTCGAACTATAATAATTGATATATAGATCCCAATAATTCCCTATTTAGGGATTTACCCAAAAAGTGGGGGTTGCCTATTTCGCGAAATAGGCAAAATGAAACCAACAAATTGCCTAATCCATGAATTCGGCAATTTTTTGCCTAGTTCACGAACTAGGCAATTCGGCGTAACATATATATTATATTTTCTATAGTTTATTACTTCCTTATGCCTATTGTAAGAAAAAGTATTGTAATCGTACAAAAAACCGAGTTCGAGTTTTCCACGGATTTTTACGTCTCAAAGCCCCCTGAATATGTTTTGACAATTTTCGCGGTGATGTCTGTCTGGGTGTGTTTCTGTGTGATTGGAACTTTGTGAGTGCTCTAACACTGAAACAATTGTAGCAACCAACTTAAAATTTTAAATGAAGATGTCACATATGCTAACTTAGATTTTGGCCGAAATCAGACAAAAAATAAGATAACATTACTTCTTGCCAAAAGTATATAAGAAAGATACCGCTAACAGTTATGACCTAATCAAAAATAGTTTGAAATAAATGTTTTAGAGAAGATTAAAAACCACATTTTATATTGGATTCTTTTTTTCAAAGATGGCTTGGTCCTAACTTAGATTTGACTAGATTTTAGCCGAAATTGAACGAAACATAAGACTACTTTCCTTCGGGGCCTAAGTAAATTTTACAAGATGTATAGTAACGACCTAATCAAACATCTTTGTAAAAAAATGTTGTAGAGAAAACTAAAAGGCACATTTTCCATTGCGAGATAAATGCAGAATGTAACGTAAAATGTAGTTTTGATACCCATTTTTTTAGACGTTTGCTTGATTTACACAAAAACGTTTAGTTCTATAGAAAAATGGTTTCTTACCAAATATTCCTTATTAAATTTCCAGATATATTTGCTGTAGGACCAAAGAACTTATAGCTCCCTAAATACGTTAAATAAATTTCCATAAGTTAATGTTTAAATTGTAACACCGAGCAACACATTTTAAAATATATTTTTATTATTGGTAGTTTTATATTAAAAAATATAAATATAAGAAGGAAATAAAATATATGTGAAGGGACTTTCTTATACCAACATTTTTTTTTACAGATCATTACCCTTCCCCTTTGTTGGGTTTGGGTACAGGTTAATGAGAACTTAGAGTAGAGCAACAGATATATTTATTTGGTCAACACCCTTATTACAAAACCGCGTGGTAACGAACACAAAGTCAGTTGTTCAATAATAAGTCCCATACCGCGTGGGAACTACACAAGTCACTCACTTACTGTGCTTGGTAACAGACGACTCACTTTATACCCGCGTGGTAATAACCAACTCACTTCCGCATGGTAACTAACGACTCACCTTATACCCGCGTGGTAATAAGGACGAATCCATTCCGCACACCGCGTGCTGGCTCGACCCAGACTCTCAGTCCAGCCCGCGTGGTGACCAACTGGTCCCTCTCGTTGTTAAGAGACGACTCACTTGTAGTTCAATGAATCACACAAGTCACTCACCACAGGTCGTTCAAGGAACACACCGCAGGTATCGATTCTCGGCGTGTTCCCGAATTCACCCGCTCTGGCTTCCCCTCGCGCGACCCAACATCCCGCCCCCCATGAAGGCTGGGCTTCATTATTGCGTTGGGAGCGGGCATAGTCGCGAAAGCGGTCTGCGCACGACCCCGGCGGTCGTTAGCGAATGGTGTGCGAGTGGTGATCTAGCGCCGCGTGTAGTGGAAGGCGGCTGTCCGAGCCGACTTTTGCGTCCAGGCATACGATGAGTAGGCCAATTGGTGCGTTGAGGTCGTGGGTTGCAGGCTTCATCCAAAGAGGCTGGAGGCGCTGAAGTCGCGGGTCTCGGCTCAGTTTGCGCAGAAGAGGCGTCGCAGGTGGATTCGTTCGCGGTAGCGGGAGGTGCAGTCTTCTCAGCAGCAGAAGATCTACGGCGTCGGCGCTGGTGCCGCGGGGTCTTGTTTTTTCTAAGTCGACTAATTTGACTTTCTTCGCGACATTTTTCAAATGAAAATAATAAAATGGACTGTATGTACTTGCGTTAATCCGGCCCGGTAAAAACCATGTTGGGTTTGGGTACAGGTTAATGAGAACTTAGAGTAGAGCAACAGATATATTTATTTGGTCAACACCCTTATTACAAAACCGCGTGGTAACGAACACAAAGTCAGTTGTTCAATAATAAGTCCCATACCGCGTGGGAACTACACAAGTCACTCACTTACTGTGCTTGGTAACAGACGACTCACTTTATACCCGCGTGGTAATAACCAACTCACTTCCGCATGGTAACTAACGACTCACCTTATACCCGCGTGGTAATAAGGACGAATCCATTCCGCACACCGCGTGCTGGCTCGACCCAGACTCTCAGTCCAGCCCGCGTGGTGACCAACTGGTCCCTCTCGTTGTTAAGAGACGACTCACTTGTAGTTCAATGAATCACACAAGTCACTCACCACAGGTCGTTCAAGGAACACACCGCAGGTATCGATTCTCGGCGTGTTCCCGAATTCACCCGCTCTGGCTTCCCCTCGCGCGACCCAACATCCCGCCCCCCATGAAGGCTGGGCTTCATTATTGCGTTGGGAGCGGGCATAGTCGCGAAAGCGGTCTGCGCACGACCCCGGCGGTCGTTAGCGAATGGTGTGCGAGTGGTGATCTAGCGCCGCGTGTAGTGGAAGGCGGCTGTCCGAGCCGACTTTTGCGTCCAGGCATACGATGAGTAGGCCAATTGGTGCGTTGAGGTCGTGGGTTGCAGGCTTCATCCAAAGAGGCTGGAGGCGCTGAAGTCGCGGGTCTCGGCTCAGTTTGCGCAGAAGAGGCGTCGCAGGTGGATTCGTTCGCGGTAGCGGGAGGTGCAGTCTTCTCAGCAGCAGAAGATCTACGGCGTCGGCGCTGGTGCCGCGGGGTCTTGTTTTTTCTAAGTCGACTAATTTGACTTTCTTCGCGACATTTTTCAAATGAAAATAATAAAATGGACTGTATGTACTTGCGTTAATCCGGCCCGGTAAAAACCATGTTGGGTTTGGGTACAGGTTAATGAGAACTTAGAGTAGAGCAACAGATATATTTATTTGGTCAACACCCTTATTACAAAACCGCGTGGTAACGAACACAAAGTCAGTTGTTCAATAATAAGTCCCATACCGCGTGGGAACTACACAAGTCACTCACTTACTGTGCTTGGTAACAGACGACTCACTTTATACCCGCGTGGTAATAAACAACTCACTTCCGCATGGTAACTAACGACTCACCTTATACCCGCGTGGTAATAAGGACGAATCCATTCCGCACACCGCGTGCTGGCTCGACCCAGACTCTCAGTCCAGCCCGCGTGGTGACCAACTGGTCCCTCTCGTTGTTAAGAGACGACTCACTTGTAGTTCAATGAATCACACAAGTCACTCACCACAGGTCGTTCAAGGAACACACCGCAGGTATCGATTCTCGGCGTGTTCCCGAATTCACCCGCTCTGGCTTCCCCTCGCGCGACCCAACACCCTTCTTAAATTTAGTTTTTTTTGAAAAATAGTTACCTATCTTAATTTTTATTAAATTGAAAAAATGTGTCTACTTATTATGAACGTATCTTGTATTAATTTTTTTATATACTCATATATTTTTAAGTATTTATTTGTTCAGTTTTTATTAATTTCATTCTACTTTTTTTAATAGTTTTGTAATTATTACTAATCATAGATGTGTTAGACTCAAGTAGTTATAAATCTAATTTATTAGCTATCTTAATGTATAAATTCATTTGACGTATCCTATTACCATGTATTGTTTTAATGGAAATAAATTTATTATTATTATTATTATTAATTCATTTCATATTTGGTTTAAGGAGTTAAGCTAAGAACACATTTTTAACACGCGTCGTGTTAACACGCATTAACACGTGTCATAGAAATATCTATTACGTTATTTTAAATAGATCTATACATATTATTGTGATGTGTCGTCAGGGACAGACAACACGCTTTAACACGTCATAACGCGTGTTTTCAATATCTGTAGTGGTCAGATTTTCGTCAGAGTGTTAAAGCATCAGGACAAGGTTCAGGCAGCGCTGTTGTTTATTTATTTATTATAAATGTTTAATGTTTATTTATTATAAATATGGAGGAACAATTTATAGAAGAAGTACGAAAGTATGATTTTTTGTACAACTTACAAAATAAGGACTACCGAGACCAAAGAAAACGACAAGAGGCTTGGGAGGAGGGCTTGGGACACCTGTCATCGTCATTGCTGATTTCGGGCCACAGAACATGATATTCACCAAATTCGTGTCTACGTTCGTTTATTGGATGAACCCAGTATTCTCTGGATTCATGTTGTAGCACAAGCAATGCCGCAGTAACAGCTACCATTTCCTCTTCTTCATCCAACCAATCCATCTCTCCTTGTAGGTGCTCCATTATATTATAAGCGGACATACTAACCGAACGACACTACTTCACCAGTTTAAAAACATCAGCATTAACACACGTTTTACAACACAGATATGTGTCCGGCATATCTGATGTGCCGCATCCTGACGTGTCGTGTTGACACGTGTTAAAAATGTGTTCTTAGCTTTACTCTCAGAATTTCTCTGTACAATGAAACAAAGAAAACTACTGATGCCAACTCATTACTTTCATCTACCTACTCATTACTTTCATCTACCTACTCATTACTTTCATCTACCTACTCAGTAATGCAAGTATGAAATTGAGAAGGGGAAGAGGGAGGGAAAGTGATCTGTAAAAAAGGGGTTGGTATAAGAAACTCCTGTTACGGCCACATCACATATATATATTTTTTTTATAATTAATATACAATTTTCTAGTACACAAAACTTGATAAAAGGATAAACGCTTTATGATGAAGAGGGGGGAAGGGGGCTATGGACTATGGAGTTGATATTGTAGGGATATTGAAGGGGAGAAGATAAAACAAGAAAATTGGATATGGGGGAGATGAAACAGCGTTTTGAAAAAGGTTATTGGGGGCCTCCGGGCAGAGGACCACACACCGCAATCCAAACAACCCTTCTGATTGGTCGGTCGACAATCCAAAAGTGGATTGTCCAATTGGAAGCCTCCCTCCATTTGAAAGTCAAATTCAAGCTCTCTGATTTGCTGCTTCGAGACTTCACGCTAACTTGTTATCCACTATTCAAAATATATAAATCCAATTGGACAATTCCGTGATCCCTCCTTTTGTCTATTTTTGCTTTCTTTTTCTTTTCCAGTTGTACCGGGTGTTTTTGCTAGATTTGAATATTTCTGGTTCTACTGATAGTGTGAATTTTGAAATTTTCTAACGACATTATATTATTGACTCAAGGGGGGGACCGAGGTCCTCTAAGAATAAATACATGAAAGTCACTGAACAGAGCAACAAATACAAATAAAATATCAGTAATGACATAAAAGTGCTACAATGGATAGAAACAAAAACAAAATGTATATAACTAAATAAGAATATACAATAAAATAATACACAAATAATTAAATTAACAGCTTCATTATGAAGAAATCATATGAAAATAAATGTGTCTAAATAAATATATCATATATATAAAGCTGAAAATGTCTGTGCGTTGTACCGCTATAACTCACGAACGGCTTGATGGATTTGATTAATTTTTTTTTTAATTTGTTCGTCATCGTCTGTGGAAGGTTATAGGCGTATTAGTACCTCAATATCTGGTCCATCCCAGCATCCACTCACGCAATCTTTGTAACTCAAAAACCACTGCAATGATTAATGAGGAATCTTTTTGAATAGATAAGTTTTATCTACCGGAATGTTAAGGTATATTTTTTAATCAACCCCTGGTCCATCCCAGCATCCACTCACCCAATCTTTGTAACTCGAAAACCATTGCAACGATTAATGAGAAATCTTTTTGAATAAATTAGTTTTAACTCCAAAGCTAGCGTTACTACAGTTGAAGGACTATAAGCCTTAATTCCGTATGAATAATTGAAAATTATAACATCATGAATGTACTGTCGAGGAACTGAATAGCCTTATAGGAGATATTGGGAGAAAAGTCAAAGTTCCCCGGGCAACGCCGGGTATTACTGCTACTACAAGATATAATACATTTAAAAAAATATAAAAATCAAGGTTATGAAGGAGGAGGAAATCTTCTAGATCAGGCTTGCATTAAAATTAATTTAAGAAAAACTGATGAAAAAATGAAATAAAATAAAAGGATGAAGATGAAAAAATGAATAAAATAAATAAGGGATGGAGGAAGATGAATAAAAGGCTAATCAGAGGGAGAAGATTGATTATTGAGGAGGAATTGGAATAGCGAGGATTTGAAGGAGGCCACGGATGAAGGGAGGAGGAGGCTTGGGCAAGGAAAGAGTTGTGGAAGGCAGAGGAGCGATGGGAGGGGATGAAGAGGTCCGAAAGACGAGATCTGGTTTGTCTTTGGTGGACAGAGGACTGGAATTGGAACATTTGGTAATGGTAGTGGGGTTCTTTGGATTTAAGCATTAGGAAGAGGAAGGAGCCTAGGAGGTAGTTTCGGCGGTAGGAGGGTTTGAGCCATTTCAACTGGGAGTACCAGGGCGATATATGAGCGTCTCTAGGGACATCGAAATCAAACCTGATTTTTGTTACAAAACATTTTTACTATTCCCATTAATACGAATTATAAGGGAAGATATTTTAATAAGCCAGAAATTCGATGTTGTGTTTTCACCGCAATTCATTTTATATGACCCCATACAATATTTTTTTTTAATTTTATTTTTTTTTTTATTTTATTTACAAATAGCTATTTACAACTGTATACACATGAATACAACAGGCAAATGTGCTGATAAAGAGGTAATGGCAATGTCAAAATGTCATGAGGGGAGAAATCACCCAGTGGTGACACTCCCTAGTCACTGTTTTTCTCTCGTTTTTAACTAATCACTGTCACTGCTTCTGATCAGGAGATCTCTAGGCCATTGACGCTTAAGCCGTCGTTGGGGAAGTATGGCAGAATGGAGGGCACGGACTGGAGGATTATTGTGGGAACTAAGAAGGGAAAATAATTTTTTATGTTTGGATTTAGCGACTTCAGTGATGAAAGGTACTTTAAGGTCAGTGTGAAGGGTTTTGTTGGAGACGTAGTAAGGAGCATTGGCTATTGTACGAAGGATTTTGGATTGAAGGGCCATACAATATTTAGTCATATTTTTTTAATTTTCTATTTAATCCGCTATTTTTGCCATTTTTGATGACTAACAGTCATAATCTAACTATGTATAATGAAAAATAAAAAATTAAATGTAAGATGGGTGATTAAGGAATAAATCATCATAATACTATAAACTAAGGTATATGTTAATATATGTATTTGTTCCTTGAATAGCAACATTATATAAAAAGTTTTCTCATTCATTATATTTTCCTAATAATGCTAGAATCAAAAAAACATAAAGTAATTGATATGAAAAAATGAATTAAAAAAAATATAGCATATTGAAAACATGGATAGATAGATAATTGAACTGAAAAAAAAAAAACTTATTCATTTGAACAATTTACACACATACTTTGTCTGTGTTCAGCACATACATTCTTAAAACACTGTATACATTGTGATACACCTTTCCTGTCCTTGCTTCGATCACAATCACTGCATCTTCCGGGACGTTCACCCGTTGGAGTTGGGATTGGTTGAGGTGGCGGGCTCCCTAGAACTTCCCTTATTAGTCTTCTTAGATCCTTTAGACGTTGTGGATTGTCTAATCTTCTTTTCAGGTGGGCTTCAACCAAACCTTCTCCCAGTTCTTTCAAAAAGTTTGTTCTCCATAATTTCATCCCATTGTGCCGAAAAATGACGTAGGAATTTATGCCAATTGCATCCTAACATCCCATAAAAATACCTCATACACCACAACGTGGGGTCGCTCGTGACCCAAAGGCACTGTAAATGTTTCCTAGTAGAGGGCTGAGATCAGACTGACACTCTGTTGTGATCATCTTGTCAGGACAGGAAGGTACAAGATCGGACATGTCTAACTGCAGGAGTGTAATGCAAGTAAACAATATTTTCAGAACTCCAGGGTCAGGGGTGACCCCTCGTTGTGATTCCAGGGTTAAGATAACAACGAGGGCTTATTATCGGTTAAAGAGAAGGTCGGGCGATCAAAGAAGGGGAGCTCAACTCAAAAATGTATCTATACAAAATTTAGTATGAGGATTTAGAAGTCTCTATGTATGTCAACCATGGATTTTAGCCCAAAATGGTCGCTTGGTTTTGGAGGAAGATCAAAAACTTATTGATTCATTCGCGCTGAAGGATTACGTCACCGGTGATTCACCGACGACTTTTTTAGTTTACTCCACGATCTGATTAGATTTTTGCCGAAATCGGACGAAAATTGTGACCACATTACTTTGGGATCTAAGTACATTTTACAAGATACTGCTTTTATTTATGACCTAATCGAAAATAATGACTAATTTTATAAGGTAGGGGGCCATGGTGGCCGTGCGGGCTAGAGCGTGGGGCTCTGGTCGTATGGTCTTCACCATGGTTTGCGGGTTCGATTCCCGTCCGGGGGAGAATTTTATTTCGTAGATAAAACTCCCTCCCGGGGCCATGATGTTGTAAATACCTGAATATTACATCGTTGTGAGGCATGGCTAATATGCATCGAATATACGGCAAAAAAAAAAAATTAAATAAAAAAATGTATAAGCTATCTTGATGTACACAGTTTTATGGTGTATCCTATTACCATGTTATGGTTTTACGGAAATATTATGATTAATTTTCATCTGTTGTTATTGTCAAAATTTACCTGCGGAAATTACATTTTACATCAATGTAAAATTTGATCATGGAATTGTCCTATTTATTGTGCCGTTAGGTCTGATTTTCCTCCCAGGGTCTACATTTGTGACCCCCTCTATTTGTCATGACGCCTCCCCGTCACATATGCTCCTCAAGCATGATACCCTCCCCCCCACAGTAATGACCCACTGCCATTACTGTCCATTAGTTGCCAAATGATGCGCTACTGTACCACTAATCCTAATAGTTTTAGTCGCATCATTGTCTTGCTCTTCTCCTCACAGAAGGTGTTTCTCTCACGTTTTTATTATTCGTTTTATTGCTAAATCATAAGAGCGGATGTGTGACGAAATATTGCATATTGAATGTAGAAGGAATTCGAGGTTCTTCGAGGTCCAGGATAGAGCCAGGATTGCTCTACACTGGACACAGATCTAATCAGCCAAAATCTAATCAGAACAAAGTTAGCACATGTGACATCTTCATGATACATTTTTTTGAGTCCGATCACATACACACACACAGACGTACGGACAGATATCATCGCGAAAATGGTCAAAATGTATTCAGGAGTTTTTGAAACGTGAAAATCCGTTAAAAAGTCAATCTAGGATTTTCGCAGGATTACAATAATTCTTTAAATACTATAGGCGTAAGGAAGTATAAATATAAATACAAACCAGAACAACAAATAAATAAATTCATAAAAAATATTCTCAAAAACGAATTAATTCCAAGTAGGTTTCAAATCGGTTCAGTGGTTTATTTTAAAGAAAACATATAAAATGAAATTCCTACTGTGGGAAATATACCAACTTTTATTTATTAAAATAGGGATAACTGCCCTGAAGTTCTACAGTCTCTGATAGCCCTATAGGATTAGCTAAAATGGTACTAAGGGAGTGGTTGCTTCCAAACGTGGTTGGATTCCAAGTAGCTGTGGTTACCGACACCGGCAGCGGAAGCCAGTCTCCACAGATTCTGCTGCTGGGGCCGGAGCAATGTAGTAGGATTTCCCATTCCTCCCCCTTTTCACCGGATCTCACTTTCCTTTAGGTCCCTTCCCCGTACAAAGGATGCTCTTTTAAGAAGGTCGGATTTCTCTTCGGCGGGGTGTGGGCGAGAACCTTTGTACAGCCAACTAAAAAAAAAAAAAAAAAAAAAAAAAAAAAAAAAACTATGGGATAGTTCTGTGCAGTCGAAAATTTGATTTTGGTTTTCTCCAGCATTTCATTATTTAACCGATAGAATGAATACCGATATATTTCGTGTCGACATGGATTCAGATCCCAGATGGTAATCTATTGATTTTCTGCCAAATCGGCCAAGGGGAGGGCGGACGGTAACTCTCGTTGTCTGTTTTTTTTTTTTTTTTTATTTGAATTTCATCTAAACTAGGGAAACCTGTGGAAGTACAATGTTTAACTGTAAACAGGATTACTCCCTGTAGATTGATTATATTGTTACAACATTTTGTACGTGGATTCAGTAGCCTATAAAACCAGAATAGGTTAAGGGAGGGGACATAATCCCTTCTCGACGGAATGAATATATTGATATGAAATTTCATTTGCGGGTCAAAAGATCATAAGTATTCATTTTCATTCATGTCACATAAGAACGGAGAGCGGAAACTTTTTTTTACTGACAACACGAACTGGAATATAACCGATGATTCGTCGAATTTTTCTCCGTGATCATCTCTTATTCCTGTTTACCCGGAATTTCATGTGTAAATTTCCCTAAGGGCGACACATATATTTCAGCCAAATAGTCGGTCAAAAATAGGGTTTGTGTTGGGGGGTAATTGCCAATGTAATGATTTGAAATACACTAGAACCTCTATAAGTCGAACATCAAGGGAGACGCCAAAAAATTCGAGTTATTGAGTTTTCGACTTGTAGAGGTTAAGATTCATTCTAACTAATTTTGAGTTAGAGAGGTGAAATAAATAAAAATTCAAGTTACATTATTCAACATTATTTCAAAACATCCTTAAAATAAAAAATAAAAATAAAAAATGTAAAATACATATACAAGTTCAAATGAAATCAACAATAATATCCTTTATCATTTCTTAGAATTGCTAATCCTATTTATTGTATACTCCTAAATTGTTTTCTAAGAAACAATGGTGTACATTGTCGTCAAATTCTTTAAGTCGGTAACTTATTTTTCTTCGAGCTATAGAGGTAATAAGTTTCAAATAATCGAGTTGTAAAGGTTGTAAAATAAAACATTGCTATGTTCGAGATACAGAGGTCCAATTTATTTTTTCGAGTTATAAAGGGAAAATATGTACCAAAATGGCTTGTAGGGACTCACTGATTATTTCGACTAATAGAGGGTTGAGATTTCGAGTAATGGAGGTTTTGGGGCTTGAAGGAAAAGTAACAAAACTTTTTTTCGAGTTTTGGAGGTTTTCGACTTATCGAGGTTCGACTTAAAGAGGTTCTACTGTATAATGAAACGAAATTTTCATGAGTTCCTGAATACAACATATATTGATTTCCAACTAAATCGGTATGTTGGTTTTAGAGTGTGGGCGAAAACATAGTTGATTACTTGGCCCTGGGGAAGTACATTGTGGGTGATTCATTGACGACTTTTTTGGTGGTGGAGATACTCAATAAGGGATGAGATAGCTATTGAGTGTGTTGTGCTAAAGCAATTGTTCGCCTCACCGAACTCTACTCGACGGCCCTTCCCATTACTCTCCAACAAATGTTATTTCTCACACTTGCTCTGAGGCCCTGTTTTTACGCCTCAACCCTAATTATTACAGAAGGGGGGCTTGCCTTCGCCCCCTAAACGCCTTCCCCCCATGCCCCCTGTTCCCAATTACACCCCTCTTAACCCCATTGAAACCCCCTTAACTCCCCTCCCACCCTCACAAATTGGCATCCCTTGTGTGTCTCGTACAACTGATATCCCCAATGTTATTGTTGGGCTCTTCTCTTGTCCTATAATGTTTTCTTCTTTTGATTCTTATCGGATCAAACAAAATAACAAAAAAAGAAAGACTGGGTTCTTTTCTTATTGTTTGTGTTTGTTCTTTCTGAAATGTTTACTTGTTGCCTAACAGACAATTGCTAAATAAATGTTCTAGATAAGTTTATTGCTCACTAACGACCCATTTAATCTCAAATCATGCTAAAATTGCGTTTATGCAGAAGAATTTATTAATTTTTTTTTAACTTCCGCAAGAAAGTATATGGAAGGTATGGGGGAACTTATGTTATTGGTTAGAAATTCAATGGTGAGTTTTCACCGGAATTTCATGTTTTTCCCTGATTACAAAAATAAAAAAAAGTGTGTGTGTCTGTGAACACGATACCATGATAAATATTGAATGTATCGATTTTCAGTCGTGTAGCATAGGATCACCATAAAACTCTGATAACTGCCGATAAGATGTATGTAGCTACATGAAATGTTACCTTTAAATTCAATATCCCATAAGGACGGCCCTATTAATTTTCCACAAAATTGGCCGAAGTGAAGGAGGGATGAGAGAAGGGAGACTCGACTCATAAAGCCTAATAACTGCCGATGTAATGATTGTTTGGACACAATATTTAGTATGAAGTCCTTATGTAAGTCAACTATTGATTTTTAGCCCAAAGGTCGATTGGTTTTAGAGGGAGAGCGAAAACTTAATTGAATAATTTGTTCTGGGAAATTACATTGGCGATGATTCACTGACGACTGTTTCTTCTTAATATGAAGATGGCTGATGTAGTGAGAAGTGATTATTTCACAGGATGTCAAATATAAGATAGTCTGACCTCTCACAGATTTTTATTGGTAGTAATAGCTAGCCGGCTTTCGAGGTTTCCCTCATTTAAAATATCATGGACAGGGATAACTCGTCTGTCCCTGTCCATGATATTTTAAATTGTTAATGTTTTAGATTGTTATTTATTTATTTTTATTATATTATTTAGTTTTATTCAAAATTTTCAATTTTTTATCAGACTGCCTGATGATGAGGGAAACCTCGAAAGCCGGCTAGCTATTACTACCAATAAAAATCTGTGAGAGGTCAGACTATCTTATATTTGACATCCTGTGAAACTGTTTCTTCTCATTGCATTTATTAAATGCAAGCGAATACGTAATTCTGTACTAATAAACAGAAGTTTTGTCTAGAACAGGGTTGGGCAAACTTTTTAGGTGCGGGCCAGATAGAAAAAATCAAACGCCGAAAAGGCCATTAAAAAAATAACACAGACAATTTTTTGACTATAAAGAATAATTATTATTGGCATTAAAAAGTTTTAACTATTACATCAAGCACATATTTTGTGTATATAATATAATGACGCGTTATCAGGATAAAAGGGATACCTTAAAGAAAGGGCCGATAAAACGCTGTTTTGCGATTTTCAAAATAACGCATCAAAAATAGAATTTATGACGTAGATATTGTAAATGGATAAGCAAAAAGGAATTAAGTCATCTTTTCTAATTAGGGCGATTCGAAAAACTACTCAGAAAATCAAATCGAAAGTTTTATGAATTTTTTAATATGGGGAATATTTACAAAAATGTACATTATTCTCATCGAAATACACCACTACGAATGTTTAAACAATTTCGAGTAACGTAATGACAGAGAATGAAAATAGAAAATGAGGTTTTTCAATCAGTCTAATAAAATAGATGGAGGATTTAGATTTGGTATGAGAACCATTTTATGAATGGCTAACTGCTGATAAAGCCCGCGATTAACTTTAAGACAGGGCACATTTCACGATCTTATTCGACTAGACTGTTTACGCTATCTCTGTACAACGAATGGCTGATTCTTATCTCTCAAATTTTTTTTTTTTTTAATGTACTGCTTGCTGTTCTGCACGAGTCCTTCCGCGGGCCGTATTGAGCCGTTGTATCCCCGATCTAGAGGTAGCCGCTACTATTCTCGAAGTAGCCAAATCTGGCATTGGTAAAATGTCTGACTTTCTTCAACTGTGCAAGAGTAAAAATGAAGGAAACCTAGGTTGCCGGATTACTTCTTCTGTTTCTTTCCCTGTCTTCGGATGCCTCTGGGCGTGGAGTGAGCCCCGGTCCACCTCTTCCATCAGTATCAGTCGGATATTGGATTTTGGGTCAGTGCTCTCGTTGAGCTGCCGTGGTCCTGCCTCAGCCTCTGGATACACTCCACACTTCCTATCAGTCTTGCTTCCATGATCATCCTGAGTCCTCTGTCCTCCGACATCCTACTCACGTGTCCGAACCAATTGAGTTGCTTCTTCTCCATTATTTTCTTGATGGATGGTTCCTCCCAGATCCTCTCGTTCTTTATGCCATCTCTCCTTGTTTTGCAACAACTATTCTGCGGAGGAATTTAATTTCAGCAGCGGTAACGCGGCTAGTGTCCGTATCCAGAGCAGTCCAACTTTGGTAGCCATAGAGGAGGATTGAAAGTCTTCTGACTTCTCGTTTTCCTACGATGGAGTTGCAGATCTAGTAGTGCCTTCTGTACCCTGCTTGGAACATCCTGGCCCCCTCTACAATAGTGGCGAGGTATGTGTATTCTTCGGTACAGTGAACTCGCACTTCTTCGCGTTCTCTACTACCTGCTTGCCAGATTACTAATACCCGAAATTAATCATGTTTGATCCTTTGAATTTTTGGAAATTTTATTAAACTGGAGTGGATGTGTGATGTTTTCGTCACATTAAAGCCCTGGAGAAGGAAACAAATAGCTTTCGAAACGGCCAAATTCTGAGTTTACACGACAGAACCCCGATTTCCCTCAAAATTGTAACGATACGATAGATTCTATCAATCAATCTAAAACAATAATATATAAATCCAAGATAGGCCTTGCCAAAAATGTGTATAGTTTTTGTATAACAATTGTTTTTCCTCTAACTGCCTGTTTCCATGAGCTGTGTTTCATTCGTATCGGCTATTGGTAATCCGGCGTTTGCGCAGTTTCGTTATTTTTACTCTTCCGAAACTTAAAGTTTTGAAAGTTGTAAATTTTACTAATCATAAGTTTGGTCATTTTGAGAGGTTCAAAGCCCATAACAAATTCTAATACGGTCTAATGTAAGTTCAGTACAATTCGGAAAAAGTACAAAGTCCAAACCTAGAATTAGAAAAATTATCAACTTTGTTCCCAACGCATACAAATAATCACCTTGTTCTTAAAATATGCTGTAAGTTCCAGCAGAGCGCATATGCTGATTTGAACCTTTCTTTTTATTCAGAGTCTGAATAAAGTAAAAAGCTTCCCCTCTACAACCCCCCCCCCCCCCTCCCCTCCCCCCACAACCCCTATTAAACCTATTTAATTGAGAAGGGTTGAGTAGTTATAACTTTATTAAAGCTCAATAGTATTTATATATTTACTATTAAATCTTTAAAACTAAAAAATAATTTCTGCAGGTCTGAAATGCAGATTTTATTTCCTTGTTACTTTTTTTAGTATATGTACCGCCGAAGCGAGTATGACCGGTTATTTCCTTGTTATTTTTATTGAGTTCTGTTCTCTTTATTTCATTGCAGTCAGTAGACAATTTTTACTTTAAAATGTAATACTCTTTAAATTTACACCAGCATGTCAAACTTGCTTTCTTTTAATTTTTCACCAGAATGGACTTTTCATTTATTTATTATTGTTATTTTATTACTTTATAAGTTGTTTTTATATACGTCTTATTGTTTATTTCCTCATTTTGTAAATATTTATACGCTACCAATTTTCTTTTCCGTTTTTAAGCACACTATTTTCATTTAATCTAATGTTCAATTTACTAACAAGATCTTTGTCACCCTCAACTAGATTATTTTTTCTTGTTTTTCTTCTATTTATTTAGTTTTTTCTTTCTTTCAACAATATTTTTCTCTGTACTCTATTCTTACTTGAGCAACATTAGAGAACTTTGTATTTATTTATCTATTCATCTCTTCACATGTTTATATTTATTTCCTGTATTTTTTTTTTAAACTATTCTTTGTTCTTCTTATTTTCAGTACCATGTATTATGCCAACCTCCATCTGTAATATACTACCTCATGTACATGGGCGTAGCCAGGAGGGGGCAGGGGGGGGGCACGTGCCCCCCCCCCCCCCCCCCCTGGCCAGAGAAATAAAAATTAAATAAACTAAAAAAATATTTTTTATAAAAAATGCATTGCTTGCAAGTTACCATAGGATCATCAAATTTCAGGTTCTTCTGACTCCTAAATCAGCAATCAGCTGTTGTAAGTGCAGGCCATGTGCTGTAACTGTTCACTGTGTTTGTGTTCACGTGACAGTTTGTTTTGAGGTTTTGACGAAGTTTTCGTCTAACAGTTCCGTTCCGTTTTGACTGTTTTCCATATTTGCATAAAATTATTAAAATTAGCATGGATATTAGGAAGTTTTTTAGTAAGTATCTTGAATTATTTTATAATTGAATTGAAGAGCCTAGAGATTCAGACAGATAACCTAATAGTCCAAGCTCCCATGGCACAAAAAGAAGGTACCCCATCAAACATCTCAAATTTTAAAGGTGAAAATGCTTGGAAAACATGTAAAAAAACATTTTACCCCCGCCAGACTAGAAAAAATGTATTAATTGGTATGTTAAATGAATTTTTGAAATTAGCTAAAAAAATGAATTTACTTTTTAACCCCCCCCCCCCCCCCCCCCCCACTGTAACCTAACTTTGCCCCCCCCCCCCCCCCCCCCCTGCTCAAAATACTGGCTACGCCCCTGCTCATGTACAAAAAAACAAATATAAATAAAAAATAAATAAAATAAAAATAACTTTATCCCCATTTGCTCCCATCATTTTCCAAATTTTAGAAACCAATTGTTCATAAACTCATTTCTAGAGAAAACGCTAAAATAAAAAAAAATTAATTTAATTATTCATAATGCTACACTAAATGACATTTAAGGAACATCATTTCGACTCATGATTGTTGCGTTCATGATTGATGCTGGGATATTGTTTAGTTATGAGACAAGGTGAGGTAGAGAGGTAGAAGAAGAGGGATGAAGGAGTACTCTCCCTTATAAACCCATAATTAAAACTTTGATTAATAACGAACAAATTGAGTGTTAATTTGATGAGAGGGGAAGGGGGGGAGCAAAGTGGTGCAAATTGAGGGGGGCCCACGTTGGCTGATCAGGGATGGTGCGGGTGGTGGTGGGGGGGGGGGGGGGTGAGGAAAGTAACAAGGTTAGCAATAGCAAGCCTTGTGGAGCCCCTGCTACCACAGCTCCGCCTGCCGAGTACAATATCACCCAATTAATCCACTAAATACACTTTTAATAAACACACCACCATTCTATGCTCTCATTTTATTAATTTTGTGGAAGCGAGGTGAAGAGTCACGTTCCTTCATTCTCCTTTTAGTTTTATTCACACTTGTCAGTTCAGTCTCCGTTAGGGATGGCCGATAGTCGATAGCACGTCCAAGTAACTATCGATATTAATTTTCTTTCATTACAGGGGGGATACGTTTTAAATAAAAAATAAAAAAAAATAAAAATAAGATACAGTAGAACCTCTATAAGTCGAACATCAAGGGAGACGCCAAAAAATTCCAGTTATAAAGTTTTCGACTTATGGAGGATTTCGACTTAGGCGGTTTTTGATTCGACTTGTAGAGGTTAAGATTCATTCTAACTAATTTTGAGTTAGAGAGGTGAAATAATTAAAAATTCAAGTTACAGAGGTAACAAACATATTTATATTTATTACTAGCAGTAATACCCGGCGTTGCCCGGGGAACTTTGACTTTTCTCCTAATATCTCTCGTTCGAATCCATTTCAATTCTTCAATAGTACATTCATGATGTTATAATTTTCAATTATTCATACGGAATAACGCTTATAGTCCTTCAACAACCAGACATCCCAGCTAGTAAGTTTTTAGGACCCCTGGGCACCATGGCTAGTACGCGCCATTCAACGGCGGAAACCACAGCTAGTGAATACTTAGCATCAGTGGACGTCCTAGCCAGTGCGTACTTGAGAACGCTTGTGACCACCAGGTTGATTAAAACATAGACTTCAACCATCCTGGAGCTAAAACTAATTTATTCAAAAAGATTTCTCATTAATCGTTGCAATGGTTTTCGAGTTACAAAGATTGCGTGGGTGGATGCTGGGATGGACCAGATATTGAGGTACTAATACGCCTATAACCTTCCACAGACGATGACGAACAAATTAAAAAAAAAATTAATCAAATCCATCAAGCCGTTCGTGAGTTATAGCGGTACAACGCACAGACATTTTCGGTATTAAAAAAAGTCAGTAATTTTTTTTTTTGCTTTAAATAATTGGTAATCCTATTTATTGTATACTCCTAAATTGTTTTCTAAGAAACAATGGTGTACATTGTCGGCAAATTCTTAAAGTCGGTAACTTATTTTTCTTCGAGCTATAGAGGTAATAAGTTTCAAATAATCGAGTTGTAAAGGTTGTAAAATAAAACATTGCTATGTTCGAAGATACAGAGGTCAAATATATTTTTTCGAGTTATAGAGAGAAAATATGTACCTACCAAAATGGCTTGTAGGGATTCACTGATTATTTCGACTAATAGAGGGTTGAGATTTCGAGTAATGGAGGTTTTGGGGCTTGAAGGGAAAGGAACAAAACTTTTTTTCGAGTTTTGGAGGTTTTTGACTTATCGAGGTTCGACTTAAAGAGGTTCTACTGTATAAAAAAAAATAATAGAATTTTAAAAAAATACAAAAAAAGAAGTTTATCGAAATGTTCTATATATTTTAAAAAAAGTTGCTTAACTTAGCTCTTGTGAACACAAAACCAATCCAATTCCTAGTATAGGCTAAATCAGAAAGATACGTCTATTATGATTCTATGACGGACCTTCTCCCAGAAACTCCTTCTCCTTATTATTTTTCTTCTTTCCAGTTTCCTTTCTATCTAACTCTATTTCTCAGTTCGAGTTAGTGAGTTGGACTTGGAACTTGGAAATGTGAAGCGTAGCGTGTTCATTTCAGTATCCCGCCAAAATCGGATGTGTGATAGTTTTTTATCAAACAGGATGATGGGAAAAGGGCTAAATGTACTTTGTGCAAAGTTTTGATTATTTTCGACAGAAAATGTTATTTCCCTAAAAAGAAAAATTACTTATTCGATTGATATTTGTATTCCCCTTTCATCCTCCATAACATAAATAATTTAAATTAGGTAGATGTACATGAAAAAATAAAATAATCATATTATAATATAATATTGGAATTGGAAAGTATTTTGCATGAAAAGCGGCAATTTACTGAAATATCGATACTATTGATAGTTTTCCACCGATAGTATCGGACTATCGATAGTGACCAATCCCTAGTCCCCGTTCAGTGAACCTTCAGGCATAGCTGAGTTGAGGTATATTCAGACTTGTAATTTCAGTCTCTGCGGACGCCGGTAGCTCATAGGTAGCGTACATGCTTACCGAGCTCAAGATCGCGGGTTCCTAATCCCGTCAAGACCCTTAGGTATTTTGTCTGGGAGGTGGAAAAATCTTGAGCATGCAATCCATCGGATGGGGCGTTAAGCGATGGTCCCGAGCCTGTACAATGTCAGGTACTCGTTAAAGATCCCTGCCCTAGGTTAATAAAAATTTAGAGTAGGCAAAGTTTAGGACTCTCAGAGTAGAGTCGGGCTCATAGTAGGCGATATCGTAAGAATTAAAGCCTGGGTAAAAGTCAAAGTAACTAACTTACTAACTACATTAGTTTAATCTCTGTTCAGGGATCCTTCCTTCATATTTCAGTTAAGGTTTATTCACACTTGTTAGTTCATTCTCCGGTAGGTTGACCAGCTCTTCATTAGCCAATTTCGAGATATCGATCTTAAAACATTGGGACGACTTCATTAGCACAACACTTTACCAAATATTTTGTAATGTTAGCACATGTAAATTTCGCTTCTTGGTTAATATACCGTCAAGAGGTTGGGTACAGCGAGTCTGGACTTGCCGCCCGGACCTACAGTAGACTTGATGATCATGTTGATTCGCTGAGGACGGGGAGGTAGGAGAGTTAATGAAGGTTCCTAATTAGTGACCAGAGGCCTGGTTGGGTACAGCGAGTCTGGACTTACCGCCCGGGCCTACAGTAGACTTGATGATCATGTTGATTCGCTGAGGACGGGGAGGTAGGAGAGTTAATGAAGGTTCCTAATTAGTGACCAGAGGCCTGGTTGGGTACAGCGAGTCTGGACTTGCCGCCCGGACCTTCAGTAGACTTGATGATCATGTTGATTCGCTGAGGACGGGGAGGTAGGAGAGTTAATGAAGGTTCCTAATTAGTGACCAGAGGCCTGGTTGGGTACAGCGAGTCTGGACTTACCGCCCGGGCCTACAGTAGACTTGATGATCATGTTGATTCGCTGAGGACGGGGAGGTAGGAGAGTTAATGAAGGTTCCTAATTAGTGACCAGAGGCCTGGTTGGGTACAGCGAGTCTGGACTTACCGCCCGGACCTACAGTAGACTTGATGATCATGTTGATTCGCTGAGGACGGGGAGGTAGGAGAGTTAATGAAGGTTCCTGATTAGTGACCAGAGGCCTGGTTGGGTACAGCGAGTCTGGACTTGCCGCCCGGACCTACAGAAGACTTGATGATCATGTTGATTCGCTGAGGACTGGAGGTAGGAGAGTTAATGAAGGTTCCTAATTAGTGACCAGAGGCCTGGTTGGGTACAGCGAGTCTGGACTTACCGCCCGGACCTACAGTAGACTTGATGATCATGTTGATTCGCTGAGAACGGGGAGGTAGGAGAGTTAATGAAGGTTCCTGATTAGTGACCAGAGGCCTGGTTGGGTACAGCGAGTCTGGACTTCCCGCCCGGACCTACAGTAGACATGATGATCATGTTGATTCGCTGAGGACGGGGAGGTAGGAGAGTTAATGAAAATTCCTAATTAGGAGCCGGGGCCTGGGGAATAGCGCAAGTGCAAGAAGGTTGCCGACTCGAGATATAGAGGCTGGGACCGTCAAGAGGTTGGGTACAGCGAGTCTGGACTTACCGCCCGGACCTACAGTAGACATGATGATCATGTTGATTCGCGGAGGACGGGAAGGTAGGAGAGTTAATGAAGGTTCCTGATTAGTGACCAGAGGCCTGGTTGGGTTAGCTTTAGGCAAGGTTACCAACTAATCCCAACTTTGATGAGTACATCAGTTATCTGGGAGTGAAGCCCATCTAACTTTGTCCATCCTCTACACTCCTAACTTAGCCATCCCCTCCGTCCTCTTTAATGAGGGACAGTTTAGGACTTACCGTCCATGAAACAATAGCAATCAGGAGACTATGTAAAGATCTGTTAAACTTTTTGGATCTAAAAGCGCTCCACTTAAAATATAGGTTTCATAGAATCCGTCAATGTCGACTTGGGTGACGTCATATTGAAGGGCTTTGATAATAACATTTTACACTTTCTTGGGATGAAAATAATTCCCTTAGCTCTCCGGGATGGGACAGCTGCTCCATACTTCATCTTGGCTTGATGCTGGTTGCTGATTGTTCACAGGTGTGGCTACTCTCCCATCCTCCATACATTCATCCTGGCTTAAGGCTGGTTGCAGTTGAAGAATTGGCCTCATGGTTGTCCCTAGGTATAGGATGGCTGCTCCATACTTTCATCCTGGCTTAAGGCTGGTTGCTGTTGAAGAATTGGCCTCATGGTTGTCCCTAGGTATAGGATGGCTGCTCCATACTTTCATCCTGGCTTAAGGCTGGTTGCTGTTGAAGAATTGGCCTCATGGTTGTCCCTAGGTATAGGATGGCTGCTCCATACTTTCATCCTGGCTTAAGGCTGGTTGCTGTTGAAGAATTGGCCTCATGGTTGTCCCTAGGTATAGGATGGCTGCTCCATACTTTCATCCTGGCTCAAGGCTGGTTGCTGTTGAAGAATTGGCCTCACGGTTGCCCCTAGGGATAGGATGGCTGCTCCATACTTTCATCCTGACTTGAGACTGGTTGCACTGTTGTTGTTGGACAATTGGCCTCCTGGTTGCTCCAAGGGATGGCTGCTCTCCCATCCTCCATACTTTCATCTTGGCTTGAGGCTGGTTGCCGGTTGCTTGGCAACGCCCCCCACTCCCTTATGTACTTACCAAAGACCCCCTCGTTTCTCCTCACTCAAGTTTAGCCAATTTCATCTTATAAAAGCCGCTGATCCCAAACTGCACTGAAAAAATCATTTTGTGCACAAAGAAAAAGAGATTTGTACAGCCAATAATAACTCATATATTTATTAATTATGGTATTGTTAAGGTTCCATGAACAAAACTCTTATAACGATTGTATCTTTCCGTTCCCTAGTAATATATTGGAAACTACCGAAGCTGAACGGAATTTTGTATAAGGAAAGTTATGTTATCAGCCAAAAATTAGTTGTTGAAATTTCACCGGATTTTCATATTTTCCGACCTCTGAATCCAAAATAAAAAATCATCCCTGCTTCTGTAGTCACGGTAACTCCCTATATCGACATATGTGAATCCAAAAGCCCACATAGGTCAAGGAGAAGGGCGGGGCTAGAGTGGGGGCATAACTCAAATACCCTTCTAATTGCCAATGTAATGAATGTATAGACACGATTTTTTTTTGTAAGGACTGAAACCTATTGATTTTTAGTCGAATTGGCGAAAAGAAGGGTTTGAAAAGAGAGCGATACTTGTTGGAACTGCGGAACACTTTTTAGCCGCTATGCGGCACACAAAGCCAGCGTTGTGTGTGGAGTAGCAATTGATTTTTAGTCAAAACGGTCGATTAGTTTTAGCAGGAGACAAAAAATTTTGTTGAATAATTCGTGCTGGGGAAGTACATCGCCGAAGATTATAAGGTTAAGGTTCAAAATGGAAATGTTTCCTAGATAATTTTGATTCACTTCTGCGTTACTGGGAAGGATTTTACTGAATGGAGTTCTGAGGTCAAACAAAATAAAATGTTTATATATCTTAAAAAGATTGGTACTTTACTATGTTTCGGATAAAATAAGGCTTCTGTGGAGACTAAAAAACGGATGATCCGATTGACATAGGGGCTTCTAAATCTTCATAGTAAATTTTGTGTCGATAAATTCGTCACATCGGCAGTTATTAGGTTTTTGAATTGAGCCCCTCCCCTGAATCCGCCTTCCCTTCGACTGATATCGCTGAAGTTTGACAGGTTATGTCCTCATTGGGTTTTGACTTTAAATCTGAATTTTCATATCGATACATTCATTACATCGGCAGTTGTTGGGGTTTTTGATTTGAGCCCCTCTGATCCCTCTCCTTTGGCCGATTTGGCTGAAAATCGATGGGTGTCGTCTTTAGAGGGTTTTATATTCACATATAAAATTTCGTGTCGAGATATATTCATTCTATTGGGAGTTATTAGACTTTTTTGTTCATATTTGGAATCGGGAGGTCGGAAAGTATGAAATTCCGTTGAAAACTCGGCATCGAATATATGACCGATTACATAACTTCCCCTATACTTGGTGTAGTTGAGGAAGTATTTACAGTATGTGAGTGTGATTCTTGATGAATTGGTAAGTGAGGTGTGCAGAATGGCTGAGGTTTTGTCTTTGGTATTGATGTTGGACTTGGCCGGTAATCACTGGCTAATGATAGACAAGCAGACATCAGTATGCGCCTCCCCCCCACCCCCCACCATGGTTTATTGACTAAACACAAATCACTAATCACACTCCCATTATTGAGATCACCTTTATTGGTAGCTTGAAGACTGTCAACGAGGGTTTAATGTCTGTCTGTCGGCCCCCTTCCCCACCCGATATTTTGGAAACTATTGATCAACTATATTATTGAAATTTTGCACAAAATTATCGGGTGATAATAATAAATAATAATATTTATTTCAATTAAACCATAACATGATAATTGGTTAGGTCATACGTATATACATCAAAATAGCACAACATACAAAAAGCACGTAAATAAAAATGTTCTTCGAATCGTAATTTTTTTATTTATTTTAACTGGCCTCATGTATCTTGCATATTGGACATGCCTGTGTAACTATTGATACTTGTTATATGGTCACGGGAGAGAGTATTATCTATAAAATAAAACTCTACGGGATTCGAACCCGCAACCGTGGTGGTACCATGCGACCAAAGCCCTACGCTCTAGCCCGCTTAGCCATCATGGCCCTAATCTAGAGTTATGAACAATATATTATTACCCAAAGTCCGATCAGTATATAACTTGGGGAATTAACTTTTTACTTATTTACACTTATAGTATAAGCAAGTATTGTAATCGTTAGGGTGGCCGCTATTTTAAAAAAGTTAAAATCTTTTTGCTCCGGTACGAAAAACATGTGTAAAAGGTCGAAAAAATGTGGCCTGAATTTTTTCAGATTTTTTAAATCATATTAACCGGTGCCTGTAAGAGGTCGAATTTTAACATGCGTTTTAAATGGGGGTTTTGAACTTTTACCGACTTTTGAGCGTAGTTTCAAATGTTTCAGACATAAAAATATGAAAATTTACATATTTATGTATTTGGATCCGCTGAATTGAAATTCACCGTCAAAATTCAATTTTGACAGTTGTAACTGTCAAAAAACTGTCATTAAATTGATATTTTTCAAAAAGTGACAACTGTCAAAATTGAATTTTGACGGTGATTTTCAATTCAGCGGACCCAAATACATAAATATGTAAATTTTCAGATTTTTATGTCTGAAACATTTGAAACTACGCTCAAAAGTCGGTAAAAGTTCAAAACCGCCATTTAAAACCCATGTTAAAATTCGACCTCTTACAGGCACCGGTTAATATGATTTAAAAAATCTGAAAAAATTCAGGCCCCATTTTTTCGCCATTCTACACATGTTTTCGGTACCGGAGCAAGAAAATTTTAACTTTTTAAAATAGCGGCCACCCTAGTAATCGTGCGAAAATCCCAGATCAAGTTTTCAACGGATTTTTACGTTTCAAGGTTCCCTGATTACGTTTTGACCATATTCCCAACGTAATCGGATCAAAATTGAGACCGCATTACTTAATTTTCACCACTTATATACCTACCACTATATTTATGACCTACTCAAAATTCGATTTTTCGCAAGTTGCCCGCTTTTCGAGATTTATGTTCAAAATTGTCCTGAAAAGACGTTATGTAACACATTTTTGTAGACATGTCCTCGATTTTCCCGAAAACGGTTAGACCTATCGAAAAATTGGAAATATTTCAAAGTAATGTTGAAATTTTATCGAAACCTCTGATTCCTAAGGCTGGCTCCTATGAGATAGTTCTCGTTTTCCTATAAGTCTCTCACTCCAACTGGACCGATTGTCACTCTTCTGTTTGATCAGTCCAGTTTTTTACAATTCATTCATAAACAATGAATTGTTGTTATTGTTATCATGTTTCACATTATTATCCATATTTGTTTTTCTAATTTTTTTATTTTTATTTTTTTATTTCTCTATATCAGTTTTCACTAGTTTATAATATTGTTTTACTCATTGTCTGTTTTCAACATTTAGTATTTACTAGCAGTAATACCCGGCGTTGCCCGGGGAACTTTAACTTTTCTCCCAATATCTCCTATAAGGCTATTCAGTTCCTCGACAGTACGTTCATGATGTTATAATTTTCAATTATTCATACGGAATAACGCTTATAGTCCTTCAACTGTAGTAACGCTAGCTTTGGAGCTAAAACTAATTTATTCAAAAAGATTTCTCATTAATCGTTGCAATGGTTTTCGAGTTACAAAGATTGCGTGAGTGGATGCTGGGATGGACCAGGGGTTGATTAAAAAATAGACCTTAACCTTCCGGTAGATAAAACTTATCTATTCAAAAAGATTCCTCATTAATCATTGCAGTGGAACAAATCCATCAAGCCGTTCGTGAGTTATAGCGGTACAACGCACAGACATTTTCAGCTTTATATATATGATTTCTAGAAATCTCTTTTCTTTTATTTTTATTCTTCTCAACTGGTTGATGATATTTGTGTACTCTTGTTTATTTGTTATGTTATTATTCTTAGGGGACGTATAAAGATTAATTTTAATTTCATTTCATTTCAATATATGTACTTAGAATTTTCATGACTCAATGTATTATAATTGGCAGAAACTGGATCTAATGAGGTTTTCTCCTTCCCCTTCAATGAAAGTGGACCAAAATCTTGTAATCATGCCCAAATCTGCGATCGAATTTTCAAAGGATTTTCACGTTTCAAGGTTCCCTGATTTTATTTTTCAGAACATTATAATTATTAAATACGTATTAATTAATTAGTTCATTCTCGCAATGTTTGCCTGATCACACTTCTCTGGAATATTTGTAATTTTTTTGCCATTTTGACGTTTTTATCAACATTTCTTTCATATCATGGATAGATATTGCAAGTTTTATTCATACATTTTCAGTCACAAATTAACAATTTTCTCTCTGTAGTTCCTTCTCTGAAAGAAATATGTCGTTTAGGAAATCAAAATGGTCTATAGATGTGATACGGTGTGGACATGGATCTCTGGAGGGACATCTTAGCTGTAAAGGTTCCTATTATGGTGTGGAAAGTCCCCTTGAAAAAAGGTTCACTTAATGCTATGCTAATCTGAGTTAATAGGTCTGTCTTTAAAGTGGGTTTAGGGTTGTGGAGATGGTGCAGATACCAGACCACGGATCTCGGGTAATGGACTTTTAAGAGACTGTCCCCCTCTATCGACCTCTAGATCCAGTGAGGGGGCCACTTGTCTATTTTCACATATTTCCCTGTCCTTTTACGGTTAAATGAGGTTTTCTCCTTCCCCTTTAACGAAAGTGGACCAAAATCTTGTAATCATGCCCAAATTTGAGATCAAATTTTCAAAGGATTTTCACGTTTTTTGAAGAAGACAAGCACGCATACCACTGAGCTACCGGCGCCCTTAAAATATTTATATATATACATATATATATCAAGTTCGTCCTTGTGGTTGTATAAGCCATTGACGGAGTTTTGTGTATCTAATGAACTAATTCGAGATGTATAGTCCCACACATATAATTCTTCCGCAAGTGTCTTCGGGATGTTCTTCATCAGGTCACAATGTGCGAAATATAGGAAAAAAAACATTAAGGCGTAGTCAAGGTCCACGCCGTAGATTTTCCGTGAAAACGTCGGGATAAAATCATTTTTCATTTTCTTTTCGATGCTGCCGTAGCTCTTGCATTTGCTCGGCACTAGACTTTTTAGGTTTTTTTAAATTCCTTTTGATGCGAGGTTTCCTCTGATTTGCGTTTTCTACAATTCCGCGCATATTTACGATTCATATGAGACGACATCTTTAATTTTTTTACAATTTTCAATTTAATACCGATTTTTACATATATTTCGGCGAATATTTTCATTGTTTCACTTTGAGTCCTCAAGCTCTTTACAATGACACCCGAATCAACGTCCTATCTAAACGCGTTATCACACTACACTAATTTCTAATTTTACACAACGCTAATTCGCAACAATCATCCTCCGGCGCCCACACTAGCCCGATAACGTCACAGGCAAAAAAAAACACTGCACAACAAACACGTACAGACATGTTCTATCCATTGTGACCTCAACCGTTGTTATCGCATTATTAGTCTCGCAGTTATTATCTATTGAAATCTGACGGTATTTTGTAACACAAGAAAGTTTGACCGGCTATCACTGTGCTTAACGAGCGAATAGACGTTTTCACGTCAAAAAAAAGAAAACAGATAGTAATAATAATTAAAAAAAATAATTGTATATCTAATATATTATAAGAAAAATAATTATTAAACGAAACGTAGATTCGACGGACCTTAAAGGTTTTTTATATAATATATAATAGATTTCCTCCACAGACGTAAAATGAAAAAATATATTATATTCTTTCATTTTAAGTCTGTGGAGGAAATCTGCCAAGAAATTAAAAATTAGGCGAAAGTTTAACCCTAGAATACTAACTACACGTCTCGGAGACGTATTCAAGATTTAAAACGTCAGCTGCTTCGCTGACTTTGAAGTGTTTACCCCCTCCTTCCAGCTATGCTTCGTTTGAGTAGCTTTGGGTTGATTTAGTTGGGTTCTAGCCGCCGGTCTTCATATTTCAGGTAAGTACTGAATTTTTTTCATAACATAGTGCGTCTCAGAGACGTAGAGTTAGTATTCAACGTAAATTATTCTACGTCTCTTGGACGTGTTGTTATGAATGATTGGTGTATTTTTCTACGTCTCTCAGACGTATTGTTATGAATAAAGGTGCTTATTTATACGTCTCTGTGACGTAGTATTAGTAATGATAGGTGCTTTCATCCATAACTCTGATACACGGTTTTAGAATATATTTGTATTTTATATTTCGTTTGTGTTTCATGTTTATAAGTAAGTCCAATATGTGTGTTACCATTTATCTTGACAATACCAACATAGTATAATTCTACTTTCTACTAACTCTTACCTATTTCAATTTGACTGACAATGAGTGAGACTGATTTGTCGTTCCTATTTTTTATTTGCTTTATTTTTCTTTTTATGTTTAAGTGCGTTTTTTTAAGGGTCCACACAGAAAATATATTTTGATTGTGATTTTTTAGCTTTAACTAAAGTTATAAAAGTAGCAAAAAAGTTGGTAAAAATAAATTTTTGAAGAATGTGTTGGTCACATCCCTACTACTTATTGGTTCTACTTACTCTGATTTATTCCAATTCGACTCCTATTTTTTAGTTTAAGTGTTTTTTTTTATAGGTTCTGAACATCAATTACCTATCAATTGTGTTTTTTTGCTTAAAAATAAGGAAAGAGTTTTAAAAGTTGTCAAGGAGTTATTAAAAATATTTTTAATGAATGTGTTGGTCATTTAAAATACCTTTTAGCATAATAATTGAACACAATAATACGCATAACTTCAATACAAATCATTTCTTTTCTGATAGCAAAAATGGATTTTTAATGCCATGTACGTCTGAGAGACGGGGTTGGCCGGCGAGAGCGCAAAGCTGATTTTTATTATGAGAGTCACTATACGACGAGAGCGCAAATTGGCAAATTAATTAATTCTTTATCACAGAACTTCAAACAAAGCCGTTGGTCGGCGAGAGCACAAAGCTGATTTTAATTATCAATAAGACCGCTATATGTTAAAGCTAAGATAAGACCGCTGTATGTTAAAGCTGAGATAAGACCGCTGTATATGCTAGAACCTGTACTACTTCAAATATAGGAACGACGGGAGGGACAGATATATCGTCCCGCCGGCGGAACGCCGGCAAATACGCCCCCAAATTTTGTAACATTTCTATTCATGTTTGTTCTAGGAATTTATGTACCTAGATGAATGATTATCGCTGTTAGACAGCTTACAACAATGGAAATTGAGATGGCCGAGTAATCAGTAGGCCTTTGCAGTGGCGGCCTTTGTGACTAACCGCTTTAGCGTAAATCGAACAAAAAAAAATTGGTTTTAAAAGGAAATTTCAGGATGGTTTTCTGCATATATTTCGCAAACCAAGCAACCTGCGTGAAATTGTTATTTGTAGAGAATTTTGATTAGGTCATAAATATGAGCAGTATCTTGTAAAATATCCTATACGTCCGATTTCAAATTTCATGTTCATAGCAACAATCGTTTCTAAGTTAGAGGGCGCCTCACACACATGACACACATAGACGGGCAACTTCAAAATAAATTAAAAACTTAATTAAAACCATTGCGCTCTCGCCGTATAGAGGCTTCGCGCTCTCCACGTATAAAAATGGGATTAATTTTTATTATCTGCGCTCTGGCCGTACATGGCCTGAGAGACGTATAGTTAGTAACAAATATATCAAAGTTTATATTAGTATTCCAGGGTTAAAGGGAGCGCAGAAACTTAGTTTATTTAAAGTAATGCGAGATGGGTAAGTATATTGCCGGTTATTCATGGACCCTTTATTATTGGAATGTTGGCATATTGAAGGAGGGCAACATTAATTTATGAAAGTTATTCTGTTCCCTGTTGAAGCTGACAGCCAAATTAATTATCACTTTAATTGCTTAATTACTGGCATTAATTAGATTCATCTCCATTTTGTTTTATAGTTTTTTTTTACTTTTTATTTTCTGAATAACATTGTTTTACATCATCGAAGAGAATTAATATAATAGGATGTTGATAAAATCTTCATATTATTAATTTGGTTTTTGTCGTGCGACTAAAAAAAATCCTCCAAAAAAAAGAAAGGCTGCATCCAGTGTGGTGGCCTGTTAGGATTATCAAGTTGTGTTTTGTTTTTGTGTTAATAGGATGAGAAGTGAGTGACATGAGCTTATCGGGCCTACCTGCCCCTTCAAGGGGTCTATGGCCATAGGACTCGTCTGTGGCGTGGACAGAAAATTGGGAGGGGGGCTCCAGCAATTGTTTTCTTCAAAAATAACCCAAATTTTTATTAACAAAATTGGAAATTGAAGATATACCTATAATAAATTTATCTTAGAGGGCGCTGGTAACTCAATGGTATGCGTGCTTGCCTTCCGAGCTCAAGATCCTTAGTTTATCTTATCTGGGAGGTAAAATAAACTTAAGCACGCCGTCCTTCGGATGGGACGCTAAGCGATGGTCCCGAGCCTGTACGATGTCTGGTACTCGTTAAAGACCCCTGCCCTAGGTGAATAAAAATTTAGGACTCCCACAGTAGAGTCGGGCTCATCTCCACCAGAGTGACAAAAGAGCGCTCTGGTAGTAGGCGATTTGTAGTTAAAGCCCGGGCATGAGTCATAATAACTAGCTATAATCAATTTATTTCCGTTAAACCATAACATGTTAATAGGATACGTCATAAGAATGTCTACATAAAGATAGCTTGTAAATTAGATACATGAACACATATTAACTCTTACAGTCTGACATATAGATTAGTAATTACTTTTTTTTTATGAAGATATGTATACATATATAAATTTTTATTTTTTTCAATTTTTTCTACAATCTATACAAAAACATACGTACTTATATTTTTCTTATAACTTTAATATAAGTATTGCAATCGCGCGAAAATCTGAGATAGAATTTTCAAGTTTCAAGGTATCTTCAATACGTTTTGACTTCTCGCGATGATGTCTGTGTGGGTGTGTGGTTGGAATTTTGTTTGCGCTCTACCACAAAAATGTTTGTAGCTATGAACTTGGAGTGAATAAGTCACTTGTCCTCTTAGTGGAAATTATTGAGCTTAGCAAAAAATGTTAATTTAGCGTCCTATAGGATAGATAGACATATAGGGCGGAATGGTGACATCTACAGACCTAAGGATTCAGTGCTCTTATCCTTTCCCTGGATGCTCTTCTGTGAGAGTCTTCTCGGAAGGACGGTGTGCTCTGGGTCCCAGTCGGGTTGGACTTGAGGAGAGTAGGAAAGCACGCTATCTCTGTGCCACCTGCGCCCTACCCGATGAGCTGCTCTGGTTAGATGGATGAAGTTCAGCTGGTGTTTCTCATTGCTAACCCTTCCAGGACAGTTCATCTACAGTTCACCCCACTCCTTACACTTCTTGTACCTACTCACATTCCCTCTCATCATTAGGTATCTTAATGGCATTTATCTTCTAGAACACAGTTTCTAATCCATTTGTCTGTCTAGTTTAGTTACAAAGGTACGTCAGAGGGGGGAAGCACTAAATAGAAAAGCCATCCAATAAAAAAGCAATAGGTTGGTACAAGTACCTGTGAACACGTGACCGCTACTAGCAGCTAGCAGTCTGTTCAACTAGTATGCTATCGTTTAGGCGGCTACTCGAAATCGTATTTGTGGCTTGAAGGAGGGCAAGCGAAGTGGTGAGGTAGCCGTTGGAAGGTACGGCTCCAGGCTTTATGGCTTGTAGGAGGGCAAGCGCAGTGGGGAGGTAGCCGTTGGAAGATAAGGCTCCCGGCTGTGTGGCTTGTAGGAGGGCAAGCGCAGTGGGAAGGTAGCCGTTGGAAGATAAGGCTCCCGGCTTTGTGGCTTGTAGGAGGGCAAGCACAGTGGGGAGGTAGCCATTGGAAGATACGGCACCCGGCTTTGTGGCTTGTAGGAGGGTAAGCGCAGTGGGGAGGTAGCCGTTGGAAGATACGGCTCCCGGCTTTATGGCTTGTAGGAGGGCAAGCGCAATGGGAAGGTAGCCGTTGGAAGGTACGGCTCCCGGTTTTATGGCTTGTAGGAGGGCAAGCGCAATGGAGAACAAAAAAAGACGACCAGCTATTTTAAATAGTGTGAAACATTCTAAGTTGTGTTGTGGAAGTGGACCGTCTAGAGAGAGAAGTGTTTTTAGGGTTAAGGTGTAGTGAACCAGTCTGAGTGAGAGCAGATGTAGGAGTGAAAATTATAACATTGGAAGTATGTAGAAGGGAAAAAGTACTTTTTATATATATGTATAAATGCCCAAAATATAAAAGAATTATAAATAGTGGCCACAAAAACAGAAAAAAGGCTGATATAGTTCTAAGTAATTAGTTCGTAAGATTTCTTTTTGTAAATAACTTAATTTTTTTATTCCTAATCTTAGTTTTTTATTTTATAATGTAGATTAAGAAAAAATAAACCTAATATTTGTTCTCTTATTCAATGCTATTCATTTTATCTGTGAACCTAGTAAGATAATTTATACCTTGATTTAACATTTTTGCAAATTTAGAAAAAGAAGATGGCATCTCTTTAGTATCTTTAGAAGAATCCAATTGAAATAATTCTTAGTTGAAATTTTTTAAATACGTGCACTTTCTTCAAAATTGCACGTCTTGAATTTTCAATATTAAATATTTAATTGTAATTTCCGAAAAGAGCCCTAAAAACATTTTAGGGCGCCGGTAGCTCAGTGGTGAGCGTGCTTGCCTTCAGCTCAAGATCGTGAGTTCGAAACCCGGCCGAGGCTCTTAGTTTATTTTATCTGGGAGGTAAAATAAACTTAAGCACGCTTTCCTTCGGATGGGACAAGGGATGGTCCCGAGTCTGTACGATGTCAGGTACTCGTTAAAGATCCTTGCCGTAGGTGAATAAAAATTTAGGACTCCCACATTAGAGTCGGGCTCATGTTCACCAGAGTGATGAAAGAGCGCTCTGGTAGTTGGCGATATGTAGTTAAAGCCCGGGCATGAGTCCATAATAACTAACTCTTAGTTGATTACATATAATTTGAGCTGAGGAAGTACGTTGCTGGTTATTCATGGACGACCTACTTTCAACATATCAACAAATTATGAAGGTGTAGCACAAATTAAAATGAACTAAAAAAATATTAATAAAGGTAGGCTACCTAAAAAGTTGAGTTAAGAGCGCCTAATTATGTTTTGAGTTGATAGCTGTAGACATTGTTATAGTCGGATCGCGTGTCTACGCTCTCTTGTGTGAGCTCCGTCTAAGCTGACTTTGATAAAGTCCCCTTCTTTATAAAAAGTAATTGATTTACTCTGTTTACATTATATTACTTACCAGTGTAATGTTAACTCTAAGTTCAGAAAGTCTAATTTATTTATTATTAACATTTTTGGGTGCACCTTGCACAACATCATTGGGGCAAAATGAACAAATTTCTGGCCAAAACTATGAAACTTATATAATTTCTGTTTTTTGGTGTGCTGAACACGAAAAAAATACTTTAAAAATTCCCCGACCCTTCATGGATACTGCATTTTGACAAATACATCAGCTCCTCAAGAGAAGGTGAACACGTGATCACTGAAATTGCAATAGCTTCATTTTGTTCGAAAATTCGTTAAAATGCTAGAATTGATGTGTAAAAGATTTTGATTACAATTTGTTTTATAATGTTACAATAAAAAAAGGAGTATGAGGAAATAAACTTCCAAATTTATTGTGAATGTTGTAAATAACTACATAATATGTACCGTTATAAGAGACATGGCTAATATGCATCGTACATAAGGCCAATAAAAAAAAAAAATAAAAACAATAATAAAATTATAGGTTTGTGATAGCTAAAATAATTATATTTTTTTAGATTTACATTGCTATATTATTTTCTTTTACCACAAATTTTATTTATTGTGACTTTAAGCTATCGAAGCTTCTTAACCCAAACGTGTCTTACCGAAAGATCATTTTTTAGTTCGTAGTATTGATATTTTAGTTAAATTCACTGTAACGGTAAATATCAATAATTTTGTAAAAATAAAATGTTATGTCTAATCATGTTTTATTGTTATTAGTGTTATTATATATTTACCTTTACATTCATTCATAAGTGAAGAAATATATTGCACGATAATGCAGTCAAAATATATCACATACTTTCTTATTACATGAACGTAGAAATGCTCAAAAACAGCTGACATCACAGATAGAGAAGTGTGTAGTTGTGTGGAGGGCCGGCCTTATGGCGGTGCGAGCAGTGCAGTCGCACAGGGCGCCACGGTGTTGGGGGCGCCATTTTTTGGGTAGCATAAAAAAAAAAAGCAAAAAAAAATAAAAAAAAAAACTTTTTTTGTTTTCTATCTTTTGCAATTATTATCACAAAGTGTAAAACTGTAACAATCATTTAAGTTAGTCAATATAGTGATTGAATAAATTTGATTTGACTTTATCAATAAAATATCAAATTCAAACTTTGCCGTCTATAACGTCGGTTCGCGTATTTTCCACCACAAGCGCTGCTGTTCTTTTGCGTACAAATGTCAATGAATGACATTTCATTATTCCAAGCAATTCGAAGTGCAGCACAAGCTTATTGGTGAAAAAAAACTGAAGAAGTTTTTTTATCCATAATTGAAAAATTTATTGAATTACATTGTGTGTGATAATAACCACCATACTGGAATCTTTTCGTGTCTCAAACTGAAAACTGCCCGTGACTGTTGCTAGTGGAGAACGAAGTTTTTCAAAAATAAAACTGATCAAGACGTACTTGAGATCCACCATGTCCAACACAAAACTGAATTCTTTGGCGTTGCTGTCGATCGAAAACGAAATTGGAACTCAGCTGGATTTCTCCAAAACCATCCAGCAATTTGCAGAGGCCAAAGCACGCAAAGTTAATTTCACTTGATGTAGCCTATATAATTTCACATTGTACCTCAATAAAAATGTATTTTTCCGAGAAATTTCAGCGAACAGTTTTAAATATTGAGAAATAGTGTGTAAATTGACAATAAAAAATTGTTCTAAACTGAATGTAGAATGATCAATAAGTTTTGGCGACCCTCAAAAATAACCAGTGATAATTGAAAGAAAAATCTATGAAGGGGCGCATTTTTTCATACTCGCACCGGCCGCTATCTCACCTAAGGCCGGCCCTGGTTGTGTGTGTGCGCTGCGCGCGCAACCGTCCATCACACACACACTTACGCATTCACATCAACGAGACTTACTCTGACGGACTGATATAGCCCTTACCAAGAGCTAAGATGTTTACACATAATAATAATAATAGCCTTTTTTATTTCTTCTTTAGTATAATAGTATAACAATAGTATTACTAGATATTTATATAAATTGGAAACTAGGCCCATCTTTGGGCATAGGCCTCTCCCATATTCTTCCATGCACTCCTGTCCCAGGCCGATCTGTGCCAGAGACTCCCCACTATCCTGTCCAGATCGTCCCGCCACCGCACCAGTTGTCTTCCTCTTCTTCTCTTCAGGTATATCGGGTACCACTCTGTCGTCCTCTTGGCCCATCTTCCTTCTTCCATCCTCGCCACATGTCCTGCCCATTTCCACTTTTGTTGCAGCACCCCTTCAGGTCCCGTACTCCTGTATTTTTTCTTATTTCGGAGTTCCGTATTTTATCCTTTTTCTTTATTCCCAGCATGCTTCTCTCCATTGCTCTTTGAGTAACCTCTAAGCTCCTCAGCACATCTTGGGAGAGAGCCCAGGTTTGGGATCCGTACGTTAGACAAGGAGTGATGCAGCAGTCGAACACCTTTTTCTTCAGGTCCATGGCCATTCTGCTTTTGAAGATATATTTGTAGGACCAATATTTCTTCCATCCAAGTGCGATTCGCCGATTTAATTCCTTTTTTAGGCCATTCTTGAATGAAAGTAGTTGTCCTAGGTAAACGGCTTCTTCAACCCAGTTTAACTTCTTCCCGTCCAGACTTATTTCTTCCGTTTTCCCATTTGCCAGAATGACTGTTTGTTTACACATCAAAAATTAATTTCAAAATGATTTTTGCGTTCATAATCCCGATATCCCATGATTTTCGGTATTGATATTTGTTGGGAATCTCCGGATTGCGAACTTTAGTTGGGAGTCTAATGGAGATTGGAGATGTGAGGGTAGGTATTAGCCTGAGGGAGGCTGAAGTTTGGGCTAATGACTGTGTTACTGTGTTTGTGTGTCTGCTTGCTGAAGATGGCAGGCTAGAATCTAGCAGAACCCAGCAACACCCCAGCCGTCTGCCGTTGTTTGAGCAGTGGCACGTGGCTAGCCCCCTAGTTAACTTTAATACATGTCACCAGTCCTACATCTCAATCATAGGGGGACAAATAGACTCCCTTTGTCCTTACAATGAGTATAAACAATATCCTGAGTCAAATGAAACAAGAAATTGTTTTCCCACTCTTTATTTTATAGACATAAAGCGGCTTTCGCAGACTACAGTTTCACCGTTTGTGCCCTACCTATACATAAATACATACGAAAATTGAAATAGTTAAAGTATATTGCGGCATTGAGCTAACATTACATGTGGTCAAAAAAAGTGGGGATATGACTCACAAGCCCACTCTGTGTTGGTATATATGTTAGGACAAATTCCTTATAACCTGATACTTAGAATAATAATAATAATAATAAATTTATTTCCGCTAAACCAATACATGGTTATAGGATACGTCAAAATAATTTATACATTAACACGTTGACTGCCACAGAATTTTTCACGATTTCGGTCTAAAAAGCCAATTTGATTTAATCATGTTATATTATTAAAAACTTTAATAATAGTACATAGTAATAATCAAAAAGCTTAAAAAATGTTTTTTTTTTTCTGAAAAACATGTTATGAATTATTTTCTAAAATAAAACTTATAAAGTTTAGAGAAGTATTCGTCGACGCGTTGATTGGAGAAGAGATTGAACCAGTTAAAAAAAAAAAACAGGATGCAGGAGCTTCATTATTTACAGAGTATTCCACCTACCGAAAAAAAACTGCGTCCGACAAAGCCATGCCGATTTTGTACCAAAGATAAAAAACGGCGCGAAACACGTTACTTCTGTCTAATCTGCCAAGAGAAGCATTTTCCTTTGCGTGGAAGATTGTTTTAAAAATTATTACAAAACATAAAAATTTATTTCCTTGTATATCCTTTTTTTTTTTTAATAAACTTTGTATAATTATTATATTTTCTGTTCATTTAAGCCAAACGTGATTTTTTATTCTCTTTCCTGAGGCCATCTATTCATATTTACACTGTTATGCTACGAGTTTCCTCGTAGCTGTACAAATATGGCAAGTAATGAAGGGACGAGATAACTCGAAGTAGGCGTCCTGGGCAAGTTAACAACCTACGAGATATCTCGTAGTTGGCAGTCAACGTGTTAAGATAGCTTATAAATTAGATTTATAACTACTTGAGTCTAACACACATATGATTAATAGTAATAACAAAACTATTAAAAAAAAGTAAAATGAAATTAATAAAAACTGAACAAATAAGTACTTAAAAATATATGAGTACATAAACAAAATTAATACATGATATGTTTATAATAAGTTGACACATTTTTCAATTTAATATAAATTAAGATAACTATTTTTAAAAAAAAACTCTTCGGAAGTGTTTTTATCCCAACGATGTTTCGGGATGTTCTTACGTCCCATCATCAGGTCCCAATGTGCGAGATATAGAAAAGAAAGAAAACACTGTAACTATAACAATATATGAAAAATAATATATATATATATATATATATATATATATATATATATAGATTAATCAATTATAAATGAATCTATAAAAAAGTCTAAATAAATAAAAAATTATAAATCAATAAATAAATCAATAACGTACATTGGACCTTTAAGGTGTGGAGGAACTCTGCCAAAAAAATAAAAATGAAAGCTTTGTATCAAATTAGGTTTTTGGATATGAAACACGTTTCTTTATTGTGATTATATTATTCTTTTTGAACAGTGATAATAAAATTCCGTTTCCGTGTAAAGGGTTTCCTCTAAAATAAACATTTTTAGTCGAAATTTAAATTTTTTTATTGTATCTATTGACTTTAAAAAGTGTGGAAGGGCATTAAATAAATTAATTCCTTTATGAGTTATACTTTTTTCAAAAAGAAAAGAGCAATGTTTAGTTATTCGAAAGTCTTCTTTCTTCCTGGTATCGTAATCATGACTAGTATTGTAGAGAGGGAAAATATTTCTATTTTTCCTAATAACCATTAATGTTTCAAATATAAACAGCGATGGCAAAGGCAGGATTTTAAGTTGTTTAAATATTTCTCTGCAGCTTGTTCTTTGAGTAATATTATTTATAATTTTTGATAACCACAAAGGGCTTCCATAGTGTCTTGAATACACAGTAGTGTTTGTGACGGTTATAAATTAAACCTCGTTTATTGAATCCATTTCTAAAGCTCTTCAAATATTAAACGAATGCTTGTTAATCAATGAATAAGTTAATGTAAAATGCGTCCAAAGCAACCATTTTAAATTTCAGAACGAGGCCTAAATTATCAATTGAAACCCGCCATTAGCACCTCAAGAAAGGGTCCGTCCTGAAAGAAGATTTATCTATAAAAAAATAAATATTATAATATCATAATAATCATATGTGTTTGTATTCTAAGATTTAATATAGGTAGAGGGATATAATTTATAAGGGTATCCAATTGCCATGTTATGGTTTAACAGAAATGAATATTATTATTAAGATATAACGTGCTCTGATAGGGGCTTCATTTTTATGAATTTTAGGGAACCAGATAATTTAGGGGTAAAGGGTTCAAAAATAGGTTCTGTTGTCACATATCTTTCATAATTATTTTGTGGAATAATCAATATTTCAAAAAAGACTTTTGTACTCGGATTAGCGCATTATATATATATATATATATATATTATTTCATCTTTTAAATCTTCTTTTGCATTTTTCTGTTCTCAACAGTTTTTTGGTGTGTCCAGAACCCCATAAGGACAACACCTATCGATATGTGTCAAAGGAGAGAGAACTCAAAACCTCTAATAACTGCTTATGTAATGAATGTATCGACACAAAATTTCATATACAAGTTTAAAATTTCATAAGATCGGCACATATTAATTTTTAATTAATTAAATTAAAAACTGATCCAGGATACGTCTATCTCGCCTGAAACCCACCAGGCCCAAGATCGTCTCTGCATAAGGATGATGGATTTTACAAACTGGGTGAGCATACAATCTGCTAAAAGAAAATGTAACCAAATTTCCCCAGAAATCCTTTAAAAGCAGAAAATTTTAATTAAATAACTAAAATAATTAAACATTTGGAGGTAAAATGTTGGCCTCTATTCTGGTCTGGTTACCACGTGTCACCTCTAATACAAAGTTTTCACACTCAACGCTGGGTCACTCGGAGGAAATGGAAAAGTGCCATGAAAATATAATAGGGGAGATGAAAAGTTTGTGATTTGTGGCTTTAAAAGAAGAAGAAAAAAAGTAATTTAATTACATTTAGAAATGTGGCAACCTTGCAACCATACTATGTTGTTCACATAAAATTACATTTAGAAATGTGGCAACCTTGCAACTATACTATGTTGTTCACATAAAATTACATATAGAAGTGTGGCAACCTTGCAACCATACTGTGTTGTTCACATAAAATTACGAGCTCCTATCTTATATTTACTTGGAGGTCACCGGTTACTCGTTAAAGGGGGGGTATTTACTCGAAAGGTTAGCGCACAAAGTTCCCATGTTATTAAATGCAAGGTGTAGGACTTGCACCTCCAATGCAGGTTTGAATACAGTGACGGCCATGAAATGCTGTTTGCCAGTCGTACCGATCTATGTAGTGTGCGCTGGCGTCCAACATTGGCCAGCAACATTTTTAAATAAGTTTCATTGCTGCCAGGCGCGAAAATTTTAAAGTGTAGAGTCATAATACGACCTTTTGACAATTTTAATGACGTTTTCCTTTCAAAACAAATCATCAAACTTGGTATGTGAATGCAGTGGATAGGCCAACCTCAGAAAAAATACACAAATTTTTGAAAAATCCAGCACTCGAAATATGTGCAAAGTTGCAAAGCGCCAATAATTTAATATTTTTCCAAAATTAATAGGTAATTGATCCCTCATTAAGAATCAGGTGTTGGTTTTATTGATGTTGCAAATGCACGCAGAGGTTCTCCATCGTTTTTCGTCTATAAACAAGAAATTTGGCACGGGAACATAGTAATATAGCCCAAAAACGGGAAAAATAACGGTCATGAAAAATCCTGCGCTGAAAATATAGGCAAATAGCCTATCTAAATGAAGATATCAAAGCCCTCTAGATTCAGTTTATCGAAATTTCCATGATGGTAAGCCTGATTCGGTCGCAAACAGTTGAGAAGTTCGTTAGTTGCCTCCAAAATTTACTTTTTGAGAACAATTCATAGCCTACATGCCTCAGTTGAAAATTTAGGAATGTTTTCACACCATTTCATTAAAATTGCTACAAAGATATGAACGATATAGGAAAGGGTAAAATACGAACCTCAACGGTAATGAAAAATCCTGCGCTGAAAATATAGACAAATAGCCTATCTAAATGAAGATATCAAAGCCCTCAACATGAATTTAGTTTCAGTTTATCGAAATTTCCATGTGGTTAGCCATTTTCAAAATATGTGTTCTAAGCAGTTCTTCACCCCAACTTTTCCAAAGGACTACCGACCGTGTGATTACCTTCGCTGAAAATCCGCAAATTTTACGCAGCTCCTAAATTCATGAAATTTTTATTTATTTTCCTATTACATAATTAGACATCTAAACGAGTGTCAAAGTGTGTCGAGGAGTGAGTGGTTTGATGTCTGATTTAGTTTGTTATATTTTTTTGTGCCCAGTTTGAAGTGAGTTGTTGAGGTGGTCGTTAATAGCTCGGTCTGAGTGGAAGTTCACTGCAACTGACAGCTCCTCCCCTCCCTCTCAGTTGTACTGCTTATTATCCTAAAAGCATGTTATCTCTCAGTCAGTTCAAATCACTGTCCAAGTTTACATCAGTCACAGTCACAATCACAATCACAGTCTCATTATTGCTACCTGACTCCTAACTACTTGTATCCTGTTAAATGGGTTCCATCTTAGGTCCAGTGTACGACTTCATTCACGTTCATTCAAGAATAAGCCGACGAGTAACCTGTTTTCTCAATTTGTTCATATTTCTGATTGGCACCTACGAGCGTTGAGTAGTGTAAATATATATAATATATTCCATTTTTTCCTCTACTTTAATAAATTTATGTAAGAAATATTAACTATATTCAGGGGCGTAGCCAGGGGGGGGTGGGGGGGGGGGGGCTGCGTGCCCTCACGTGCCTGCGTGCCAGAGCAAAAAACCAAGAAAAATTAAATAAACTAAAAAAATGTTTTTATCAAAAAAGGATTGCTTGCAAGTTACCAATAGGATCTTCAAATTTCCCGTGCGTCTGATTCCTCAATCGGCAATCAGCTGTTACATAAATGTACATGTACAAAACAAGTCATATTACATTTATTTAAATATATAATTTCATTTCCTCGCTCAAAATCGTCATTTATATTATACTTTATACTCTTAAGCTGATTTTACATGTGGAGTAAAAATGCAAAACGCAGCAGCAGCAAATGCACGCTATTGCATGTGAGTCATTTAATTCTAAAAGCACAGAAACCACAGCGTGCATTTGCTGCTGCTGCACTTTGCATTTTTGCTGCTCATGTAAAGTCAATTTAAGTATAACAGTAAGTGGTTACCTCAGGGGGAGCTTCTGGACCGCGGAAACCTCGTAGCCTAACTTTGCACCCCCCCCCCCCCCCCCCCCCCCCTGCTCAAAATCCTAGCTATGCCCCTGGCAATATTATATATAGGTAATTCTTATATGATAATATTCTACTTATTTAATTATGCATTAGCCCACTAACATTTGCTAATTTCATTTAATCATAAAGAAAATTAAATTGTTCATTACATGAAATTTCGTGACTTATAATATATATTATTTCCATTTCCTTTTATTTTCACACAAGTACTCTATAGAAAAAGAATGCCACCCCTTTGAGATTTTTTCCATTACAAGGTAAGTGAACTATCTGTTGGTTACAAGATGTATTAAGTCGGTAAATTAAATTAATAGTTTTTGAATAGTAAAATAATAAAAAGATTTATAATATTTCAAGTAACATCGAAACGTTTCATTGGCGCGGAATCACGTATCATATGTATGTATATAAAGTCCTTGGTGAATCACCGATACGTGATTCACGCGAAACCTGTTAGTTCTAAAGACAATTTGATTCTTACCAAAAATGTTCTTTATAAATAGGGAGAGCGAACACGTAATTGACTAATTCGTACTGGGGAAGTACATTGTCTGCGATTTTGTATATTTTGCATCTTTATTTATGGCTAACATTGTATCTGGTTGGGCCTATCTTCAATCGTCTTATCTACCGGCATTGCTGGAATATGTTTTCCAAAAAATACAAGGAATCAGTGCTACAAGGGCCATCCTTATTCTATATTTCTTCTTTAACAATTTGAGACGATCAATTTGATAATAACCTACCATCCCTCTCTTTCGATTTGTTCTCCCCTCCTGTTGGAATTAACATTTTTATGTATAAGAATCACCGGCTATGTACTTCCCCATCACGAATTATTCAATTAAGTTTTCGCTCTCCCTTCAAAATCGACCGTTTAAGCTAAAACTCAATATTTGACTTACATATTTGCCATCTGAATCGTTATACTATATTTTGTATCGATACAGTAATTAGAGCATTTGAGTCGAACCCCCCTTCTCTCGGGGATACTTTCATTACATTGGGACTTCTGGATTGTCTCTAGATTCCGTACACCCAGATTCCGTACAACTTTTTTTATTACTGTAGACATTTTCCATCACATTTTGTAGAGACTTTGGACTCTCTATACTATTGCATAAATATACAATAGTATAGGTTTGTTTAAAAATGTTAATTTTTTTTTTTTTTTTTTTTTTTATTATTAATCTAACTTTATTACATAGGAAATTTTTTTCAGAAACTTTCCAATATCACCTTGCTCATATTTTAGAGTATTATTTTTAACTCCTTCGTCCAATTGGATATATTTCTTCTTTCTTTTCACACCTTCTAAATTAAGTTCCATTCTTGTCAGCTTTATCTCTGCCTTTTCAGCTTCAGTTTGCAAAACTTTGAATTTTGGATAATATCTCGTGATTGAGCCACTGATGCTGTTATTTTTACCTTCTGCTGCATTATTTGTTCTATGTCGCCTTCCATAACAATTCCATAATTCTAATTGGATAAAAGTCATTCTCCAACCAATTTTGAACAAAATAGTCCAAAAATTCTTCCAACCGCTGACTTCGAACTGGAATTTGTTGACCAGGTTCCACATCTGGATTAAGCGTGATTGTTTCTACCATGATATTCAACCATCCAGCAGGTATAAATCCAGTGATCCTACAGTAATAAAAAAAGTTGTACGGAATCGGGGAGATTTTTTAGCTGTACGGAATCGGGGGGACACCGGATTTTTAAGTTGAGCTCCCTCCTGATCCCCCTCTCTTTCGGCATATTTCGATGAAAATGATTTGATGTCCTTATATGGCTTTGAATATACATATGAAATTTCGTGTAAATACATTCATTACAAAGGCAGTTATTAGAGTTTTTGTATTAAACCTACCCCTAATCCACCCTTCCCTTTTGACCGATTTGACTGAAAATCAATAATTGAGGGGGTTCTGAATATTTATAGGATAGGATAGGATTTGGAGTTGAAGGACGCAAAACATCAAAGGTCATCAGCGTCCAATATATTTGGCGTATCAAGCTTGATGATTAGAAAAAAAAAAAAAAAAAAAAAAAATTTGTATCTGTACAATTTGAAGTTCATGCTCCAATTCGATATTTCTTTATTATTATTTTTTTTCACATGGATGCATTCATACTAGTCGGTGGAAATAAATAACTAATAAAAAAAACGAATGGAAAAATAAAAATAAAACAAACAGTAACAATAACAATAAATATAAGTAAATAAAACAAACTTATTTTTTGAAATTTTGTCTATTCCACTAAAGATATATATACATATATAACTACCGGTTTCGGCTTTATACCATCGTCAGGTCTAGTTATGAACTAAGTCAGTTTGCAGAGAGCGACCCTTCAAATACATCTCAGGTCAAAGGGTGCTATTAAAACTTGGGAGTCCCCCAGCTGTACCGTTAGCTAACTCATGAAATATTTCTTAACAAAACCTAGTTCTAAATTTACATAAAACAATATCACTAGACTAATACGTGGAAAAATAACAAATAAATAAGTACAAATACAAGTAAATAATAAAAAATAGAAATAAAATTAATAATAATGTTAAGATTTAGATAACTTGAAACATATATGTGGAACCAAATATTAATAACAGATAATACAAACATATATGTGGAAACAGAACTGGTTCAGGGTGTTAACAAAGGGGAATTGTTGAAATAAATTTGGTCAATTGGGTCAGACAATATTTCAAAAAATAAGTTTGTATTATTTATTTATTACAAGTTTCCACAATATGTCCGCGTTCCTCAACTTAGAATAAATATAAGAATAAACAAACAGCAGTAACAGTAAAAATATAGACACACGCGAATACATAAGCATATTTACAAAAACATGCATTCAACAGAATATACATATATACTCATACACACATACCTCATATAGATATGAATAATAAGCAAAAAATAAATAAATATAGATAATAAGTATATACATATGTATATAGGTAACCTATCGCCTTTCATTATTTTATTTTTTTTTACTTTTCTTTTTTATTTTTACTATTATTATTTACCCTTCTTTCTATTTTTTCCCTTATTTTTTCTTTTTTTCCCTCATTCTTCCCTTTCCCCTCCTTATTCTTTTCTTCCTTAATAAATATTTATATATGATTTCGTGTCGATACATGCATTCTATCGGGAGTTATCGTGTTCACAGACACACATAATTCTGTTTTTCATATTTGAAATCAGGAAGTGGGAAGACATGAAATTCCGTTCCGAAGAGTCAAATATAGATTGTCTAGAAGGAAGGAAATATGTTTTAGCATTATTTATCGAGTTACCGAATTCTCTTTTTCTTGTTATTTTACCGGTAAGTTGGTTACTCGGTTATTACCATAATAAGGAAAGTCAATTGTTCAATTTTGAAGTTTTTATTTTTTGGAATAGTAATTTCCAGTCTCTGTGGCAATGGCCAGTTTTTGACCGAATTTGGATTTATTTCGGGCTGGCAGGAGCAAGGAATCCTATCAGAAGAAACATTCACAGTTGTTAACCCACCAAGAAACTAATCAATTCCATCAGGATTTACGTTTCGTAATTTGGAATAATTATAATTTGTAAATTAATAAAATTGTAATGATCAAATAATTACGGACAAGGGTATTCAAAATGCGTTTTGAGGGCACCTAACAAATAAATGTGTGGTAATTGAATCACATAGAATCTGCAGGTTCTAAATGAAACTTCTTTTATTTTCTAGCATTATCACTTAAATTTACTATTTTTTTTTTTTCATAATTGATAGGTGCATGTAGGATGTATCGGTAAAATGTATAATTGAATTAGGTGACTTAATTTAGAAAATTTAAAGAGGGCGCCGGTAGCTCAAAGGCATGCGTGCTTGTCTTCTGAGCTCAAGGACGTGGGTTCGTAACCCGACCAAGGCCCTTAGTTTATTTTATCTGGGAGGTAAAATAAACTTAAGCACGCCGTCCTTCGGATGACACGTTAAGCGATGGTTCCGAGCCTGTACGATGTCAGGTACTCGTTAAAGACCCCTGCCCTAGGTGAATAAAAATTTAGGGTAGGCAAAATTTAGAACTCCCACAGTAGACTCGGGCTAATGTCCACCAGACGAAGATGCGAAGGAGCGCTATGGTAGTAGGCGATATGACCTCGTAGTTAAAGCCTGGGCATGAGTCATATAACCTAACCTATAAAATTTAAAGAAGCAATTTTATATTATCAAAGTATGTTTTATGTACCTACTCTATTTACATATTTTCCGTATCATTATTTTTTATGTCATTGTCGTTTAGTATCAGTTCCAGCGTTTACAGGAGAATTCTATAAAAATGAAACAATAGCTTTAATTAATATAAATATTATAACGGGTATAATAATGAACAGTTGATTATATTAGCTAATCCCATTGTGCGTCACTTCCGTTGCATATAAATTAAATAGCGATTTAAATGCACATTTTTTCAAACATTATCAATTATTATAACAATAATTTTGCAAAGAAATTCCGTCACACAACATTGTCACCAGCCTTGCGTTGCTCCGCACGCACAAGTAGGGGTGTCCACCGTTGTTCGGAAAATACTAGCTGTGGTGCTCAGCATTGCTCGGCATATATTAGCTGAGGTGTATAAATTCCGTCTCACAACGCTGTCACAGGGCACCAGCCTTGCGTTGCTCCGCATGCACAAGCAGGGGTGTTCACTGTTGCTCTGCAAATACTAGCTGGGGTGAATTAAAATGATTTGGAACTCGTTTCATGTTTTAATTTTAGAATCAGAAAAAAATAAAATCTATACTAGAAAAAATTGACACATGTAGGAAAACGTCTCGTCAAACAATCGAAAATTACCGAGGGGGCATGTTTGATGAAGTAGTAGCTAGTAGTTTTCGTAGATTTTACCAACCGGGTGAGTGCATAAACTGATTTATATAGAAATCTGCTAAAATCCGTTGACAGAGACCCTCAAGAATGAGTGCCCCCTGATCCCCAGGACTGCCCCAGATGAGATGGTTGTTGAGGTGTGCTGACTACAGTTAGGAGGGGCTTAGAGCAGATGGAAGGGGAGGGGGGAAGGACAACAATGCAGCCTCTCAACAAAACACTCCAATGTTAGCAACACAACAACATAGCAACAAAGGAGAGAGAGTGGAGGTGCAGGGCAGGCGTCAGGGAGCTCATTAGCAGGCTCTAGGATCTGACAACAGGCGCGGATCTGTGTGGGTAACCCCCCCCCCCCCCCCCCCCCCCCCCCTCAACTCCCAAAGCTTGGGGCAAAAAATTACACAGGTTTTGTGGGTACATTTTAAACGCATTTATCACAAAAATAATAATAGACTCATGATAAGGGAAGATTTGAAGTGGTGAATGAAGAATGATGTAATTACTCCCGAGGGCGCCGGTAGCTCAGTGCTTTCCTTCTGAGCTCAAGATCGTGGGTTCGAAACCCAACCGAGGCCCTTCGTTTATTTTATTTGGGAGATAAAATAAACTCAAGCACGCTGTCCTTCGGATGGGACGTTAAGCGATGGTCCCGAGCCTGTACAATGCCAGGTACTCGTTAAAGACCACTATCCTAGGTGAATAAAAATTTAGGGTACCTAGGCAAAATGTAGAGTCGGGTTCATGTCCACCAGAGTGACGAAAGATCGCTCTGGTAGTAGGCGATATGACCTCATAGTTAAAGCCCGGGCATGAGTCATAAAACCTAACATAACCTATAATTACTCCCCCCCATGCGTTCATACCAAAAAAAAATTAGATGTGAGACATTTTATTAGGGAATGATTTAAGGGGGGAATTAATTGGATGAACCCCCCTCCCCGCTGCAAACATTAAATAAAATTCCTCGCACTCCCAAACTGCTTGAAGTTTGCTGAGTTTCATAGTAGATTATTGTGGGCAAAAAATTACTTTTCCTAATTTCGACTATGAGTAGTGCTTGAAAGTTGTCTTTCGCCATCTAGTTGAAGCATGTAGAAACGTTTTTCCAAGTTTCCTGAGGTTCCGTCAGGTTCTTAAAGGGTAAAGAAAATGGCAAAAAACTCGCCAATATTTATTAATGACTGAAATTTATTAATAAATGATATTTTTTTTACACTAAAAAATGCCACATCCCATCCATAGGAAAAAAAAGTGTGGGGCTTTTTTTTTTTTTTGAAACTTTAAAGCCTTGGTGGTACCTCAAAAAATGTAAATTCTTAAAAACCTTTGAGCCCTATCTTATCCATTATCAAAATTCGAAAACTTGTTTGGTCTGAAATATTTTCTCCCCCGTTTAATAATAGTGGTAAAACTAAAATTAAAGATAAAATTATTAAAAATTAGTTTATCTTGTTAGAATTTAATAATTTTATCTGTGATTTTAGTTCTAAATTTACCACTATTATTAGACTGGAGAGAAAGAATTAGTGTAACGATGGTGTAGTTCCGGAATGGGTAATATATGTATACAATTTTTGTGGAATAGGCAATATTTCAAAAAGCAGTTTCTTTTATTTATTTGAATATATAAAAATTTGAAAACCCTCAAATAACGTTCCGAGGAGTCTATTTGATCAAAGTATAGGGGTAGTTTCGTGAACGAGCGCATAAGTTAATTTATATATAAATGTTTCAGCTTTAAGTGTTAAAGTTGGGAGGCTGAACTCTCTTTGACGTAGGTACTTGAAATTAAATTTACTTTAAGAATTATGCAGAGTGTTGGTGTGAAGGGGAGGGGGGAATGTTTTGTGATTTAAAAACTCTACCCCCCCCCCCCCCCCCCCACCCCACCCCACCCTCTGTGTTTCTTTGATAGTCAAACAATTTTCTCCTTTGACCTTGCGAAACTCCATTTATTCCATATTAAGTTACCCTATGGGCAAGCCTCCTCTTAGCAAAGCCCCTTTTCAATTACCACTTTACCTCCAAAAAAAAAAAAAAAAAAAAAAATTAAATCCTTGTTAGCAAAATTCTTTTTCGACATTTTCTTAATAACCAGTTCCTTCAAAGGAGTACTTGTCGTAGCAATCTTTTAAAGAAAATGGTGATTGAAGAAAAAAAATTGTTTTATTTCTAAACTTCCTTATTCAACTACCACATCAATTTTCATATTATTTTGCAGGTCTAAGATCGTAAAACAAAACAGTTGAAATTCTGTCCAGGTTCAGCTTATAGGTATATACAAAACAATACGTTTAATTCGTAATTCTTTTATCAAGAGAGGAACAATGTTTAGTTATTCGTAATTATTCTTTCTTCCTGGCAAATAAATCTATGAATAACGTGTTATTCCGATGTATTTATATTTTTTATTCATTCTTTTTGCACCCAAGACTTCTTTCTATTATTTGTATAGATAAGGTTGGAAAAAAGTAATCAAGGTGGTGAGTGTTCAAATTAATTAATTCAATTAAAAGAAAAATTAAGAAAATGGAGTTAACAAATATACATACTCGTATCTCCATAGAAACTATTTGACGGGGTTAGAATCAAAATGGTCTAAGTGACATTTTTAAAACTTTGAAGAAACTGTGCATTAAGTTCTTAACTGATTTAAAAAATCTATAATTTATCGAAACGGGAAATATTTTGTCTTCTGCTTTTATGGTGAAAGTTGCTGTTAGCAAACCATAAAATTGCATAAAAATCTTAATTTCAAGGTCACTATTGATATGTTTAAAATGATTAATAGAGTCGACAGTATATTTTCATTGTAGAAGGAATTCGAGATTCTGTCGTGTAAATGAAAAATTCTAAATTTGGCCAACGTTTCGAAAACTATTTATTTCCTTCTTCAGGGCCTTATAATGACTTGAGTGGATGTGCATGGTGAAGGTGTGTTTGAAGACACAAACTCACATCTTCACCACACACATTCACTTAAGTCATTATAAGGCTCTGAAGAAATAAATAAATAGTTTTCGAAACGTTGGCCAAATTTTGAATTTTTCGTTTACACGACAGAACCTCGAATTCCTTCTACATTGATATGTTTAAGTTACTTGTTTCATGTCACCAAAATGGTATAAGTGATTTGCCACTAGATCTCACCACTGGCTAGAGTTTCACTTGTACAACTTCTTTCCTGAACAGAACTATCATTTTTGTACCCGATTGTGCACTTAACGAAAAATTTTCAAAAATGTCACGATTCACATTTACATTTTGATTCTAACCCCATACATTTTGATTCTAACCCCATCATTTGCAAACCATGGGTCTGAGGCAGTAATTGTTCGAATACATTTTTATTCATTATTCTTTATTTTATTCGCATTATTTTTTATTAATAAAAATTTTTGTTATTCGTTACGCTTTATTTTCCAATAATACGAATACGCTTTTAATTTTTTTGTGTGCTTTTTTTTTTAAATGTCGTTTTATAAGTTTGCACTAATTGAACATTTTATTTCATTCTTTAGGGGAAAAAATAAATAAAGAAAACGGGATGCGGTCACAAATGTATTTTTCTTTCATTACTGATATTAATAGTATTAACTTGGTACATTATATTATTATTTTTTTTATTTTTATAACTTATATTCGGGTTTTCAAAGACGAGGTCATATCGCCAATTAGCAAAGCACTTTTTTGCCTATCCTTGTTTAGGTAGGGGTCTTTAACGAGTACCTGACATTGTACAGGCTCGAGACCATCACTTAATATCCCATCCGAAAAACGGCATGCTCATTATATTATTGGCAATTACAATATTGAAAAAGAATTATAAACAATGAAATATAATTTTTGTTGTTATATAAGTATTTTAAAATTTACCTTTTTTTTCTCTTCATTATCTGAGTGCGACCCATTTTAATAAGGTTATTTTCTATATATTTTTTTATTTTTTTTTGCAACATGAATAACATCATCCCAATAAATCTGCTTATTTAAAAAATAAAAAATGTATTGAAATAATGAATAACACATGAAATTATTTTCATTCATAACAGCATGTTTTCCACATAGTATTCCACATAAAGAAAGGCCAATGAATATAAAAAAGAGGGTCTACTTTTATTCCAATTAACGAATACAGAATAGTCAACTAAAAACATTTATTGGTTTTCCGCGAATAATCTAAAATTTTTATATTTATATGTATAAATTTTAGATTATTCGTGGAAAACGAATAAATGTTTTTAGTTCACTATTCTGTATTTGTTAATTGGAATAAAAGTAGTCCCTCTTTTTTATATTTATTAGTCATTCTTTATTTTTTCTCTAATTGAATTTCTTTTTTTAAGCACTCACAACCAGGACTACTTCTTTTCGACCATAGAGAACATGTTAGAACGTTAGTGCGTTACTAATCCAATTTTTGATATTGAAAATTGACTGGGATTGCAAACCTTGGGCCTGGGAAGGGGAGAAATGATACCGCTCAGTCCTCCGGAGATATCCTGAAATTTTAAAAGAGAATTTCCTCTTCTTCGTTTCTCCCTCATCCAAATGATTTTCATATGAAAAAAAAAAATCCTCCAAAATTTAATAACTGGATGAAAAGGAATTACTAAGAGAAGAGCTGGGTCTAATCTCATTTTCGCAATTTCTCCGAGTAAATCTTATTTGATTTTGAGACAGAGGAAATTAATAGGGTGGTTGGTGGGGAACTCGGAGGAGACAATTTTGGAATAAAACACTGCTTTAATCCTCCTTCGTTCGCAATATATATCATAAATACAATTTGTCTGTCACAAATACATTTTCTCTGTCACTTCTAAAATATTTGTGAAGATTTTTTTTGAAAGTGTCACCCGAAAAATTTCGCATTTTAGCTTGTTTAAAAAATGTTATTCAGTTAAATAAGATAGAATAGAATAGAGTTTTATTTGTGTTACATTTAGGATACATAATGTTACAAATTGTCAAAATTACAAAATATAATCTCAAAGTATTGTAAAAGTATCTACATCTTTTATAGAGTAGATTGGCTCATTAATTAACATTGTTTTAATTACTTTTAAAAAACTATTCAAAGGAAGATCTGTCACTTCTTGTGCTAACTTATTATACAATTTAATTCCTATTATCTCAGGATTATTGAATGTTTTTGTCTTTTTACATAACGTAAGAGCAAGGTCACTACAGTTTCTAGTTCTTACAGAGCTAATATCACAGACTTTTTTAAACCTATTTGCATTCTGTTTTATATATTTTTAATTAACAAAAATAAATAGAGCAGCTACTGTCATAACTTTCAATTTTTTAAAAAGTGGTTTACAATGTTCTACATATTTACTATTAAAAATTATTCTTAACGCCTTTTTTTGCATTTTTAAAATTTTTTCTGAGTACTCTACTCCTCCCCAAAACTCTATTCCATACATTATAGAGCCCTGGATAGATCATATTATGATCTATCCAGTTCAGTCGAATCTAATTGGAATCCCTAAATTTGTACAGTTAGGATTTCTCCATTTAACGAAAATGTTAAAAATTGATTTTTTGATGGGTTTAGCATCAAAAAATTTGTACTAAAATAGTCGGACAAATCCCATAGAGCTCCATGCAATAGGTCAATATCACAGTTAGTAAGTATATATATATATATTCATAAAGCATTTATTTAATTAACAGAAACTGTTTATGTTTAAAGCATAAACCGAGTGGCATGTTTTGGCTTCTAATGGACGTAGAGGAATGTTTTATGGCTCAGATTAAAGAAACGTCATCGATGAATCACCTGCAATATGCTTCCCTAGCACGAGTTTATCATATAAGTTTTCGCTCTCCCTCTAAAGCCAATTTACCGATTTGGTTGAAAATTAATAGGTGTCTTACTCAAGGACTCTGAATTTCGTTTCGGCATATCATTCATTACATAAGCTTATTATAGTTTTTGAGTACAATCCCTCTCCACTGGTCTCATTCTTTCATTGAAAAACAGGGTTTTGGATTTACACCTAAAATTTCGAATCGATATATTTATTATTTCGGCAGTTATTAGGGTTTTAATTCCCCAACCTTCCCTTTGGCCGATTTGGCTGAAAATCAATAGATGCCGTATTTGACACGAATGGACACATATCGTCGATACAAATGCAAAGTATCGAATGTGAAAAAACGCATTTTTCGTTTTCGGTCTAAAGCGATAGCTTTAGGACGGATGAATGTTGTAGCGAACTCTCGAATCTGAATTCACGTTGTAAAGGGGAGGAATAACCCTGGCAAAGGGTCGAATATCCAAACTATGTAATGATGTCCAAAATCAAAGTGACGAATAAAAAATTCGTTTTCTGCATTCGTTATTGTGAACAAAGTTTTTGAACTGGGGTGTTTCAAAGTCTCGAATGTACCACATTCGCGTTTTTGATCTAGTTCGAAAAGGAACAAAATCAAATTCCCTGCATGGCAAAGTATTGAATATGTCGTGTTCGTGTGTTTGCTGTTGCAATTTTTTGTAAAAACAATGAGCTGTTTTAAAGCAGACTATCGATTGTGACATATTCAATAGTTTGCAATGTAAATATTTAAATATTATACAATGCGATAGTTTGCGTTGTAAATTATAGAAAAATAATCATCAATTATAGATAATCAAACTAACGAATGTGCGTTTTGACTAATTAAGATACATAATTCGATAAAATTCTTATAGGGTCATCTATAAGGCATAACACCACGTATAATTGCATAGGTAAAAAATGTTTGACAATAAGCACTGATTTTGAATTAACCATGAAACAGTTTATTCACTCTCCTGAAAAGTGGTGTTTAATGGTGTTTACATAATAGGTGGTGTTTACATAATATTATTATGTACATAAGAATTTTAGCGACCGCTCAAATCTTGTTCTGGGGTTGTTTGACGGGAATGTTTGACTAAAATATGTTGGGAAAGTGAAAGTTTCCGAAAAATCAGTAAAAAGGTTTGTTGAAGGGGTTTAGATCTATGTAGGTAGTCCGCCATGTTTATTTATTTATTTTTTAAATGGTTTGTTTGTGTTTTTCAAAATGACACAGGTTGCTACTTCAAAGAACTCTGACACAATCTGTAACTTCCAATCTCCATTATTTTGTACAGAGAGCATTTTAATTGGATTCTTTCATTTGAACAGAAAAACGACCTACATGACTCCCTCCCCTCTTGATTAAACCAAAACAATTGCCCCTCTACATACAGATACATATATCTGTATATATTTTTTTTTATTTACAAACTTAGAAATGAGCCAGTTTTTCCCTCGCCGCTATGTAATGGTAAATTGTTGTCTAGTAACAAGGTGGTCAGTGGTATGCGTGCTTGCTTACTCAACTCAAGGTCGCGGATTCGAAACCCATGTCCACCAGAGCGACAAAAGAGCACTCTGGTAGTAGGCGATATGATCTGAGTCAAATATTTTTTTATTTGGGCCCAGAAACCCCCAAAACCCAGTCCGTTAAAAAATCGGTCAATCAGGGCAGGAGAGTTTTATTAGTTGAAGTTTCACCTTTACGGGCATTTTCAAAACTATAAACAAACATTACATTTATTGAGTTATAGATAACTAGCCGTAGTATATTTACAGATATTAATGATAAGTATATATATTTTTTTAATTAAGAAAATATAGATATAATTTAACATTCCTTAACTTTTTCCATGTCTAAATAATTGTCATATTTTAGTCATAATATCCAATACTACATTTAAACAATTTTTATTTTATATTAGCCTAACGGACGACAAAATTGGCCTCAGAATCAAGTAAAATGCTGAAAAAAAAAAAATCAATAATCATATGGTAGATGCATTTTAACCATAAATTTTATAATGAAGACGAAAACAGAAATTCTTAATTGTTGCATTGGATAATTATGGCTGACGTACGATGATACGTATTTACACTGAAAAAAATAAAGTACGTTAATTATATGTTTATTTTCTTATAAAAATTATATCATGTGTAAATATATATTATGGTTAGTTGTTATCTATATCAATAATTCTTGTTTTTAGTTTTGAAAATTTTGGAAACAGTGGGTCGGAAAACATGAAACTCCGGTAACAAAACAATCTGGATTGAAAATCTGGCCGATTACATGACTTCAAGTTCCGGAAGTAAAACTGTCTTTAAAGGTCCAGAGGAGACCCACGTGGAGTTGACTGTATGTCTTTAAAGGTCCACAGGAGGCCCACGTTGAGTTGGCTGTATGTCTTTAAAGGTCCAGGTGTCAAGATCCGTTGTTAACTATTGTTCAGTCATCTATAGTTTGGTCTCTGGAACAGGAAGGGGGGAAAGTATATAATTATTCCCTTTCCCTCCTAAATCTTCCCTTGATTATACCTCTCTTATTATTTTAGTTATAAACCCATTTCCAATTTATTCATATTATTCTTCTTTCACTTTTTATTCCTTCCTCCTAATCTTCCCCTGAACAAATGTCTCAGTATTTTTCTAATGAATGCGTTGCGTTACACTTATTCACCGTCTATTATTTTCAACTTGATTTTATATAATAGCTTCTTACTTTGTTTTTCATCCGATGGACTTAAAACTCCTCTGTAAACGAAAGCCTTTTTCACAAATTACTGGCTTGACCTGTTGCAGGTTTGGTTCCAGAACAGACGGGCGAAGTGGAGGCGGCAGGAGAAGATGGAAGCAGCTCGTCTCGGCCTGAGCGAGTACCAACAAACAGTGGGGCGAGTTGGGGGTGGGCCTTCCCTCAGCCTACCGGTCGACCCTTGGCTTGCCGGTCCCCCACTACTGACGGCACTTCCTGGCTTCCTGGCCCACCCCCACACAGGCTACCCGAGCTACCTCACACCTCCAGTAGCGGAGCCTCCAGCCACTCCACCTCGGTCCCCACCCCCGCCCCCGGATCTTCGGACCACCTCCATTGCTGCCCTCCGTCTCAAAGCCAAGGAGCACGTTGAGAGTCTCTCGAAGGGCTTCCACATCACCTAAGGTTCTCCTCATGGCACTGCCTGGTTTCCTTGCCATTAAAGTGATGTTTTACTCAACGCAGCCAACGGTGGATCACTGGCAATGTACCTACCCAGCCCGAATCATTTGTAATAAACTAAGTTATTCACCCTTCACCCCTAAATCCTTCGGCTCCTGCTGATTTGGCTGGAAGTTAATAAGTGTCGTTCTTATGGACTTTTGAACCGACATTTACAATTTAATGTCGATATATTCATTGTACAGGGAGTTATTGCGCCCAAACCCGCCAAGACTTTATATATATATATATATATTTTTTTTTTTTCATTTTTAGATTAAGTAGTATCTATTTACGATTGACCTGGATCATTACCTGAAAATATCGTTGTCCGAGCAACGCTGTCATGCTGAATTAGGAGCCCCCCTTAGAATTGTTTGTGAACTCAAGAATACTCTTTTTGAATTAAAAAAATAAATTTCTGGCGTCTCACCTTTATAGCGGCTTCCCAAAAAAAATTATGTACGCAGTGTAGCCTACCCATTTCTCCAATCTAGATGCTGGAATATTTTATTTTTCTTTAATTGTAATTTTTTGGAAAGAACTCATAAAGTGTTTTCTTTTCTTTTGTACATTCTTTTCCATACATCTTCGCTTATAATTTATAATAACAGCAGTAAAAAATATCAATACTAACAAAGCAATAATAGAAATTACTGTTATTTTTACTGAATACTGTGTCGTCCTAATTTATTTATAATATAATGTATAACTTAAAATAATTGATTTTTGGTGAGCGAACCAAAACTTTTGAACTGAAGTTTTAAAGTAAGTAGTTATATTTTGAATGAAATGAAGCAAAGAGGTATAAAACAAATAAAAATAATAATCAGAATGTATCTTATTAGCTGTCTGTCTGCGATTGGAAGACGCGGGATATGTAAAGTTGGATTTCGATTGGTGTTGGAGGTTCTATAAACTTCCCCATATAAATAGCTTCCTATATAAAATAATATTTAAAAAACTAGTGAAAATTCAAGATAGCTCGGCCTGGTAGGCAGGGTGGGGGCGACCAGCTGAACCTTATAATTGCGGACAGACAGTACTGTGATTATTATTTTTTTTACTAATTAAACGTTTTTTTATATATATATTTTTTTTTGAAAAACATATTTGTTGACTGAAATTATTAATAACTATTTACCGTGGGGTGTAAGGCGTATTGTATGCAAATCAGATCGGATACATATCAAAAAGACTATTGGGTCTAAAATAAGTTGTGGAATAATGATTTTTAAGATGGAATTAATCGAGACAATTTATTTATACTTTTAATTAATTCTTTTTTTAGCAACTAAGATTTGTATTTGTTCTCCAGGGCCGAAAAGAAGTTAATCCCTAGTATTGATTGCTTAAAAAAATAATTCAATAAAATATATAAAATGCAATGTATTCAGTAGCGATGGCCATGATTAATGAATACAAATATTTTTTTATTTTTCCTCTTATTTAATTAATTTTTTCAAGCACTTAACACCCATATTATTACATTCGACCCTAGAGATATAATGTAAGTCTTAGATGTCAGAAAAACAAAATTAAAAGTATAAATTAATTGAAAAAAAAAGAAAAATACTATTCATAAATTTATTCATGCCCATCTCTGGTTTTAACTAAATATATCGTCAGCCTAAACGTGATACCTCTTAAGCGACATTTTTCCGAAAATCTTTTTTTTTTACAAAAAAAAAAAAAAACAGAAAAAAAAACTATTAATCTAGTGAGACCTCGTATACGACATAAAACGAAAAAACAATGAAATACGGTTTGAAGAACCGTACCTTGCAAAAGAAATGGGAGCGAAATTCTGGTGAAACCTCGTAAATACGTAAATTGTTTACTTGGATTTGCAAACTGGCTTAAAAACAATTCACGGCGTATATATACATCTCACTTAACACAAATGTCGAAAAAATTGAGGTTTTCTATAAAGAATAATTTCTTAATCAGTTTTTTGTCTCTCCTGTAAAGTTGGCTTTTTGCACATACGAGGTATTACGTTTAGACCGACGATATATATTTATATGATGTTATTTGCATTATGTATTTATTTTTGTCTTCTTTATTACTATTCATATTTTCAGTTACAGTTTTCAAGATAAACATAAGTCTTTCATTATATATTTATGTTTTTACTTTAATTTTTAGTCGCATTATTTATGACAGATGTTGCACCAAAATAATATGAAAAACGTTAAGATGAATGTGAAAAATGTATTTCTCTCTTTTTCTAACTTATGTTACATAAATAGTCTATTATGGTGAAGGTTGATCCTTGAGGGATCCACCATATGTCATTATAGTGTGGCAATTTTCAGTCAGTTTCAAAAACATGCGACGCTTCTCTCATCATTTCGAAACAAACCTAATCATTTGTAGTTGAATGATTCAATATTTTGTAAGTAGTTAGTACTCATTTCCTTGACTTCCCTCAAGGCTCTTCCTTCACTTAATGTGTCAGTCAGACCAAATGTATTTGACTCCTGAATATTTAACATTAAAATTCAGTAATTCCAAGTGGCGTAATTTCAATTTTGGATCTCCTCGTAGAATATTTCCATGAGCCCCTTGCCTATCATGAACATTCAAAATATGCTTGGCACATATTTCCAAACCCGTTCGGAATCAGAACCCCTATTTTAAACCATTTTAACACAATTTTAACCATTTTCTCATATATATTAAGACCACTATATTTATATACAAAAGAGTGCATTATATACACAATATATTGTATTATATACACACAATAGTGGATTATTACAACAATGACTTATATATATTCAGGTTCCCATAGTGCCTGTTATGTACAATAAAGACTATACTGAGCTGGGTTTTGAACTAAACGGGTTTGAAATTCACCGTCCGGGCCCCCCTACTGGGACTTGAGGGAATGGAGTTGCCCCAATGTTTAAATTAATACATTTACAGTAAACAAATTAAAATGCAACATGATATCTCATTTATTTTTCAATGTGTACATGTCATTTCAAGCCAAAAGGATCTATTTTCGTTTGGCCTGAAATTGCCCATTGTTGAAATTACCAAGATATACATTATGTAGTCATTTCAAGCCAAAAGGATCTATTTTCGTTTGGCCTGAAATTGCCCATTGTTGAAATTACCAAGATATACATTATGTAGTCATTTCAAGCCAAAAGGATCTATTTTCGTTTGGCCTGAAATTGCCCATTGTTGAAATTACCAAGATATACATTATGTAGTCATTTCAAGCCAAAAGGATCTATTTTCGTTTGGCCTGAAATTGCCCATTGTTGAAATTACCAAGATATACATTATGTAGTCATTTCAAGCCAAAAGGATCTATTTTCGTTTGGCCTGAAATTGCCCATTGTTGAAATTACCAAGATATACATTATGTAGTCATTTCAAGCCAAAAGGATCTATTTTCGTTTGGCCTGAAATTGCCCATTGTTGAAATTACCAAGATATACATTATGTAGTCATTTATTATTGAAAATATTTTTTTGTATATTATAAGAAAATACCAGCAGTATTTAATTGTTAATAAATTGAAAAAAATAATTAAAAAAAAACAAAACTGGAATTAATCAAGAAAAAAAGGTACACCGCGGATGTACCTAATTGTAAATAATTTATTGCTAGAAAGCAATGTAAATTATTTGTAAATTTAGTTATTTAATTATTTGTATATACTATACATATCTATTAATGTAAGAGATTATTAATAAATTATTTAAATATAAGTACTATTTATAAATGACTTACTGTTGTGGATTGTATTATTTTGTGTCTTAAACTGCAATGCAGGGATTTATCTGTCTGTCCGCGATTGGATAGCGCGGGATCTGTAAAGTGGGGAAATGAGGGGTGAGGATTAGAAAAATGGGATTTCGATAGGTGAGGGAGAGGTCTTAAAACTATAAGTTGACCTCTAAATGAAGCCACCCACAGTATGTTTTCAAATACAAAGAATAAAATAATATAAAAAAAACAAGTAAACATTTTGAGACTGGGTACATATATGCTATTCATGTATGCTCGGCCTGGTGGATTGAGTGTGGATGGCCAGCCGGACTTCTTATCCTGGACAGACTACAGAACACACTTGTTTTATTAGTAATTTTAACCAAAAATCCACTCCTTGATTAAGTCCATGTACAATAAAATAGGAATAAAATATATTATAGGTACTATAAGACTCATTGTCATGTCTACTAACTACTTCTGTTTGCCATGCTCTTTCATAATTTAAGTTTCAGTTTAATTTTATATTACCCATCTAATCTATACCAGGTGTTCAAAAAGTTCGAAACAACTGAATAATAATAATAATAATAATAATATATATGGTGGGCTGGTGTTTTACACCTAGGGACCTAAGCATCCAATGTTCTTATCCCTTTCCTGGAAGCGCTGGGCTTCCACCTTACTTTGTTACTTGTTTTTATACTCCTTAAGCCAAGTTCTTCATGAAGGACCCAGTCTTGAATCTGAGAATCCTCTTGTGGTCCAATCTTCTAAAGTCCTTTCCGTCCAAGCGTATCCCGAGCATGTACCCAGGAAGTGTGCCATCGTCTCGTCTTCTTCTCCACATCTGTCACAGGTGGGACTGTCCTTGACTCCTACAGTGAGTTGGTGTCTGTTGAACGGACCGTGTCCTGTGAGAATTCCAGTTAGTTGGCGAAGCTCGTTCCTTTTGAGGTTCAGGATCCACTTTGGACTCCATGACTGCTTCGTAAGATCTTTAGTCCACTTTTTGATCCGGGTTCGGTGTGCCTCCCGAGGTATTGCTAGTACTGGCTCTGGCCCCATAAAGGGCTTACTTGAACCTGCCTTGGCTACTCGGTCTGCCTCCTCGTTTCCCTGAATCCCGGAGTGTCCGGGAACCCAGTAGAGTCCAACATTCTTATAGTTTCCTAGGGTATTTAACAGATTTGCGCACTCTCTTACCAGCTTTGATCTGATTTCAGCGCTGGCAAGTGCTTGCGAGTGCTGCTTGACATGCTATCGATCCGAGAGCCTACTATTTGTGCTCAAAACTGAATATCTCTAGTTCCACTAATTGTAGGATTTTGTGGGAAAGCTAGTGACCTATCCTTTCTAAGCGTGTGGTAACATTGACTCTACCCTTCATCCATATCTCTATTTAAAGAGTCAAGTTGTACCTCATTTTAAAGATCGTTCAAAGGGAAACAAGTTTTGTCCCAAAAATATTTTGATATCTCTCATTGTACCATGGCTGCCCACCGAAATGACATCATCGCTTTACTAAAAAAATCTTCTGTCACACCCACTCAAATCGATAAACAAAATAAACTATTCACGTCTCTAAAAATCGTGAAGTAAGTTTTCAAATAATTTTAGAAATTCTGTATGCCTCCTGAAAATGGTTTTAAAATTGCTTCGCTTTCAAATTTTTCTGAAAGTGATCTTGTAACATCATTCAAAAGTTTATCTGAAGAGCTTTTATGAACAGGAGCAGTTGTCTTCATTTGTCCTTCGGATGAGAATGAATATGATTTTTATCCCATTTCAGTGGGCATCATGAGAGATATAATAAAATGTTTTAGAGAAAAATTAATATTATTATTATTATTATTATTTGAAGACCTTTAAAATGATGTACGATTTCATCTTTCATTTCAATGAAGCTCTCTAAGTGGGTAGAGTGAATATTATCTGTTAAAAAGTTTGCACTTTGAAATGCCTATTATTAGCAGAACCCGCAATGTTCAGCGTGGCCAGAGTTATATGCACCACCCATTTTTTACGGAAAGAACATGTTATTTAAAAAAAAAATCAAAATGCTTCTTTTTTTTTTTATGAGGAATCAGAATTTGGATTCTGTTGGGTTTTTAACCACATGGTATTATGACTTTCAAATTCTACTTTCTTATTTCAAATGATACCAATATTGAAACTATTTTTAAACGTCGGTGAATGACGTCGGTGAAACTATCTTTAGACGTAGGTGAATCACCGGCTATGTACTTCCTCAGCCAATCCACCGTTTGGGCTAAAACTCAACATTTGACTCACATAGTGGCTTCTGAATCCTCATACTAAATGTTTTATTGATATGAAAACTGACATTATTGCAGAGATATTGTGAAATAATTCAAATGGACTTGAAAAATAAAATAAAACTTGTTTATTTAATATATTGTCTAATTTCACTAACTATATATACATGGGAGTACTTTCGGTAGTGAGTCTTATCTCTTATGCTTTTGGCTGAGGATGGTAGAAATACCGAAAGTACTCCCATGTATATATAGTAAGTGAAATTAGACAATATATTAAATAAACAAGTTTTATTTTATTTTTCAAGTCCAGTTTTGTTGATACATTCATTACATCGCACATTGGGGCAAAACGCATAATTAGCGCGAAAAAATTAAAAAGTACAACTCACATATTTTACAAGCAACTATATGATAGGAAAAGATTATAATTAAAGAAATACGTGTCATTGGGGTAAAAAAAAATTAAAAAAGCACTTGCCTGCAGTTTAATAATAAAAATGTAATAAAATAATTTTAAAGATAATACGATGAATCACCCGATGAGTTGGTTGGTAACGACAAGTTGGGTTCTCTTAGCAGCGATAACACACCCGTCGGAAAATATTTTCTTGTAGAACGATACTTTCAACAATAGTGAACATGTAAGAGTTCTGCACTACATTAGAACTTCCTGTAAAATGAAAAAAAAATACTGTGGCTTATCAAGGAGAGCTAAGGCTCTGCTTCTTTTAAAACAATTAGAATACAAAATTACCAAGTGAAAAATGCTAAGTAGAAGGCTTGCAATCGCCTGCAATTTTTTGGCCGGCTTTCAGAATGTAAAATTTTCAATAAACAACTTTATGCATTGAATTTAATTAATTTATGCACTATTTTGACAAAATAAACAATATAGTTTATTCACTTAGCTTCTCCTGAATCAGACGTATTAGCTAAGGTTTAAAAATAAATTAACTGCACTGTACCACTGTCAGAATGTAACTGATGTGAAAAGATAATGACGTGTCGTTCCTGTGTTTACATGCCGGCTTTGCGCACTTATTGTAAACAATCGAGGCCCACCTCTTGGGTTCAATGTGTACAACTAGTCTACTTCCAATACCAATTGTTTCCATCTTTCTAGTGAGAGTTTCATAATTTGAATTTTCCGTGCTAAGTTGGTGAATTGCCCCACTGTGCATCGGCAGGTATTAGAATTTTTGTACTAAGACTCCCCCTAATCCTTCTTTTCCCTTTCTTCAATTTGGCTGAAAATCAATAGGTGTCGTCTTTATAGTGCTTATATACATTCATTCTATCGGGAGTTGTCGTGTTCACAGACAGATTTTTTTTTTTTTTTTTCATTTTTGGAACGACAAAAAACATGAAATTTCGTTGAAAACACCGACTGCCACCGGATCTACCTCGAGGACACTCGGTAGCCTGCTTCCGACGACTGACCGGACACAATTATCTTCAGGGACACCTCCATCGAATCGGAGTAACGGACAACCCCTGCTGCGTCCTCTGCGAGGGATGGGAGCACGGTGTAGCATATTGACGTGTGCCCTGCTCTCCAGGATGTCAGAATTGCTTATGTCGACTCGGCTGCTAGGAGACAAATGACGGAACTCGCTAGCGTACCGGCCTAGGAAAAATAATTTCGAACGATTACATAACTTACCCTATACTTATAGCTGAGGAAATAAAAAAATATATTATCAAATTTGTCACAAACTTGTTGGGCATACATTTGAGGAAGGTCTAATTGCATTTATGAAATGTTTCTCATCTATCTCAAATATTAAAGACCAATTCAGGGAAGCAAACAGTTTTAATTAAAATATACCTATTCCAATCTTAAGGAGTCATGGACAAATAATATCTGGTCACGATTTGGTTTTTCTTGGTAAATCATAGACCTAGCCGCGACCGCTTCTTGATCATTTCATGTGAAGTGACCTACAGTTTTTTATTATTATTAGATTCATACAGGTTGACTTAGAGCGCATGTATTTTTTATTTCTACACTTTTACTGAATCATAAAAATAGGCCTAAAAATATTGTGGAGATTAAAGAAAATGATGTATGTGTTGGGTTAAAAGAAATAATCTTATACTTAACTATAAACAGGAGTGAATTTTGATATTATATATGATGCTCTAAAAATGTATAATTAATAATAATGATTTATTGTCATAAATAAATATTTATACATTTTTTTTAAAAACTACATACAGGGTGGCCCAAGTTGAATGCGACACCCTGTTTTCATCCCGATGGTTATAGTTACAAACATGATGCAAAAACCACTTTTCCCTATTTTTTGGGCCTGACTTTAAATGCATCCTTGTTCCTCCTCGTACCCCTTGGCAGGCTCTTTTTATCCAATGGGGGCTATGTTTTTTATAAGTATTTCTGAAGATATTCAGGGTGGCCCAAACTTCAAAAAGGTTGCCCCCCCCCCCCCCCCCCCCCCAAGGGGGTTGAATGGGCGAATTAAAATTAAGACAACAAATGATTATAGACATGAAACAAAAGGGTATTTGTTTTTCATATGTCTGTAAGCGCATCGTATTGAAATCCCCCCCCCCCCCCCCCCCCCACACACACTGAATATCTCTAGGAATACTTACCTCATAAATATTATTTTTGTGTAATTTTTCTTTTCATAAATCTAGTTTCATTATTTGAAAAAAAAAAAACATAAACTATACCATTGAAAAAAAGGTTGGGCTCATAGGCCCCCAACACACGGGAGGATTTATTGACGGATTTAAAGTCAGTATAAAAAATAGTGAAAAGTGTCGTTTCATGTTCGTAACTGCAACCGTCTGGGTGCTTATAGATAGAGCCACCCTCCTGTATTTAATTTTTTTTTAAAGTTATATAGGTATTGTACAAAAATAGTTGTACGAAATATATTTTTTTAAATTGCTACACGAATGTACAGATAATTACTTATCTATATAAAAATTGGTTAAAGAAATTCCCAGCCCAAACCTCCAAATTTAACATTTTAACTCTTAGGGCAGTCAGGTGGAAAAAATCCAAAAATAAAAATTTTCGATTCCAAGAGGTAGAAAAGTTTTGTTTCTCATGCGCTAATGAATGTAACTAGATAACGAAACGCCCTACGTACAAGGTCATTTGGTTTTCTCCATTTGGTTGCACTTGATAAATATATTTTTAAAAAAAAACATAATTACTCCAGGCGCTTTTCTTTCATACTTTTCGAGTTGAGTTGTCAAATGTAAAAAATTCCAAATATATCTGAAATTTTCAACAAGTGCTTCATTTGTGCGGAAAGGAGGCATTTCAATCGAGAAAAAAAACTCCCAATGAAGTGTTTGCCTAACAATTTTTGTCAAATTTAAATAGACTGAGCCATAAGCCGTCAACTCTACCTCAATTTATAACAAAATTGTGTCTTCAATACAAATGTTATGAATTGCGAAAAGGAAAAAGAGAGTGAAGCGATTCGGGGGGATCCAGAGGAGTACAGTCCCTTCGCGAAGTTGGCGGGGGCCGCAGTCAATATCCCATATTATACAAAGTTATGATTATTGTTAGTTTGTCTAAGTTGGGTTTATGGAAGTGAAAAATGTGTTAAGCCACCATTATACATAATCATTTTTTTGTGACATCACCTTTTTCAAGTCTGACCCAGAAATGTACAACTAATTCAAAATTAAAGAGCCTCATATTATTCTTAGTGAGTTCAAAACAGTTCAGAACATGATATGAAAATAATTACCTAAGAAATTAGTTTTTATAGTATGTTTTTCTTATATATTATTTATATAAATAGTTAAAGATCACAAAATTATTTCTGATTTTAGAGACATTGTTTCATTTTATTTTAGGATATTACTCACGAATATACCATCAAGCCATATAGACTCAATTAATTTTCATTCTTTATTTTTCATTTTTCGAACAATATTTTTTCTTTTTAATAGACATTTTCAAGTTCAATAAAATTTTCTGAAAAACATATACAATTACCTATAACTTACATCATGCCATTTTTTCATTTTGGCTTACATTTAATCTTTATCTTTCAAGTACAATTAATTTTATATAAGTATATATATTTCTTACCTTACATAACGTCAAAAGATTGTTTAATTTAAATCGATCTTCGTTATTAAACAAAGAAAAAATTAATTGTACTTAAATTAAAGATAAAGATTAAATGTAAGCCAAAATGAAAAAATGGCATGGTGTAAGATATATGTAGGTAATTGTATGTTAATATGTTTTTCAGAAAATTGTAATGAACTTGAAAATGTCTATTAAAAATACGAAATATTGTTCAAAAAATGAAAAATAAAGAATGAAAATTAATTGAGACTATATGGCTTGATGGTATATTCGTGAATAATACCCTAAAATAATATATAAATAATATACCCTTTTTCTTATATATTATAATATGTTTTTCTTATTATTCATTTATATCATTCAAATCTAAGACTTCCATTAGTATTACAGAAGTGAAAAGAAGTAATCTTGGTATTGAATGTTTAAATAAATAATTTCAGTTAGAGGAAAAATAAAGAAAATGCAATTCATTCATTATTTATGTTCTTAATTAAGGAATAAACTGTTTTTTTTTTTTTTATTATTTTTCCTTTAACTGAATTTATTTATTGGAGCTTTCTACACCAAGATTACTTTCTTCCAACCCCAGAGAACTAATAGTAATGCTTAGCTGCCAAGATATTAATTAAACGTTTGAATAAATTGAAAGAAAAATACAGGTTATTCAACTGTTTATTGATGATCACTGGACCACAATGCATTCTGGTGGTGTACTACGAACATAATTATTTTTTAATTTCACGGAGATCCATTCAGATTTCTTCATTATATCTTTTATTTGTTATTATTTTTTTTTAGAGTACATTAGAAATTAAATGAATAATAAATAACAATGAAATAAATTCTATTTAGACCTTCCTACACATAATATGAGAAATATGAACGAATTTGTCTCCAGAATGATAACTTTCTTTTCCTTCAAACTTTGGATGTATATGAAATAGACGAAATATATGTAAATATAGCTACTTGAACTAACATTGTTTTTGCTAAATGATTTTGTATGCTCAAATATGTCTTATTTTGTTTTTCATGTAGTCTGAATACATAAAATACATGTACGAAATTATATCTATTGTGAAAATAACAGTGTAATAGTTTTTTTTTTTTTTTTTTTTGTAAATGACATTTATTGTTAATATGTAAATATGTTTAATTGAAAATTTTGAGTTAACATTGTAACATTAACATGTTTCTATGCAATATATAATTAGAAAATTAACTTCTGTTGTCTTTTTTTTTATTCCTAATCCAAAAAAAAAAAAAAAAATGTGACCTATACCAACAGGATTTGTATAGATCACTCTCCTCCACGCGCCCTTCAAATTCATTATTAGCATTGCTGGCTTTATTTATTTTCAAGCTTTTCAATAAAAATAACTACCAATAATAAAGAAATATAATAAAATTCGTTACAATTTAAACATTATTTGGAATATTTCCAAAGGAAATTCATTGTTCGTTCGCCATTGTCGAGGCGGTATAACTGTGTTCTTATTGGGCTTATCTCAAGTTAGAGGACATTTTGAAAGTTGAAAATTTAATACGGAAATTTTTGGTAAGAATCAATTTCTCGGTAGAACTAACCGGTTTCGTGTAATTCAAGCAACAGTCTAAAAAAATGGGTTTCAAAAATACATTTTTGGGCGGTTTTCGGTATGTATCTCGCAAACTGAGCTACCTCGGTTGAAAAAGATATTCATATGAAATGTGTCTTTCAGTTTTCTCTAAAACTTTTATTTGAAAAGTGTTATGATTAGTCCATTAATATAAGTAGTATCTTGTAAAATGCACTTATGCCCCGAAGTAAAATGGTCTTGGACTTAATCAGATCTAAGTTATCACATGTGACATCTTCATTTATGTTCATAGCTACAAGCGTGTCTGCGTTAGAGCGCTCACGAAGTTCTAATCACATTCACACACACACCCATAGACAGATATACATACATACATCCTCGGCGCTACAGCTCCATTCGAGCCTCTTTCTCCTCCAGAGATTTCCCCCAAAGATTCCTGTCCAGCGCCAGCGTTCTCCAGTTTTGCATCCGAAGGTTCCTAGCGTCCCCTTCGACTGCGTCCATCCATCTCTTCTTGGGTCTTCCTCGTCCTCTGTTTCCTTCCTAAGAGATAGACAGACATCATTGCAGAAAAAGGTCAAAATGTATTCATTTCAAAAAGGAAAATCCGTTGAAAACTCGATCTCGAATTTTCGCACGACTACAAGACTTCTCATGCCGATTTGTTTGCTATCGCTAATTCCACTCCTTCCATAGATCCGCAACTAGCCATGTGACAGTGTGTTGGAGGAAAATGCTCTCAGTTCTATCTGATGTCAGGCTCCTGCCGATTTGTTTGCTACCGTTAATTCCGTTCCCCCCCTCCCCTTCACAATATTACCGTTTCATAATTGATTTGCGTTTTAATAAACCCTCCCCGTTTGCCTTCACTTCATCTGAAGGCCTAAATTACTTTATTACCAGCCTTGCACGACATTTTAACTCTTTTCTCTGTTTCTTTTTCTCATTTTACCATCCAATTCACTTTAATATCCTCATTCTGGCAAGAGTTTAATTTTTAAAAAATTCTCTAACCTGCACCACGTTATAGGTTCACAGTCAACATATAACATTAGTTTGTGTATATTTAAAAAAATACGCTGTTCACCTTTCACACATGACAGACCAGACTGAGACATGACCACGACCTGACTTCAAATTGACTGTTGTTCCTTCGATTGAGAAACACTTCTTTCCACTGAATTTACATGGAATGGTCTGAACCAATTCACACATGATGGAATGGACCACGACCTGATCGACTAGGCTCTTTTATAATAACTAATTTAATTCCTTAGTGCAAAATTTCGAATTTTCTATAGTTCGGCCCCTCACCCCTAGTCTTTCGATGGCCAGTCTATTCTAGTTAACGAACTTGATCTTCCTTTTTATAAAAATGATCCTTGTATAAGATCTGAAAAAAAATTGGGATAAGCTATTCTGATGTATAAAATTGCGATACGTATCTAATTACCATGTTATGGCTTAACGGTATGTGGCAGATCTATGGGGGAAGCGGAATTAGCAGTAGCAAGTCAATCGGCAAGACTCAGATAGAACTGTGGCACTTTCCTCCACCACATTGTCACATGGCCAGCGGCGGATTTATGGAGGAAGCGGAATTAACGGTAGCAAATCAGTCGGCAATGCCCTCTTCCCTTTGGTCGATCTGGCCTATTTGAAGTTGTGTTTCTCAGATGAAATGTAAAAGTTAGTTATTGTGACTCATGGTTCAACTACAAGGTCATATCGCCTACTACCATAGCAGACATGAGCCCGACTCTACTCTATCGGAGTCCTTATTTGCCTACCCTAAATTTTAATTCACCTAGGGTAAGAGTCTTTAACGAGTACCTGACATCGTACAGGCTCGGGAATTCAGAAGCCAAACTATTTATTTTCAGTTATACCGGTCATAAAAAAAGGGGGCTTAACTAAAAATCTTAATTACTGCCATTTTAATCAATTTATCAACGAAACATTTCATGAAGGGTTTAAAAGGAGAGCGGAAACTTCACTAATTACAAATAATTCCCCCCTGAGGAAATACATGACTTTTTTTTCTTTCAAAGTATCTCGTTAGAAAATTGACCACTAAGTACCAATTAGGGTGAAGATTATAAAAAATGTTGGATCTAAAAATCATGTTTATGTTGAGGTTGGTTGGGTGGTTAGCGTAACTAAGTTAGAGTGAGTGGGCAATCGTTAGGAGGCACGCGAACCGATGTCGTGAACCATGCAACCTCATACCAACCTTCAAACAATAATTTCATTAAACAGTCGACTGAAATCTGATCTGGGAGCTGATAGCCGACAACAAAAAGTCTCCAAGGAATAAAACCCTTGTCTTACTGGTTTAAATATTAATAATATTTATTTCCTTTAAATCATAACTATAAATTTTAAATAATAGTTTAAGAAAATATTAGCACAAACTATTGGAAACTATATTTCTTTTATTAATTATAATATTCAACTCAACATTTTAGATTTTTTATAAACATGTGACTTTTATACTAACAGTGATATTGACATTTGTGGAGACAACATTAGTATTTAAGTCAGCTGTTGAAAAACATATAAAAGATAAATTAACTTGCTTATTTATAATGCTGTTGTCATACCTTTCGGTGGAAACCTTCGTCACAGGCTGCTGGTCGAGTACTGTGGGCGAGCGCTTTCGATGTGAAGACATCATGTTCGAGCCACTGTTAATGTTGTACTCCACAGTACAACCCCCCCCACCTCCCACTTGAGGTATAATAAATAAATGATACTAAAATGACAATTATTTTTCAAAATTCAAGCAATAGGGAAATCCCTAGTCAGCGAGACAATAGAATAAAAAAAATTTTAGAAGTACTGAGACCATATGATTTCTGTAGGATTCAATACTGAATTTGAGAACTAAGTACAGATGGCGCTATCCAATAGCGCCATTTCTTAGCGCGAAAGTATTAGATTCTAAATTCAAAAACTTACATAAGATCAAATTCTTTACCCCCCTCCCCTATAGTAAAAATTAGTAATATTGAGCTTATCCCCCCCCCCCCCCCCCCCCTCCTCTCTAAATGCCTTACGTCATTTATGAATGACCCCTAACAACAGTAATATAACTTCTAAGTTGAGGAACGCGGACATATTGTGGAAACTTGTAATAAATGAATAAAACAAACTTATTTTTGAAATATTGTCTATTCCACTAAAGATATATTTTGAAATATTGTCTATTCCCCTAAAATCTTTAGTGGAATAGACAATATTTCAAAAATAAGTTTGTTTTTTCATTTATAACAGTAATATAGTTACTGGCAGAACTAACCCCTTAGCCTATAATGAATTTGATAAAGTTAAAGTTTTTTTTTATTATTAAACTTCGTACAACAACAACAACTGACTCTTTTTTATATGTTTTTTAACAGCTGACTTATATCCAGTTATATTATCTCCACATTACTCCCCTTCCAGTGACTGGATCAGGATACACAAGGACATTTATGTACAATGTGTGAGAGAGAACTAAAAACATCAAAATAAAAGGATACTATAAGGTGCATCTAACTTCAATGAGTAATTGACTTTGGCATCACTTTTCTAACCGGAAGGAGGTACCGTGATGGAAAACGTACGGTGCGGCCTCGTCGTGAAGTTCTGTTGTGCACTTCTGGAAGTGGCGGTGCAGCATGTTGAAGGCAGCTAAATTGATCCTAGTATAATATCCATTCCTTTTTCCGGAACGTTTACCAGAAGTGGTAGAATAAGTTCTGCAATAATAAAAAAAATTTTATGAACTTTATTTTCACTAAAAGGACCGATGGGAGGGTCAACGTTTTATATCTTCGGACACATCAACTGGATTAACAAAAAGTGAGAGGTTTCTATGCCACAATTTTGTAGTGATACCTAGTACATTCTTATAATTTATACAAACTTTGTAAGGTAGTATATAATATGTACGTAGGCAGTGTTAATAAAATGTGTTTTGGCGGAGTTCAATGTTTTTCAATTTATACCTATTTTCAAATGAGCGCAGTTCAATTCAAGGATTATGTGGAGGCAGAGCCATGCACCCTATGGCCTATAAATTGAAGTCCATAATAGGGGCGGCCCTAATTTTTCTTCTCCTTATTTTAAATCTATCGTTGACAAAGCCAAATATAGGCAAGAGAACAAAAAGAAACCAAGGGGAAAAGCAAGATAAATTCATTTCATGCTTTGATTAAAATTTACTTTTATTTAATGAATGACTATTTGTGATGAAAGTTTCTAGTTTTATTTGAAAAAAAAATTGACTTGTGTTCCCTAAAACTGCTTTACTAAACTAAAAGTTGTGTTCTTAAAAAAAATCTATTGTTATGTTTTTTAATATTTCCTATATCAAAGTTTATTATATAAAGTAAATGTTATATGTACATATATTCAAATTTTCAATCATTATTATGTACATAGATAATAATTATGTTTAATAGTTCATAATATAATGTTTGAAAATAAAATATTGTTGTCGTTACACATATTATAAATTTCCTTGCTCAAGTATTTATGTGAAAATAAAAATCATTAACTTATTCAAAATGTAAAGGGGAAAAACATAAAAACTTTCGGCTACTTTAATTGTGGAGGGGGCGGCGTTATCGTTATTTGCACACGGGCGGCCAATACTCGTTGTACGGCTCTGTGTGGAGGTATACGATTTGGCGCAATTCAATACCGACCGTTGAATCTATGTTTTTCCCTATACTGGAGAGGGCGCCGCGGCGTGAAATTTATGAGTTATTTAAATTTCACAGTGTGAAATTTATGAGTTTTGATTTTCAAAATTCGAGCCCCCGCTCAATTTTTGATCAATTTGGATGAAACTAGTTGCAAAATATTTGTGAAAGCTGGCTTTTTATCTGGTAACTGCGGGTTTCACAATCAAGTTATTATATGCCAATTTACAGCCTCCAAAACCCCGCGAAAATTTTAAAAAATTTAAATTTTTTGTCCAAGTTTTTGTTAACGGATTTTTACAACTTAAATTAATGTTTTTTGGGTCGCTGATTACGAATTCAATATTTATTTTACCCAAAAGTGGTCCTAATGTTGTCATTTTGGCCTAAAGTGGTGCAAAGTCAATATATTGGCTATTTTTGCCACTGGCATATAATAACTTGATTGTGAAACCCGCAGTTATCTGATAAAAAGCCAGCTTTCACAAATATAGTGCACCTAGTTTCATGCAAATTGTTCAAAAATTGAGCGGGGGCTCGAATTTTGAAAATCAAAACTCATGAATGTCACACTGTGCGCCGGTAGCTCAGTGGTAATCGCGCTTGTCTTCTGAGCTCAAGATCGTGGGTTCAACACCCGACCGAGGCCTTAGTTTATTTTATCTGGGAGGTAAAATAAACTTAAGCACGCCGTCTTTCGGATGGGACGTTAAACGATGGTCCCGAGCCGGTACGATGTCAGGTACTAGTTAAAGACCCCTGGCAATTTAGGGTAGGCAAAATTTAGGACTCCCACAGTAGAGTCGGGCTCATGTCCACCAGAGTGACGAATGAGTGCTCGATATGATCACTTAGTTAAAGCCCGGGCATGAGTCATAACAACAAACTAACTAAATTAGAATTCATGGAATTATTGTTATTAACTAAAAAAAAAATGTGCTTACGGTAGGTAGTTTCATGCCGACCGTTTCATTACGACGGCCCTAAAGTTGAAGAGTGCTGTAGGTATGCCTTTGTCAGGGTCCGGGTCTCCTTCTCTCGTGTCCAGGAGGGCCACACAGAAGTCGTCACAGTTGGGACGAGCCCCCTTCACTCTAGCATTCTGACCACCATGTTTCACCAACAAGTCGAACATCGAAGCCTATAAAATACAATTACTAGCTAATGTTTTCTAGAGTGTCATATTTTATTCGGCAATTTAAAACTTGAAATTTTTCGACCATATAGTAGGGGAATTTATTGTTTTTCATCATTTTGTAATCTTGAAGACAAGGCATTGTTACGATCTTCATTTTCAATCCAGTATTTGATTGCTGAAACACGAGCAATACCACCGTAACCAGTTTCTATTAACGTTAATAGTCCACCAATAGACATTTCTCTGACACAATGTGCTTTGGTGAACAATAAGTGAGATGTGATTAAAACACCACTACTTTTAGTAGCGTTCTGTTAGAAATTTGATTTAATTTGATCACTATACCCCCCATCGAGTATAGGGGAAGTTATGTAATCGGTCAAAAATCGATGCGGAGTTATGGTAGTAGGCGATATGACCTTGTAGTTAAAGCCTGGGCATGAGTCATAAAACGTAAACCCTATACTGGAGAAGTAATGTTTATACAAACTATGTTATAACGCTCCGAATCTCGATTGAAAGGAGATATTGTTGTCGTGAAGAGAGAATTAATTAAGAGAGAGTTAGGTATATTAACCAAAATATAGGAGTGGTTAGGGCTGTTAGTTAGTTTTCAGTGTCTTTGTAGGTAATGAGAGAAGGGGAGGGGAGAGGGCTCACACTTGATTTGGACCGACAAACAAAATTAGCATTTTATTAGCTGGAAGGAAGCCGAGTTGGGGGTAGGGGTGGTGCCAACCAAGCAACGTCCTATTTAATACAGAGAGGCTCTTTGATCCGTTTCTCCCTTCTCTTCCCACATCCCGAGAGGCCAAATGAAAAAGTTCACTCAACCATCAACCAAACTATCCCACCCTTAATACAGTCCCCCAGTGTCTATTTATTGAAACAAATTTCCAATCCCTTCTAACAGACCCCGACCAAATTAGATCTATGTTACACAGAGAGAGTGGTGGTTTTTGAGTGCGGTCGTCTTCAAATTCCTTTAACATGAAGCGAGATAAACGATGAGGGCTGGGTCAAAACTCCTTGCATTCATATTGGCTGCATACAGAGATGAGAAATGTAATACTCAGCATCTTTTCAAAACCGGCCATCTCCAAAAAACAAAATTTTTCAGGAAATGAAAAATAACTGTTGTCATTATTCTCTTGAATTTTTTTTTCATAATAGCAGTTAAGCCAGAAATTAACGGTAAGCACTTGCAGAAATTAAAAAAGTAATTAGGTAGAGCAGGGATGGCCAACCCAAATGATCTTGCGGGCCACTTTGGAAATGCATTATAATCCCGCGGGCCGCATATAAAATTATAGGATATATCCCCATATTAGATTTGGAGCCACTACAAAAATTGTTTGGAGTGAAAATTTAAAACAGAATGAATTATTATTAGTGTTTTTATTATTATTCATAGATAATATAATAATGAAATGATCGACTAATATTTAATTTTTTTAATTAGTGAGTATATGTTTCTCAACTCTTTCTCTTAGCTTTTGCAAGTCGATCTCAATGCGTGTATTTGCACATGTTTTGTGCAAAAACATATTTTGTAAAATTGTGATGAATCTCGCGGGCCGTAAAATTATTCAAGGCCGTGGGTTGGCCATTCCTGAATTAATTAATTTTGGAATTGGCCGGTTTTGAACCAAACATTTTAGAAAATTGGTAGTTTTTTATTCATAAAATTTGATAATGATTAAGATTCACAATAGCAAAGTAATAAAAAAACTTCATTGAACAAAATAAACGAAATTTATTATTTTTGGTAGCTATAGTTACATTGACAAAATTTATTACAACCACATCTGGTAACTTAGTTACAATGACGAGAAGAATAGTAGAAAATTAGATAAAACAAAAATGAAATGAAAAAGGGCAATAGAATAAAAGGATATAATAAAAAAAATTAGAGGATGTTGCCAACTTCTTGAATATTGAATATTTTGGTCTTCAGACTCATCCTCAGCTGCACCATTTACATTTTTGTAGAAATGAACCTGTTCATTTTGGGCCCATTGATCGCCATAATGTTTGTTTAAAAGGTTATGAATGTCTTTAATTTTCGATGGATTTACTGGTGCACAGGATACTATTTCATCAAGAATTCGTACACTGAAATTTCCGTTTTTCTTCTTAATAGGTTTATAGACTCCACCATCTAACCGATAGTTTATCTCGCCTCGAACCAAAACGGTTTGTCCTTTTTTTTTTTTAATGGAATCTCTTAGTGGATAGAATGTAACGACAATGACGACTGGAGTTGGCTGGTTTTGTTCAGAACCTTAATCTTCAACACATCATTTTATACGCCGCTTTTGAACAAAAAAATTTACCAATCGACGCAAGGCATGATGAAGTATAACTCAAAATAAAATTTATTTTTTTGGAGATGGCCGTTTTGGAAAGAGACTACTCAATTGTTCGTTAAGTTGTTGGCATATAATAACCATATCTCATAAAACTTGATCAGCCATTAGAAACTTGAGAGCATGATCATGAAGCTTAATAATAAAGATTACTTTCATATTTTAAAAAATTCCGTATTCGCAGAAGCTGCATGAAGTTCGCGAACTTCCATAGTATTAATAATAATAAAGTTTATTTCCGTTAAATCATAACATTGTAATTGGATAAGTAGCTTATAAATTATATACATCAACCGATGTTAAATCTTAGAATACAATCATATCTGAATAATGATAATTAAATAATAATAATAATAATAATAGAAGATGCATGAATATGAAATTGTTTAAACAATAAACACTATTTATATTTTTAATTATAAATATTTTATATTTATATTTATATAGATAGATCACCTTTCAAGACGATATTTCGGTGCGATTACGGCCCCCTTCCTCAATTCACAAACAATATTCAAAATATATATAAATTAACAAATAACGGTAAAGTAACTAGTATATAAGTACAGTAGACTCTCCCTTATCCGGCGTTCTGTTAACCGGCGCGCTCCCTTATCCGGCGCTCGCAAAATAATATCAAACTTGTTAAACTAAAATTAATATTCAATTATTAGGTTATCAATTATATGAGCCACGTGTATTCACGAGCACATAATAATTCCGTAACTCACGAATCTTTTATGTATTTTTATTGTACATACATATCGTTCATTGTATTTATAATGAAGGGGACGCTAATACAATATTTTATTAGTTCACTAATATCCTATAAATAAATTATAATAAATACATTGTTGAAAATGAAACATTTATAAAAAATGTTTCCTAGAATAGAAAAACTAAGGTACCGTCCCGTCTGTGGCACAACAATATCGTCATATCGGGAAATGAACACTTAACTAGTAAAGTATGTACATATTTGTCAATTTAATAAATGTTATCAACAAAATACATACGTGTTTTATTCCTTAGCTCACCTAAATACACTTTTTTTTATGATTTAATTGATATATTTTTTCTCATTAATTGATGATTTCCGTTATCCGGCGTTTTCTGTTATCCGGCGTCATGTCGGTTCCGGCAACGCCGGATAAGGGAGAGTCTACTGTAATAGAATTGACGATAATACAAATATTAAATATAAGTAATTACGATAGAAATTATAGAATATTGTTGAAGGACCTCTGCCAAGAAAATAAAATGTCATGTTAGGTAGATTGTGATGTACAAAAAATACACACAAATATTAAAATACTGTAAAAAATTAATTATTTTTTTTAAAGAAGAGAAGCGCCAAAATGTTGGAATTTTTATGAAAACAGATGTTAGAGAAATTCGGACTTTTTTGTGATTATAAATATAAAAAAAGTGTTAGTTTCGTTTTAATCAAAACTGAGAAAGGACAATAGATGGCCGAGCCAGATAGTGTGGATTGAGACATGAATAAAGTGACATCACAGTGTAAATAGAAAGATGAAAGAAAGACAAATGAGAGTGAGCTACAGAAAAACAGGTACTTTTTTTTTTTAAACATTTTAATTATATCTGTTTCGGTCAATTTTTGGGAGCGATATCTTTACAAGCAAGGACGGACCTCCACACCCTCAACCAGGCATCAATGAACGCTGAATTGTACATAAGAGAAATCTTAAAACATTTTGTAGTACCCTACACTCCTTTTAATTTTATGTGAATGCATGATAACGCAAGGGCCCACGTCGCTGCCTGTGTTATGCAGTACCTACAAGAAGTCGGTATTCGAACCCTCAAGTGGCCAGCTCGAAGCCCGGTCTTAAACCCGATCGAGCACCTTTGGGACGAGCTTGGACGACATTTGAGGAGACGTCATGATCCTCCCAGCAGCTTAGCAGAGCTAAGAATTGCTCTGGTAGACACCTGGGAGGACATACCCTAGAACACCCTCAAAAACCTCATAAGGAGTATGCCAAGGAGGCTAGAAGAAATTCTTCAGGCAAGAGATGGTACAATAAAGTACTAAAAACAAATACTACTTCTATTTATTGATTTGTTATTTTATTTGTTACTACAATAATGTAATAATTGATTTATTTGTACATATTTAACTGTAATAAAGTTATTTCCTCCAATATACCAGCAAAATAATTCTTCACATTCTATACTTGTCGTTTCAAAATATAGGGAGGCAAATAACAAGAGGTTCTGCCCTACCCCAATCTAACCTCATCCAAAATGTTTCCCATCACAACTTTAAAAATTGAAATACATAAACGTTTGAACCTCATCCCAAGTGGTGTTCATGAGGATAGTTCCCAAGAGTCTTACCAACCGGGTGAGCGCACGTACTGTTTCTAAGTAAATCTGCTAAAAGTGTAAAGTACAATTTAGAGTTTTTTTTTTTCTTTTTCAGATTTGTGTGCTATTAATTCTGTACACAATGTATATTGTCACAGTTAAAGAGTCGGGTCGGGTAGTCACGCGATGGGAGGTAATGGGTGCGGAACACGAGCTTGCCCATTAGTGGCACCTCTCCCTGTCACACACCGCACAACAAGGTTTCTTATTGATTCTACTATCGGCATCAGGTAGTCCACGGCAGGTAGGCAAGTTACCGGTCGACAGTACCGGCGTCACGCTGCGCAACCGGTCGGCAGGACCGGCGTCACTCTGCTCAACCGGTCGGCAGGACCGGTGTCACGCTGCTCAACTGGTTGGCAGGACCGGTGTCACGCTGCTCTAACGGTCAGCAGGACCGGCGACACGCTGCTCAACCTCAAAAAGTGAATCACCGGCAAAGTACTTCCCCAACGCGAATTAATCATCTAAGTCTAAAAACCAATCGACCATTTGGGATAAAAAAAACTATAGTTAACTTACTAGGGACTTCTGAATTCTCATACTAAATTTTGTGTCGATAGATTCATTACATCGGCAATTATTGGGGTTTTTGAGTAACCCCCCCCCCCCCCCCCCCCCACCCTTGATCCATTCTTAATAATTTTATTCCCGTTAAACCAATACATGGTAATAGGATACGTCATCAGAATGTATACATTAAGATAGCTTATAAATTTGATTTATAACTATTCGAGTCTGACACACACATGATTAGTAATATGAATGATAAAATGAAATCAATAAAAAATTAGTAAACAAATACTTATAAATATGAGTACAAAAATAATAATACTAATGCAAGATACATTTATAATAAGTAGATACATTTTTCAATTTGATAAAAAATAAGATACCTATTTTTTAAAACTCTTCCGGACGTGCCTTTATCACAACGAATTTCGGGAAGGTATCAGGTCCCAAGGTGCTAAATGTAGAAAAGATAAAGAAAACAATCTAACAAAATCAAATATAAATTAAATAAAAAAAAATATATATATACTAAATGAATAAATAAAAAACAATATAAATATGTATAGGAAAATGTATGTTAAGCGGGCCAAAAAACTAGTTTAATAGAGAACTGAACAGTTTTGCCGGGTTACAAAAAAATATATATATACTAAATGAATAAATAAAAAACAATATAAATATGTATAGGAAAATGTATGTTAAGCGGGCCAAAAAACTAGTTTAATAGAGAACTGAACAGTTTTGCAGGGTTACAAAAAAATATATATATATTAAATGAATAAATAAAAAACAATATAAATATGTATAGGAAAATGTATGTTAAGCGGGCCAAAAAACTAGTTTAATAGAGAACTGAACAGTTTTGCAGGGTTACAAAAAAATATATATATATTAAATGAATAAATAAAAAACAATATAAATATGTATAGGAAAATGTATGTTAAGTGGGCCAAAAAACTAGTTTAATAGAGAACTGAACAGTTTTGCCGGGTTACAAAAAAATATATATATACTAAATGAATAAATAAAAAACAATATAAATATGTATAGGAAAATGTATGTTAAGCGGGCCAAAAAACTAGTTTAATAGAGAACTGAACAGTTTTGCCGGGTTACAAAAAAATATATATATATTAAATGAATAAATAAAAAACAATATAAATATGTATAGGAAAATGTATGTTAAGCGGGCCAAAAAACTAGTTTAATAGAGAACTGAACAGTTTTGCAGGGTTACAAAAAAATATATATATATTAAATGAATAAATAAAAAACAATATAAATATGTATAGGAAAATGTATGTTAAGCGGGCCAAAAAACTAGTTTAATAGAGAACTGAACAGTTTTGCCGGGTTACAAAAAAATATATATATACTAAATGAATAAATAAAAAACAATATAAATATGTATAGGAAAATGTATGTTAAGCGGGCCAAAAAACTAGTTTAATAGAGAACTGAACAGTTTTGCAGGGTTACAAAAAAATATATATATATTAAATGAATAAATAAAAAACAATATAAATATGTATAGGAAAATGTATGTTAAGCGGGCCAAAAAACTAGTTTAATAGAGAACTGAACAGTTTTGCCGGGTTACAAAAAAATATATATATACTAAATGAATAAATAAAAAACAATATAAATATGTATAGGAAAATGTATGTTAAGCGGGCCAAAAAACTAGTTTAATAGAGAACTGAACAGTTTTGCAGGGTTACAAAAAAATATATATATATTAAATGAATAAATAAAAAACAATATAAATATGTATAGGAAAATGTATGTTAAGCGGGCCAAAAAACTAGTTTAATAGAGAACTGAACAGTTTTGCCGGGTTACAAAAAAATATATATATACTAAATGAATAAATAAAAAACAATATAAATATGTATAGGAAAATGTATGTTAAGCGGGCCAAAAAACTAGTTTAATAGAGAACTGAACAGTTTTGCAGGGTTACAAAAAAATATATATATATTAAATGAATAAATAAAAAACAATATAAATATGTATAGGAAAATGTATGTTAAGCGGGCCAAAAAACTAGTTTAATAGAGAACTGAACAGTTTTGCCGGGTTACAAAAAAATAATGAAATATTGTCATACTTGTAAGAACATAACAACATTGTTATCAGGATGAATGGGATATTTTTACTTCAGGGCCGATACAACGCAGCTTTTCGCGAACTTATTTATATACATGTGTGTCCATCGCGCAATACCCATCTCTTATTTCTTACTTTCTTTTCTTTTGAATTCTCGTGTTAAATTGTGTGTTGTTGCGCCCTCATCACGAATTATTCCCCTCGCTTCCGCTGATTTTGCTAAAAATTAATAAATGCCATCTTTATAAGGATTTGAATTTAAATATAAAATTTCGTGTCGATACAATAATTTCATCGGCAGTTATTAGAGTTTTTGTGTTAATCCTCCCCTTTCCTTTGAAAGGCTGAAAATCAATATGTATCGTCCATAGGGATTTGTTTTTAATTTTTGGGATCTGGGGGTCGCAAAACTTGAAATTCTGGTCAAAATCCAATATCGAATTTGTGACCGATTACATAACTTTCCCATAGTAAAATTCTGTATAAATCCTTTATAATTTTCCTGGCTTTGTTCTATATTTCGGGACGTTTCATTAAAAACCGCAACTTTCCAGTTCCAATACGTGTATTCTCTACAGAAACGGAGAGACAACCATGTAATGTCGTGTTTCTTGGTTTTCACAACCTCCGGAACTCTAGTTAAATCATGACAAATCCAGAATAAGATGGATGGGGTGCACATGAAAATAACGGGTTCCCAATTAGCTGGAATCAGCTTAGTGCCAGGGCTTCTTAGCAACCTGATACTGAACTAGTGCCCAGTGCCAGGGGTGTATCTAGGGGGGATATGCACTCCAAGCCACCCCCGAAATTAAAAAAAAAAAATTGTCATTTTTTAAATAATTAAACTTGACTTAAGATTTTTTACCCATAGACAGCTGCTTCAGTCGCTTCAAGCACTGCTGTCTAAAAACTGTTGTTCTTAGGAAGAAGAAGAAATGCAAACAGCCTCCTCAGCATTGTCAGACTTTTGGCCTGACGACGGTGTCCATAATTCAAGAATGTTCATCTGAAACCGTGAAAACAAAATATTTTATTTCAGGCCTAAAACAATGTGACAAGAACATTTTCCCAACAATTCACAGGTTTTTGATAATTTGAGCTACACTTCCAGTTTCTGTAGCAACAAGTGAACGGACTTTCTCAACTCTTAGACGTATGAAAAGCTATATCAGAAATAGTACTAGCCAAGACAGATTGAATGGATTAGCTCTAATGCTAATACACAGAGACATTCATCTAGACACTGAAACAGTTTTAAACAAGCTTGCACAATCAAAAGCTAGAAGACTTGAATTAATTTTGTAATGACCCTAAAACAGTTAACCATGTATACACACACATACAAATATATATATATATATATATATATAAACAAATAAATATATACATATATACTTTCTATGACATCAAGGTTTTGAGAGAGAACGCACCGATCTCAATTAGGCAGGATGCGAAAACATTTTTTATTCCAAATATGTATTTAGAAATATAAATATTTCTGTGTTATATATACACTATATATATATATATATATATATATATAATATTATATATAATTAGTACTTTAAAATCGCTAACATAATGCTTAAGAATATCAAGGCACACGATTCATACTGGAAGTAGTTTAGATTACATCCTTAAGCGTAAGGACTAATATTGACTGACTGATTAGTTTTATTCAATCACATACGATATTTTATTTAAAGTAGTGCATGACATAAAATACGCTGTACTTAAAATAAAAAAATTGAAAAACAACATATTTTATCTCTCAAATAATAAATAAGCTAACCCATATCAATGTTTTTAACTATTGCAATGAAAAGCAGTTTCAAAATGGTTGTTGGATTTTTTTTTTTCTAAAATGTTTAAAATGTTTTTTAAGGATTTATTGTTATTAAAATATTGTATTCCACAGGTTAAAAAATGTTTAAATTATATTCTTTCTAAAACATTTAGTAGAACATCCGACAGAGGGTAGCACAGTATTCACAACACACAACGTAAACAGTTCACTCATCTTCCGCTAGGTAGTAGCACAAAACAAAACTGCTTATTTAAAAAAAACAAAAAATATATACATAATATATATTATGTTCCATGATTTCAACATTCTGAAACTATATTTTGAAGAACATACAAAAATATCCTATCTTTCATGATAAGACTTGAATTTAACTTGACGCACATATCCTGGAAACTGTTTAACTACATCCTGGCTCAGTGTCAGTATAGACGGATAAGAATGATATCTCTAATATTTTCTATTATTTAATCAGCGCTTTGAAACTTAGATCGTTCATATCAATAATGTATTTCTACTTCCATATTACATTTATACTCAATACCTACATCCCCACTCCATATTTACTCTCTTTGTTACATTATTATTAATTTGCAATTACTTATTTTATTTATACATTTTTTATTTATTTATTGTTTTCTCCCTTTAATATTACTCTTAATTTTATTTTTATTTTTTTCTCTCTTAATCAATATTATTGCTTTTGTTTTTGTTTATTTTTCTGTTCTAAATTGATATTAATTTAATTTATATATTTTGATCTTTATTCTCACTTATAGTTTTGTTACGATTTAACAAAATTATTATAATGTTTATTTAATTTAATTATTTTTATAGTCTCGTATATATTATATAAAGGAACCTTTGCACAAGACTATAAAAATGACGTAATATGTCATTACTGTTCAGCTGATCAATCTATAATTTGGGAAATGTTAATGTTAATATTGTAAATGTAATGGTCACTGACTCAATTGTTTAGGGGTGATCCCTTTAAACAATAAAAACTATTATTATTATATCCAAAAATATAAAAATCTCAAAAAGTCTTAGGACGTTTTACAAACATTTAGGTTGTTGGAACTGAAATTAATGATTAATAGAATCGACAGCATCTTTTCAATGTTGAGGGAAGTAGAGAACTCATAGTTCATTTTCAGACATAAACACTTACCACCTTCCTTTTAGAGTCATGAAAGAGCGCTCTGGTAGTAGGCGATATGACCTCATAGTTGAAGCCCGGGCATGAGTCACAAAACCTAACCTAACAAACATCCTTTCGAGTAATTTTAAGGCCCTGATGAAAGTGAGTTTTTTATTTACGAGTACATCAACTGTTGATGTTCAATAAATGACTTGAAATGGTTACCTATTTTATAATACAGATACAATATTTGGCGACGAGGATGGGATACGAACGGATTGAGGCTATCAGTAACATGCCTACCCCAAAGAGCGCACACAAACTCAGGGCTCTACTTGGCAGAATAAAACACTATAGCCGGTTTATCAGAAATTTGCAGACTATATGCGCACTAGGGTGGAACGAAAAAATCACCTTTTGATTTTTAATTTGGAATAGCGCGGAAAAGTTGCCTTTTAGTGTAGATAAGATAAATAAAAAATATTGGAGTACGTCTTGAGGTGCCGCAAGGACCTTCAAGTTTCATAAAAACACACTTTTTTGGAACTTTTTCAAAGATTTTTGCTTGTCTCGATTATGTGATTTTTAATTTGGAATAGCGCAGAAAAGTTGCCTTTTAGTGCAGATAAGATAAATTAAAAATATGAAAAATATTGGAGTACGTCTTGAGGTGCCGCAAGGACCAGTTTAATGTGGCAATGAAGTAGAAACAAACATTTTGCAGCTGTAACATTTGTAATCATTAAGGATACAGAAGTAAGAAATACAAAGTTTGACATTACAAAATATTTTTTTATTTTTATTATATTTTATAATTAATAATTTTTTCCAATTCTAATGCTTATATATGTATTTAAAACCATCTTTTGTAACATTATATGTACGAGAAATTCATAAAAAATAATTTATCAAAGTTTAAAATGTTTCAATTTTTTTACAAACTTTAAACTCTTTGCGGCACCTCAAGATGTTGTAGTATTGCAACCAATTTTTTTTAATTCTTTTTGAAGTTAAAAGGCAACTTTTCTCCACTATTACCAAACTAATAACTAAAAAAAATTTTAAAAGGCCATTTTCGTTCCACCCTAATGCGCACTCTTGAACAGACTCATCAGCAAAAATACAACTTGGAATTGGACGAAAGAAGACAACCATATCATTGAAAAGCTGAAGGAAATTCTGACATCCTCATAGACGCTAATGCATTATGCACCTCGTTACCTCTTGTTGTTATAGCTGATGCAAGTTTGGGACTGGGAGCTGTACTGTTCCACCGATATCCAGACTCTTCTCAACGACCCATTGCATTCACAGTAGGTGAAGCTGAACGCAAGTAGTCTTCAATCGACAAGGAAGCGTTGGCATTAATTTTCGCAGTTATGAAATATAATTATTGAAACTTGTATTATTGCAAATTAAATAATATATGAGTTTACTCGATTTTAACGGATTGAATTATAATCTAAAATCCCTTTTTTTAAACACCATGCAAAAATATATGGCCCATGCTGCACCAATTAATTAAAATACTATTTTGTTTTATGATATTATGTATTAGACGTAAAACTATATATACTTAAAATTAAATTATTTTTAGTTAGTCATAGCTAAATTGCTTTAAAAATTCATGGCAAAATATGGTAAATTTTATAAGATGATTGTAGATCAGTATGTATCAAGTTTTTTTTTTTTAGATTTTGAAAGATATTTAAAAAAAAAACATGAGCATTTGCAATTTTTTTGACTGAAAGTTAATTTATATTATTAAAAATAATTATATATAATTTGAAATATCTGAAACAAATATTTATTGATGATTATTTTTTAAAAATTCAGAAATATAAAAAAAATTGAAGATAATAAAAATAATTAAAAAAATAAAATAAAATGGAAAGGAGTCACTTTGAATTTGATAGATCAATTTGGTATTATAAATAATTATATTACTATCAGATAATAATAAACATTGTTCTTCCTCTGAAGGTGGTTGAATGAGGTTAGGTGGGGCAGGACAAGAAGTAAATAAATACTAAAAAATACGAATTGGAACTTAACCCTCATCATCCCTATATTTATAGGTTTATTGTATTTATAACGACAATAACATAATAACTGATTTACTTGTATCTGTGTTTCTTAGGCCTCTTTGGGATGACTGTTGGTTATATTTTCCGGCATTTCTTCCGGAGATGTCTTCAGCTATTTATAAATATTTCGAGACAACTCCAAGTCTTTTTTACATCTTATATTCTGAGCACAAAATCGTGGGTTCGAAACCCGGCCGAGGCCCTTAGTTTATTTTATCTGGGAAGAAAATAAAATTAAGCATGTCGTTCTTTGGATGGGACGTTAAGCGATGGTCCCTGTACGATGGCAGGTACTCGTTAAAGACCACGGTTCTAGGTGAATGAAAATTTAGGATAGGCAAACTTTAGGACTCCCTCAGTAGAGTCGGGCTCATGTCCACCAAAGTTACAAAAGAGCGCTCTGGTAGTAGGCGATATGACCTCGTAGTTAAAGCCCGGGTATGAGTGATAATAACTAACTACATCTTACATCTAGTAGAGGCGTTATGGGCAAATCGATCTATGCGCCTCTACTGGCACCTGCTTGAAGATTGATTATAGAGTTGTTAAAATGAAAACTTTGTTTTTTAAAAAATGCTCGAAAATATATTTTTAAAATAAACATGAAAGTAAGGTGAAATATAGTTAAACATAATACTCATTATTAGGGCTGTGATTTATATGCATTTACATATTTTTTTCTATTAACTTCAGCATCCTGTTTAAACATTATCTTGACGTTTTGGCCCATATAGAATCAATTTAAGCTACTTTTATTTTGCATATTTCTGGATATATCGCTAAAAATACATATTTATGCAAATCTGAACCTTATTTACTTACCTAGGAGGTAGCCTATTTATCCTGTAATATTTATCTTTTATTTTGTAATTATCTAAAGGCATTAAATAAAAAAAAAAAAAAAAAAAAAAAATTGCATATTTTTATTCATATTTTTGAGTTTTTTCGCCAGCTCAAGGATAGACTCTGTAAAGTAGGTACATGCCTATATAATTTTTTTTTTGTAAACTGACGATTAATAAAAATTATTCCCACTTTTTTTTCCAAATTTTCCCACTAAATTTGCTTCTGTTTGGCCAGGTGAACGCGCCTTTTATTGAGATGAGTGCATTCCAGGAACTCCAATGTTTCTCTTGAATTCATTGTGACCTTTTTATTCTGACTGTTTGTTTATTTTAATAATTTATTCTCGGAACTGTTTTTTATGCCTATTTCTCCTCTTCTTTCTTATTATTTTCTAAGTCGATCAGTTCAGTTTTAAGCGTTTGGGTGAAAAGCAGTTGAGGTGGTGAGCGAAGAGTCAGGGGTTAAATTGAGCCCAATGGATATTGGGATTTTCAGTTATGCGTCAGTTACTTCAATTGATGTGGAGCGCTCATTCAGCCAATACAAATCAATTTTGAGGCCAGACAGGCTAGCCTTTTTGTTTGAAAATGTTTTATATCACTATATTTTTTACTTTATTTTTTTCCTTATATATTTTTTATTTAATAAATTTTATGTCTATAAAGATTTTCTATTACTTCTGTAGTTTATTTTATTCTATAGATACTTTTTTCGTTTGCAGCCTTTCTCATATTTTTAGTTTTTAATTGCATATTTTGCCAAATATACTTGCATATATATGTTGCATACAAATCACAGCCCTCTCTGGACTAAAACAGTCCTGGGCTTGGAGGGTGTGGACGGCCTCGCACACATGCACATCCTCGTTCTCAGGCCTTGTTGCGCTAATGTTTACTGTCTGTCTAAGTGTGCTTGCAGAGAGCGGCCCGGGGGTGCGGTTCCTTATCCCCTGGTTCGGTCTTGCGGTTGGTTGGGTGCCCCGGGGTTCTCCCCTGGGCTCTTCGTCCTCCCCCCATGTCCCATACCGTGTGGCATATACATGGCTAATATGCATCGTTCATGAGGCCAAAAAAAAAAAAAAAATCACAGCCCTACTCGTTACAGTATCCATGCTTTTGTAATAATGTTTAATTTGTTACTAATGTATCAATACTTTTGATCTGTAATTTTCTATTTTTCTCATTTATTATGAATTTTTATTTAATTAAATATTTATTATGCTTGTTAAATTGTTACTATTGAAAAAATTAATAGTTTTTGTTGTACTCATGGCGTTGTTTTAATATAAACACTAACTAGTTAACATACAAAAAGGGAAATAGGTGTACAATACTTACAACACTCACTGTACTTATAACAGACTTTGTAGAATTATCATTTGCATATTTTAAGAAATTTATTTGTAGTAGTACTTAAATATTTACTTTGTTGAATTAAAACCAAGCACGTTATTCATCTAATCACTGATATTTTGGCTGTGCACCGTAAAAACCACTAATATTAAAATCTTAATTAAAATAATAATAATGCCCTATTCAACGATTTTTCATATAAGTGTGATACATTTCTCTTACCATTGAGAGGTACATTAAAATTATTATTTTGTTTCTTCCCCAGCCATACGAGGTATAAGGGAGGTTATGTAATTGGTCAGTTTTAAACATAATTTCATGTTTTCCGACCTCCTGATTCCAAAAATGGAAAAAAAATTCTCAACACGGAATTTTATATGAGCATCCAGAAGCCAATAAAGACGACACCTATGGATTGTCAGCCAAATCAGCCATAAGAGGACGAAAACTCATGAAATTTTACCGAAAAACTAAATAAAATAAAATTCGGAAAAGGATTGTCTAATCACATATTTTTCTAAATATTCAAAACTAAGAGCTTTTAGTTCTCCAAGTTATGTAATTGGTCAGAATTTCGATGTTAATTTTTCATAGGAATATCATATTTTAACCCCTTTATGCTTAGGGCCCCCCCACAACCACCGCCTTGCATTAAGAATTTTGCGACGTGTCATTGCCTATTTTTCAATTTGGCTTTTAGGAATAAGTACTACATATGAAATTCCATGTTACCTGATGCTTCGGGCCACCTCACAACCCCCCCTCCCCCCAGGCCCGTTAAGAATTTTGAGACGCCACTTAGCCTATTCTTCAATCGGGCTCAAAAGGATGATTGATACATGTGAAGTTTCATGAAAATCTGTCCAGCCGTTTAGGTGTGATGTTGGAACAAACAAACAACTCTCGTTTCAGTCAGTTATAGATAGAGGAGAGAAGTCCTAACTTCCAAGTTAGTTATAGAAAATGTGTACGTTTAAAAATAAAATTCAAAAAATAATATGTGAAGGACAATTTTAATAATACGAGGTAGGAAGAAGAAATTCATATCTACTAAAGATATATGGGTAATTCCATGCCAACTCGACATGGCATGACACATGACCACCTCGGATCATTGAAAATGAGTGATTTTCAGGCAGAAGGCATCAACATAATTCCAAAAATGCATTAAAATAATTGATCACTACTTGGTAACGGCGGTTTTTTTAAAATGTAAATTTTATGCGTTTTGAAGTACGATTTTTTTATATTTCGTTTTAAATGACTAAATCAAATGAAAAAAGCCTGTTTCTTATAGGACTTTTGACGTAGGTTACGAATCTCGCGTCAAAAGGTTGATTGCCAAACCAAACCCCACAAAATCGCAATAATTAAAAAAATCGATAAATTTGAATATCTCAAAAACGTATGCCTAAAATTTTTTTTCTATACCGCCATTCTACTCCTATGGAGTCACACTAAGCTGTCAATATCAAATTTTTTTGGAGAATCACATTGACTGATTATAAAATGTAGAATTTTTAATCAGTATATAAAGCTTTTTTTGTGGTTGTACTTTAAATAACCATAACTTTCACCCATATAATAAAACAAAATAGATTTCTGGTCTTTTCGAAATATATTTTTACGCTCTTCAATCGAAAAACAAAATACACTTCTCATATTATGAAATGCCAGGAATTAAATTCATGTTCAAATATTTTTGTTGGTAATGAATTTTTTTATACAATTTTATTTTGTTATAATTTTAATCAGTTACAAAATTATATTTCAATAAAAGCAGCGTATTTAAAGTACAACCACAAAAAAAGCTTTATATACTGATTAAAAATTCGGTTATTTACATTTTAAAATCAGTCAATGTGATTCTCCAAAAAAATTTGATATTGGCAGCTTAGTATGACTCCATAGGAGTAGAATGGCGGTATAGAAAAAATGTTTTAGGCATTAGTTTTTGAGATATTCAAATTTATCGATTTTTTGAATTATTGCCATTTTTGGGTTTGGTTTGGCAAAAATCAACCTTTTGACTCGAGATTCTGAATCTACGTCCTATAAAATCCTATAAGAAACATGCTTTTTTCATTTGATTTAAAACGAATTAGTCATTTTAAACGAAATATAAAAAATCGTACTTCAAAACGCATAAAATTTACATTAAAAAAAAAACGCCGTTACCAAGTAGTGATAAATTATTTTAATGCATTTTTGGACTTATGTTGATGCCTTCTGCCTGAAAATCACTCATTTTCAATGATCCGAGGTGGTCATGTGTCATGCCATGTCGAGTTGGCATGGAATTACCCATATACTATTTCTTTAGTTTATTTAAATTACTTCTTTTTACATTGCATTATTAAATTTTCGTCTCTCATTCCTATTATTTTCTAACTGTTTGAACTTACTTACATATTTTCACAATTAGAGTTTTCCGTTAGGACAGTAGGAATTTGCTCTGTTGGGATTCCCTTGATGTTGGAGAGTCACAGCCTCAGGTAATATCAGAACTGCATAAATATAATAAGCTTGCATGTTATTGATGAACTTTGTGCTGACGATGGTTGGCCCAAGTCGAAACCTGATCACTATATGCATATTTTTTTTTGTGGAATTAGACAATATAAAGTACAAGTTCTTTGTTTTTATTTATTTTTAATAATTTGGAATTTCCTGTCTTTGTATCTAGTTTATTTGACTGCATACACCAAACGTTATATTATCATTTATATATTAACGTTATTTTATATTTTAGGATGCCAGAATAAAAATGGGACCACTTCAGGAAAATGATTCTGTGTAATGATATTCTTTGAATCGTTCAGTACTTATTATCAATATTCAATAATAAAACGATTTTCCAAAATTTCTGCTAATATAATGGAGGTGTTGGTGTTATCTCCGGGACGAGGAGGGAGGCGGGGCGGTCCACTAATTTCGTCAGATAATTGTGGGTTTGGGTGTTTGACGGAAATTTGTCGGGTAACTGTGTCCGGTTCAATCATCACAAAGGGATATGAAGCAACAAGGACAGAGCTGAACACGGAGATTTAGGATCTAACTTGGTTATCGTCCCTCTTTTTCGTATCATTTTTACCTTTTTACCAACAAATGTGATGATGACCTTCTTCTGTGGACATGGAAAAGAAGGAGCATCATTCACTCTGGCAAAATACTTTTTCTGATCTTTTTTGAAAAAGTTTAAATTTCTCAGACCTCCACCAGGAATTATGTTTAGAATGTTGAAAAAATAACCCCTGAATTTTTTCAGATTTTTCTTGACCATATTAACCCGTGCCTGTAAGGTGTTAAAGTTTAACATTGAGTTTAAATGGGGATTTTGCGATTCGAGAGACTTTAGAGCGTAACTTTTGATGCCTCGAATGGATTGTTCTGAAATTTCGTATTCTTTTTGACAGTTACACTTGTCAAAAAACTGTCATTAATTTCAACTAATAAACAATTTTCTCAAAAAATCCATCCGTGATGTGATTTTATAGGTTTTAGAGGTCGCTGATTTCAAATTTGATGTCAAAAAACTGTCAATAATTCAAATTGATATACAATTTCATGAATACATTTTTTAATAATGTGATTATATATGTTTCAGGGGTCGCTGAATTCAAATTTAATGTCAAAAATCAAGTTTTGACAGTTACAGTTGTCAAAGAACTCATTTGTTTTAACTAATAAACACTTTTTTCAAACATTCCATCCGTGATCTGATTTTATAGGTTTTAGATATAGCTGAATTTAAATTCATTGTCAAAATTCCAGTTTGATAAATGTACCTGTCAAAAATTTTCTAATATTAATGCAATTTAACTATTTAATCCGAATATTTTTCAATAATTTTATTCGATAGAATAAATGATTTCATTTCACCCGTTTTATAACATTATATTTCAAATTGTTGCGCGCATCGCTGCGCGCCATCTGTCATCATTAATGTTAAGCTATAATAACACTATTACTGAAGATGGCGTAGAAAACAATGCTACGGGCAGCACTGCAGCCACTACATCCAGTTGTGATTTGTGTACACGAATATAACCTCTGAAGTGTAATGAGCAAATCATGGCTGGTGTTCTCTCACGAAATGAACATGAAATAATCTACAAAAAAAAGCATTAATGTTGCTTACAACGAACTCATTAGTTAGAGAGAACACATTTCTCGGATCAATAGCTGTTGAATTATCGGTTATAGTGCACAGTTCAGGTTTTTGTTCTACGAAAAATTAGAGTTCTACGAAATGACAAACAAAAGCATTGCTGACTTAACAGTTATTCGCCCAACAGTTTTTCAATTTCAGTTGTGTCCTGTCTTTATACACGAAAACATGCCACAGCATCAATTTACAATTGTGAGCATTTCTGAATGATTTGCCGAGTCGATTCCGGTGATTTCGCGAGCTCGAATTTCAAACATCGCGCTCAACGATTGCTGGAATGATGAAGCGCCGGGAGAAAATTATTACACAATTTAATAAGTGCGAAAAGACAAAACGGTTCACCTAATCAAACTGATATTGAAAATGCTTTGCTCGATTGGTTTAAACAACAACTATACATAATTATGTACATGTATATGTAAACATTTTTTGAATATATACATAGGTTTTGATAACACATTATATGTATTATGAATATATCCCACTTAACCAAAATGTTTACTTCAACAAATGTTTGGAGGGGCCTCCTTCAAGGGCCCCCGAAACTACATCCGCTATGCTCAGGGGCGTAGCCAGGGGAGGGGGGGGGGCGTGTGCCTGGCCAGAGCAAAAAACCAAGATAAAAATTAAATAAACTAAAAAAATAGTTTTTATTAAAAATGGATTGCTTGCAAGTTACCAATAGGATCTTCAAATTTCCCATGCGTCTGATTCCTAAATCACCCATCAGCTTTTACATAAATGTACATGTACAAAACAAGTCATATTACATTTATTTAAATATATATGAATTCGATCATTTCATTTCCTCGCTCAAAACGTCCTTTATATTATACTTTATGCTCTTAAAGCTGATTTTATATGCGCAGTAAAAATGCAAAGCGCAGCAGCAGCAAATGCACGCTATTGGATGTGAGTCATTTAATTCTAAAAGCACAGAAACCACAGTGTTCATTTGCTGCAGCTGCGCTTTGCATTTGTGCTGTTCATGTAAAGTCAGCTTAAGTATTACAGCTTGGTTACCTCAGGGGGAGCTTCTAGAGGTCCGAGCCTCTCAAATTAATAACAAAAATTCTGCAACGCTAACCACGGAAACTAGAGTCTATACCCCCCACCCTCGTAACCTAACTTTGCCCCCCCCCCCCCCCCTGCTCAAAATCCTGGCTACGCCCCTGGCCATGCTTAACCTACGAAACCCTCAAAAGTGACTTGAAGCTTCGCTGCTCTCCGCCTCATTCTATAACAGTAACTACTTCGACATTCATTTTTATCGTATCATTTGAAATATGTTACTTTTGATTTGGTGACTGAAAAAAAAAGCCATTTGTTAAAGTGGGAAGGGGGCACTTTGGAGGGTAGAAAGAGTTTAAGAGAGGTTGTTTCTTTCTATATTGTGCTTTCTGGGGCTGGGGGTGGGACTGGGACTGGGGCTGGGGGTGGCTCCATTACCGGCAGGGATTGTGTCTCAAGGGGGTGGTCCCGATAACGCTCCAAACAATGGCCCTGATAGAAGAGAGCCAGCTCTACCATTAATGTCCCTCTCAACTCACAAAACACCTCTCAGGTGGCCTAATTACTCATTGTTCCTATTGATGGGAATTTCTCAGTCACCCTTTTTTTTTTTTTTTTTTTTTAATTCAAAAAGTCGTCGAATCACGGGAAATGTATTTCCCCAACTCAAATTAATTATAATAAATTATGTTTCCGCTCTCCAGTGCCGCTGTTTCGGACCAGTTAATGGAAAGATCGACAAGTCGAAGCGCACCCATCTTTTTCTCCTTCTCTTCTTCTTTTAATACGTTTTTTAGCGTGTTTTTTAAAGTGTCTTTAAAAAAGTAAGAGAAAGAGATAAGTGTCTTGAAAAAAATAATAAATCTCAAATAACCATTATTTAAATAAAACATTGCAATAAATATGGTGTTTTATTATAACAATGGATATTTAAGACACTTCTTTCTCGTTGACATTTTTAAAAGCTTCTCTCTTGCTCTCTTAAAAACACTTCAAAACACTCTAATAAGTGCTGAAAAAAAAAAAATTAAAAATATTTATCACGCTGGCATGTCGGGGAATCTTGAGTTTATTTAGATAGATAGATAAACTTTTATTGCACAAAATATTACAATCTCTATGGCAATGGTTTTTTTTTTTTTTTTTTTTACAAAATATATAATAAAAGGATAAAAGAAACAATTCGAAAATTATATAAAACAAGATATGACATGATAAATTGTTAACTTTTCTAACTTCTAAATTATTTAAAATATGCACAAATGTTTCTGAGTAATATTCTGATCTATTGGTGAGATGATTGTGGAGAAATGTTTGCCTGGGGATGCACAAGGAGGGACAATAGAACAAAAAGTGTATGAGGTCGTCCTTTTTATCTAAGGTACAGAGGCTGCAGACACTTTCAGGACAAAACTCATACCTAAGCCCTCCAAGTAATATTCTAAAACTTCTATTGCTATTGTGGAGACGAATTTGAGCTAGAAGTCGGAGTTTTTCAATATGACAGTTTAATGAAAGATAGCTTAGACCCTAAAGCACTGACCAATCGGTAGAGAGAGTTGTATTTCGAATTTAATATTGTATTTATATCGAGACAGACCAGATGATTCCTCATGGCTGCTACCAAATCATCACGGAGGGGCCGGATATCAGAAATAGAGGGACTGTCCAGAAGATGGTCAGCCTCAAGTATCGTAAAGTGCTTAAGCTTCTTTTAATAAGTTTTTTAACGTGTTTTTTAAAGTGTCTTTAAAAAAGTAAGAGAAAGAGATAAGTGTCTTAAACAGAAAAAGAAATATCAAATTACCATTATTTTAATAAAACATAGCAATAAATAAGGTGTTTTATTATAACAATGGATATTTAAGACACTTCTTTCTTTCTTGTTAAGACATTTTTAAAAGCTTCTCTCTTGTTCTCTTAAAAACACTCTAATACATGCTGAAAAAAAAATAAAAAATTCATTTCGCGCTGGCATGTCGGGGAATCTCGAGTTTAATTTATTTATTTACTTTTTTTATTTGTATTTTTATTATTATGTTTATTTCTTTTTCTTGTTTGTATTATTAGCATTGTATATATTTTACTGTGTATACCTACATATTATTAGTTTGTACATATTCTCCAACACTTTACGGAGTTTTTTTTTTTTTTTTATTTAGTTATTTATCTATATTTACTTTTATTTATTTATTGTAAATCATTTCTCCCGCTAACATTTCTTGTATTTAGAGGCCCCTGGTCTTAAGGGTTTTTTTCCTATTCTATGTAGGAGGCGCAAGCCTTTATGAAAAAGTATGTTTATTAAATTTGTGAATATAAAATATTTTCGTTTTTCGGCATCACTAATTCTTCACATGGATGATGGATGATATTTATCTATATACTTAGAATGTAGGCTCAAAAATTTAAATGTATGATGGCGCTGAAACGCCTAATTAAAATTGTATTTCAAGGGATTAGATGAGTAGATTACAATGGGGAGATACAGCTCATAAGAACTAAAAATACGTTTTTGAGTTTTCCCAGGGATCATGCATAAAATCGTTTTATCGGGAGTTATGGTATCCATAGATACACACAGACTTTTTTTTTGGATTTAGGGGGTTGAAAAAAATTAAAATTCTAGTGAAAACTCACCATCGGTTTTTTGGTTGATTTAATAACGACTATAGCTGGGGGAGTAATTGTGAATACGTACTATGGAAAAATGACCATGAGCTTCTGCGTGGACTTCAAAAGAGAAACTTATGTCCATCTAGATCGAACTTTTAGGCAACTGTCCACCGTGTGTTGACCGATTCCATCATTGTCTTATGACCTTATTGTGCGAAGATTTCTTTTCAATCAATAAAATGCTTCTGTGTATTTACCAGAAAATAATGGAAGAAGTGAAAATCCAAGGCGAATTAGCAAGTGATTACGGCATTTTGGGAAAGGGCTGATTAGAGGGGAAATGGAAGAAATAATTAAGAAATAGGGTAAAGTGATTAAGACACCATTCGAGAAAGATGAGGTCTGAGAAAGGGCGGAAATCACATCGGAGTCCTTCTGAGGACAGGTAGCTCACAGTTCAGGACAGCGGAATGGCAGTCTGTGTGTGGGGCGTTAGAGGAATGGGACGGAATAGGGCATTAGTGGACACAGCATTAAGAGAGGAAATCACATCGGAGTCCTTCTGAGGACAGGTAGCTCACAGTTCAGGACAGCGGAATGGCAGTCTGTGTGTAGGGCGTTAGAGGAATGGGACGGAATAAGACATTAGTGGACACAGCATTAAGAGCGAAAATCACATCGGAATCCTTCTGAGGAGGACAGGTAGTTCACAGTTCAGGGCAGCGGAATGGCAGTCTGTGTGTGGGTCTTTAGAGGAATGGGACGAAATAGGACATTAGTGGACACAGCATTAAGAGCGAAAATCACATCGGAATCCTTCTGAGGACAGGTAGCTCACAGTTCAGGACAGAGGAATGGCAGTCTCTATGTGGGGCGTTAGAGGAATGAGATGGAATAGGACATAAGTGGACAAGTATTAAGAGCAAAAATTACATCGGAATCCTTCTGAGGACAGGTAGTTCACAGTTCAGGGCAGAGGAATGGCAGCCGGTTTGTGGGGCGTTAGAGGAATGGGACGAAACAGGACATTAGTGGACAGAGCATTAGGACATGAATGAAAAAGAAATATTCATAAGAAGTAACACAATATATTTAATTTCCCTTAAACTACATTATACAAGATACATATACACTATTCACAATAATTTATTACTAAATGTACATAAGAGCTATTCCACGTCAGAAAAATGCAAAACTGCAACAAATTTTGGTATAATATATGTAGACTCTATTGAGATAAAATTGTCAGTAAAATGTCTCTCAGAAATCTTCACAACTCTTCAAGATAGTAATTTTCCATTTTGATAATTTACTATTATTGGTCGCAGTTTTATGATCAAAATGTGTGTTGGTTCGTATGAAGTTTTGGTATTGGATAAAAAATATTAAAAAATTAATTATTATCACTTATATCTGATCTGTAGAAGTGTGTTTTTCAAGTTTAAAAAAAAAAAAATCTTATTCAAATGGTACGAAAAACTAAAGGCAACATTTTTTTGTTTAGAAGATATACGTTTTTTTATTTATATTTTCTCGAATATAGAGCCCAACTTAAACGTTCAGAAAATGTTCCATTGTATCTTGGCAAGACATAACATCAATGACACTATTATTCAACACTAAAAACGTTGTATGTATCTCCTAAGCCAAGGACATTCAAGAAACATTTCAGTGGGCATAAATAAGTAAAGTAGCAACAAATTATTATTTGTTATTTAATAACATGTTAACCGATACATCATAAAATAGCAAACGCAAAAGTTCCTAAATAAATTAAAGCAAAACACATATTTACAGGAAATTATATTCATTATAATACATATATGTAAATAAAAATACTACACACTGAAACATAATAAATGATAATATTAGGTTGTAACATATGGAATGTTTGTTTTAGCGTATTTCTATAGAAACATTTATATACATACATCTATCTGTCCGTTTTGGCGATAACTCTTAAACACTTTTCCGATTTCTTTCAAACTTTGAACAAAAATGTTTATTTTAAAAAGGAAGACTTTAATTTTTTTCAATCCCTAAATCCAAAAAAATGTCTATATGTGTGCATCTATGGATACCATAACTGAATTGGATCATCAGAAGGGGGCAAAATGAACAAGTGGGGGGAATTTAGAAAAGTTTTAATTTTGCGTAATACTGAAATCATTACATCTACCAAACAAAATATTGATACAACTCATTGAATTAAACTAACTTAAGAAAATGTTCAATATTATTAACAAAATAGATCTAATCTTCATAGAAAGAATAATAAACAAAAAAAATTGAATATTAGTCTAAAGTAAAAGAATACTTTTCTTTCAACAAAAGGAGGTAAGCAAGTAGTTGAGGGGGTTTTGAGGAAGAGGAGACAAGGATTTGAAAAAAAAGGTAATTGTATTTTAATTTAACTCAATTACAATTACCAATACATTGTGAAGTAATTGAATATTAGTCTGAAATAAAAGAACAACTAATTGTATTTTAATTTAACTCAATTACAATTACCAATACATTATGAAGTAATTGAATATTAGTCTGAAGTAAAAGAACAACTAATTTTATTTTAATTTAACTCAATTACAATTATCAATACATTATGAAGTAATTGAATATTAGTCTGAAGTAAAAGAACAACTAATTGTATTTTAATTTAACTCAATTACAATTACCAATACATTATGAAGTAATTGAATATTAGTCTGAAGTAAAAGAACAACTAATTGTATTTTAATTTAACTCAATTACAATTACCAATACATTATGAAGTAATTGAATATTAGTCTGAAGTAAAAGAACAACAATTGTATTTTAATTTAACTCAATTACAATTAACAATACATTATGAAGTAATTGAATATTAGTCTGAAGTAAAAGAACAACTAATTGTATTTTAATTTAACTCAATTACAATTACCAATACATTATGAAGTAATTGAATATTAGTCTGAAATAAAATAACAACTAATTGTATTTTAATTTAACTCAATTACAATTACCAATACATTATGAAGTAATTGAATATTAGTCTGAAGTAAAAGAACAACTAATTGTATTTTAATTTAACTCAATTACAATTACCAATACATTATGAAGTAATTGAATATTAGTCTGAAGTAAAAGAACAACTAATTGTATTTTAATTTAACTCAATTACAATTAACAATACATTATGAAGTAATTGAATAATAGGTTAAATAACAAATAAATTAAAACTAAATTGTAATTGCCATTCTTAATGTGATCAATTAAAATTGGCCCAACTCTATTGGCATGATTCGTATAAGTATTCAGTTAAAAAATATAAAAATGCAATATCTAAAAAATTGGATCTCTACATGTGAATCCCCATGATAGTATGATATGGACAGAAAGGGACATTCCATATGTCACAACCTAAAAGGAAGTTACAGTCAGTTTTTAGAATAGCAATTCCTGAGACTTCATACCTGCAATTTTGGCAATTATGGAATTATTCATGTTCTTTTAATTAAAAATCTACTGCTAATACTTCCCCAGCACAAAGTATTTAAACTAAGCTTTTCCCTCTTAGATTTGGCTGAAAATCAATAGGTACCTTAAGGGACGTCTCAATCTACATATAAATTAATTTTATAGGAAGTTATGAGTTTTCGAGTTGCCCCTTTTCGAACTCACTCTTTCCTTGGGCCATGTTGACTGAAAATTAATATGTGTCGTTCTTCTGGACTTCTGATTTTACAGCATAACATTTTTCATAGATTCTTTATCCGTTTCACTTTTACTATTCTACATATATATCTGGAGAAGTAAAAACATGAATAATCTCATTATCACGTTTTTTCATTAGACTAGAGCTGACGAAACATGTCAAATGAGCAGCCTGATTGAAGAAGTAGGGGAGAAAAGATTAACCAACTCCCTGCCACGGAGTGCATCTAGAAGAGAAATGAAGTGAGAAACTCATAGGGACAGGCGAAACGTGGTCATAAAAAAATGTTCCCTACTCCTACCCCCACAGTTGACATGCTCCATCGGTACTGCTATATTTTATGTGTATTACGCCGTTCACCCTGACTACTCTACATGGCGTCACATTTTTCAACATAATCTTGAAGAACATATCTATATACTTATATATAGTATATATTTTTCATGAGATATAAAAAAAAAATAAAAGCAAAAACATATTCGGATTAGTCCTTGGCTTCTTGGTAGAAGACCTCGTGGAGACTAGAAAGGTCCTGAGGAGGCCGAGGAGACACAGGAGGTGGAGGTGACGGGGACAACCGGGTGAGGAAAGGCGGCAGAGGTGGAACACCGCTCAACATGTACTGGGTGAGTAAGGCCTGAAGAGGCGGCGCTCCCTTGGCGGCCCAGAGCATCCCGGGAGGCACCCACACTGGCTCCACACCCACCTCCAAACCGTACCCTGAAACAGAACACAACACCATTAGCAACATATGATAGGAGTAGAGTGGAGAAGAAGAGGCCCCCCTTGGCAGCCCATAACATCCCGGGGAGGGGGAAACCTACACTGAATCCACACCCACCGCCAGACCGTACTTTCAAACATAACACATCATTAGCAACATATAGCAGGGGTAGAGTGGAGAAGGAGAGGCCCCACTTGGCAGCCCATAACATCCCGGGGAGGGGGAAACTCTACACTGAATCCACACCCACCTCCAGACCGTACTTTCGAACATAACACATCATTAGCAACATATAGCAGGGGTAGAGTGGAGAAGGAGAGGCCCCCACTTGGCAGCCCATAACATCCCGGGGAGGGGGAAACCTACACTGAATCCACACCCACCTCCAGACCGTACTTTCAAACATAACACATCATTAGCAACATATAGCAGGGGTAGAGTGGAGAAGGAGAGGCCCCACTTGGCAGCCCATAACATCACGGGGAGGGGGAAACCTACACTGAATCCACACCCACCTCCAGACCGTACTTTCAAACATAACACATCATTAGCAACATATAGCAGGGGTAGAGTGGATAAGGAGAGGCCCCACTTGGCAGCCCATAACATCCCGGGGAGGGGGAAACTCTACACTGAATCCACACCCACCTCCAGACCGTACTTTCGAACATAACACATCATTAGCAACATATAGCAGGGGTAGAGTGGAGAAGGAGAGGCCCCCACTTGGCAGCCCATAACATCCCGGGGAGGGGGAAACCTACACTGAATCCACACCCACCTCCAAACCGTACCCTGAAACAGAGCACAACACCATTAGCAACATATGATAGGAGTAGAGTGGAGAAGAAGAGGCCCCCCTTGGCAGCCCATAACATCCCGGGGAGGGGGAAACCTACACTGAATCCACACCCACCTCCAGACCGTACTTTCAAACATAACACATCATTAGCAACATATAGCAGGGGTAGAGTGGAGAAGGAGAGGCCCCACTTGGCAGCCCATAACATCCCGGGGAGGGGGAAACTCTACACTGAATCCACACCCACCTCCAGACCGTACTTTCGAACATAACACATCATTAGCAACATATAGCAGGGGTAGAGTGGAGAAGGAGAGGCCCCCACTTGGCAGCCCATAACATCCCGGGGAGGGGGAAACCTACACTGAATCCACACCCACCGCCAGACCGTACTTTCAAACATAACACATCATTAGCAACATATAGCAGGGGTAGAGTGGAGAAGGAGAGGCCCCACTTGGCAGCCCATAACATCACGGGGAGGGGGAAACCTACACTGAATCCACACCCACCTCCAGACCGTACTTTCAAACATAACACATCATTAGCAACATATAGCAGGGGTAGAGTGGATAAGGAGAGGCCCCACTTGGCAGCCCATAACATCACGGGGAGGGGGAAACCTACACTGACCCCTGGCAGCCCTTAACATCCTAAGGTCACCCACACAGACCGTACCTTGAAACAGAATACACCAATAGCGACATTTAACAGCAATACAGTGGAGAAGTGGGGGAGCCCATAACATACCTACTCACCCTAGCTCTACACTCATACCCATCTCGACCGTACCCTGAAATAGAACACACCATTAGCAACATATGACAAGGGTAGACTGGAGAAAGAGAGGCACCCCTTGGCAGTCCTTAACCCCTTGGGGGGCACCCACACTCCCTCCTGTCCGTACCCTGAAACAGAAGAATAAATAAATGATCATACGCTTCTGAACACCTCCCCTTAATAGTAGAATACATAAATAAAACATAATGAAATACATATATTTCCTATGTGTATTATAATAATTTGATATTTACAATGTAATATCTTTTTTAATAATAAAAAATGATTTGTTTCCTTCCTCCTTTCCAAATAATTTAAGTAATAACTGACTGAAGTGAGGCTAGCCAAAACATTGCTTCATGAGTAGTTACACCAGGCAAGTATTCACAAGTACCAAATACTGGCTCAGTCTGTACCAAGCTACCCCAAATTTACTCGGCCAAAATTGGCTGCTTTATGCGTAGCTACACTAGGCAAGTATTCACAAGTACCAAATACTGGCTCAGTCTGTACCAAGCTACCCCAAATTTACTCGGCCAAAATTGGCTGCTTCATGAGTAGTTACACTAGGTAAGTATTCACAAGTACCAAATACTGGCTCAGTCTGTACCAAGCTAACCCAACTTTACTCGGCCAAAATTGGCTGCTTTATGCGTAGCTACACTAGGCAAGTATTCACAAGTACCAAATACTGGCTCAGTCTGTACCAAGCTACCCCAAATTTACTCGGCCTATATTTGCTGCTTCATGAGTAGTTACACTAGGCAAGTATTCGCAAGTACCAAATACTGGCCCAGTCTGTTCCAGGCTACCCCAGCAAAATTCTCATATGTTGCTATTCGAATTAATAAATGCTTATTTACTAAAAATAACAGAATAAGTTGAATACCAGTGGGATGGTCTGGCTGGTATCCGGGGGCTTCTCGTCCTAACGCCTTCTCTCGTTTCCTCCATTTCGCTCTTCGGTTTTGGAACCAAACCTAGACAATCAAAACTATGAAATCATCTTATAAACATACCTACACATTATTATATACGAGTACAGTATTAAAGACAGTAATGGACATGAATAAACGGAGTAATAATGTGTTCTTTCTTTTTCTAAATTATTCATACATACATATGTATACACATACATACATATGTATACACATACATACATATGTATACACATATATACATATACTTGGGACATTTGAGGGATTACTCTCCTCTTGACATTTTGACAATGTCATATTTGTCTCTATTAGCAAATTTGCATATATTATATACTATTTATAAAATTGTGAATACCAATTTGTAAAATTTAAAAAAAAAATCACTATTTATGCCTCTAACTAATGAATAAATTGTTTGCCTATAATGATAGATTGCTTATTTTCGACCCTAGAGAACTAATGCAATTCTTAGGTACCAAAAAAAAAATTAATTAAAATGAAAATTTGAAATTAAAGAGAATGCCTGACAGTGGACAGTAGAGTAGCGAGGCAGGCTGAAGCCCATAGGCATCTCGGCAGTGAGGCCCCCCCAAATACAAACCAAATATTCTGATTCAAAAACTATAATTTAGGCGTTTGTTAGAGAAGTAACAACACACTATATGTACGGAGAAAACAATATCTGTGGCAAATTGCAATAACCAGTTAAGTGAAATTTTTTTTTTAAAATGAGATTTTCTGAGAAAAATGTGTATTTTGATCTAAATTTTCATTTCCCACATGAGTCCATTGTTTAAATTGATATTTATGACTGTGATTTCAGGAAAACCGAATCAGTTAACTGGAATTATTTTGTAATAACCAGTTAACTGTCATTATATTATAAACGAACATTTATATTATAAACGAATTTCTGTACATCAACTTGAACATTTATATATCAAATATTACAATAAATTATATGTCATATACTTTAAACATGAATATCTCGAAATCAGGTTCGTGTCAGTTAACTGGTTATTGCAATTTGCCACTGATATATATTTTGACAAGGACAAACGAAAACAAAATAATATCAACAATTATTTTTTTCTCATATAGGTACAATCAAGTAGAATAAAACAATAAATACTTATTTATTAATAATTTTTTTCTCTTCAATAAAAGATAAATTACAGTTTAACGATATTAAACAACGTTAATTTTGTTGATCATTTCTAATTAGGTTTCATTAATATTTATAATATAATTTCGCAAGATGAAATAATGACTTAGGTAGTGATTATAAATTAAATTAAGAAAATAAAGTATTAAGAAACTATTTCTTCTTTTTACAAATCGGGTTATAAAAAGAAGAAATAAAAAAAAAACGGAGTCTCGAGGCCCCTTTTTAATTCATTTTGCCCGAGGCCGCCCGTGGCTTTAGCCACTCTCGCCCACCCGTCGCTACGCCACTGAGTGGGCAATCTAGAGAGGATCCACTCTACTCAGCAATGCCCTTACCTCCAGGAGTCTAGTACGAGCTGGTGTTACGAAACAAAACGTCTTGTTGACTGAATAGCAATGTGCGCGCCTTCAAGACACACATTGGCGTAGCTAGCATTATACCAAGATATTAGTATGATACAACAAAATAACCAACAAAAATCTAAATCAACCATTAAAATTTTCATCAGTCTAGTCATCCAGTCTTAAGCAGCAAGTAGAAGTAGACACGCACGACGATGCGTTCGCTAAACTCTCATACTTCACTTACGTACTTACATTCAATCCAAATTAGAATTTAATAGTGTTGTTTGGTCACCAATGTACGATTGCTATATAAATAAAATTGAAAGAGTACAGAAAAAGATTCGCTGCATTTAAATGCAACATACATAAAGAGGTAGCCCCATTTTAAAAGAACTAGGGTTGCTCATCCTTAAAAACTGAAGGGTTTTACTTGATATAATGATTTTACTCAGGATTGTTAAATGTGAAGTTGACTGTGCACCACTTGTTGAATTACTAAATTATCATGTACCATCAATTCATTGGAGACACTCAGACACGTTTGCAAATTATTTTGGCAGGACAAACTATTTGTTGAATAACCCAATCAATAGGCTTATGACTGAAGGGAATAGCTTTGAGGTTGATTGGTTGTATGACAGCCATCATAAAAGAAGGAGTAATATTACTAGTGTCCTCATAAATAATACTAGTCTATAATACTTTCTGTATAATTGTTCATAGTTATTTAGTTATATTGTTATACATATATGTATATTTGTGGGTTTACCCTGTATATAGATAAAAAAAAAATAATAATAAAAAATAAATCATATATATAAAGCTGAAAATGTCTGTGCGTTGTACCGCTATAACTCACGAACGGCTTGATGGATTTGATTAATTTTTTTTTAAATTTGTTCGTCATCGTCTGTGGAAGGTTATAGGCGTATTAGTATCTCAATATCTGGTCCATCCCAGCATCCACCCACGCAATCTTTGTAACTCAAAAACCACTGCAATGATTAATGAGGAATCTTTTTGAATAGATAAGTTTTATCTACAGGAAGGTTAAGGTCTATTTTTTAATCAACCCCTGGTCCATCCCAGCATCCACTCACGCAATCTTTGTAACTCGAAAACCATTGCAACGATTAATGAGAAATCTTTTTGAATAAATTAGTTTTAGCTGCAAAGCTAGCGTTACTACAGTTGAAGGACTATAAGCCTTATTCCGTATGAATAATTGAAAATTATAACATCATGAATGTACTGTCGAGGAACTGAATAGCCTTATAGGAGATATTGGGAGAAAAGTCAAAGTTCCCCGGGCAACGCCGGGTATTACTGCTAGTAAATAATAAAAATGTTTACTTTTTGTGGAATAACTAAGGAATTTTATTAGTGAATCAAGTAAATTTTAATCTGCAGGTCGTAAAATTTATGGTTTATATTTTTCCTATTCGTACTATAAAAAGTACGGGTTGATTCCTCGTAATAAGTCTATATTTGACTCTCCCCCATCGCTCCGGTGCAGTATAGTAATTTTTGTCGTAATTTTTCCTATATGGGTCTTTTCGTGTGAAATCGGTTTAATTCGGGATACGTTTATAACGATTCTTGAAAACAGTAAGAAGTTCGGTCGAGGCTCCAATTGCACCCCCCCCCCCCCCCTCCCCCCCCCCTGTATCCGCGCCTGGGATGATCTGATTGCCGATTGCCTACGGCTGGGGACTCTTTAGGCTGGCTGATCTGATTGCCTACGGCTGGGGACTCTATAGGCTGGCTTTGATCAGCCTGGTAAAGCACCTATTGATTTCCTCTGATTAGATTAGACACTTCATTTGATAAATTACAGTTTAATTGAAAATTATTGTTATCTTTAGATAACTTAATCGAATATTGTAAAAAAAAAAGTCGAAATAAAAACGATTACATGCTTTCTTCAAAACTCATATAATACCTTTTTCGGGTAACGCTGAACGTGTGGTCGACAAGCGGGTAAGGAGGGAGGTTAATAATGAACCGCATGAAATTTTTCTAATCATTATAACCCTATTATGGTTTCAAAACGTGAATTATTTCTTTTAATATCAAAATTATATTGTTCATAGTCCTGAAGACTCTTTCAGCTCCCCGCCAGCTATTGCTATGGTATACCATTCATCATGTTCTTGGCCGTTAAGGTGCTACTGGTGAAGAACCCGAGGGTTTATGAAGAAAATTTTTTTTTTTTTAAATTAATTTAGGTGATGTGGTTATTACAGGACTTTCTTATACCACTTTTAAACACCCTCCCCCTCCCACCTCAAACAATAAACATTACTTAAAAATATTTTCTAAAAATGTGTTTTTGATTCTTTGGGGCGCTGTAAAATTAATCGTAATGATTCTATATCAAATTTAAGTACACAAAAGTGATTGAAAATTTAACTAGGAACATTTTTTGTGAGGATTAATTTTTCGATATGACTAACCGTTTTCAGGTAAATCAAGGAAACGTCTAAAACAAAATGGGTTTCAAACCGACATTTCCGGGCTGGGCTACCCGCGAAAAATTGTATTACAGCATAAAGAATGTGCCTCTCAGTTTTTTCAGCTTGACAATATTTTCAATTAAGTCATAAATATAAGCGGTATCTTGTAAAATGTACTTAAGCCCCGAAATAAAGTGGTCTCAATTTTCATCCGATTTCGTCCAAACTCTAATGAGATCTAAGTTGTGACATCTTCAATTCAAATTTCAAATTCATAGCTACAAGTTCTTGATTTAGAGAGCTCACGAAATACCAATTATGCACTCATAAAAACATTATTGTGAAAATGGTAATTTTTTGAACTCTCCTCCTCCATACCATTTTGATGTGAATAAGTTATACCGTGGCTGCCTCGTCAACGCTGCTGGAAGAATGGACAGAAGAAAATCCTGAGGAGTACTTAAATATTGAGGAGTATTTAAAAATGGATGAGAACCAATTCGCGAAATCTTTATAATAACAAGTCTCACTACAGACGGGGTTCGACTGGCAATGTGAAATACAGAACAGTGAAAAGTGAATGCAAAGAGGGGACGTTTGTTTACATTTGTCACTGAGCCTTCACTCTGGGTGAATCATCGGTTGGAGGAACGACTGTTTCATGAAAATTTAGTAGGCGGTCAACTTCTTTCATCGTTCACTTTCGATGTTCACTCTGGAGGAATTGAAGATGAATGGCAGTTTACACTTGTCACTTTGGATGATTCATCCAAGATGATCCTCCAAAGTGACAAATGTAAATGGGTCTTGAGGTGCTAGTTTCCGAATAAGCCGATTTCTACATGACTTTTACATAAATCTTTTAAAACACCGGCAAATTTCAGAATTTTAAAGTACTGGCCAAGTTTAGGAAAATTACTGGTGGAAAAAACTCCTAATGATGGGATTAGGTAAAGTTAGTTAATTGAAAGTGTTTAGGATGAAGGGGGCAGAAGGATTACAATAGAATAATGGAGTAGTGAGTGGCTCAACTCGCTATTAGGGCAATTTGAGTGAGCTACACAATAGGCTCAAATCACATTTAGTTTCATTACACATTTTTGTACAGAGCCTTCCACGAGAGGTTACCCACTCAAATTAATCTTTTGTGTCCCCCTGAAAATGCGGAGATTTCATATTAATTGACGTTGGAGGGGGGTATGCCAATTTGGAGTGCATTAATCCGTTGAAGGCTGAAGTCTGGAGGCTTTCCCTTCAACCCCCTTCTCTATTGTTCCCTACAATTGGCACCATTGTATTGAACCAGTACAAAGACCCTAATCACACGGGCAAATAGCCCCACCCCTCCCTCCCAGATCTCCATTTAGTGTTACATATAGCCTGCCTAGTCTCAGAGCCAGGCTCAACCACTCAAAATCTACCTAACCAGCCCTTTATTATATTCAATTGAAATGGTGCCTCTATAATTCCTAGATCAATATTAACCCTAGACTTTAGAAAACCCGACGACTGGCGTTCTATAGTTCTTATTTGATCTCTTAACAATACTAGTTATGATAAAGGGAATGATATTGTAAATAAAGTAAAAAATAAATTTATTAATGAATATAAATTAAAATCAATAAATAGTACCAAGCATACTTTATATAAACAGTTATTTACAGATAATAAAGTTATTTTCTCAGAGGGCCAGAACCGGTGCTGGGAGTATCTCGGGAGACATACCGAACCCGAATCAAAGAATGGACTAAGGACCTTTTGGAGCGTACTTGGAGAGAAAAGGCCACATGCAGGCAGTCGAAGATGTTCCTGGGAGGGGAGTCCAGGGTTCTGAAAGACGGGATCCTGAACCTCAAAAGGAACGAGCTCAGACAACTGACTGGAGTTCTCACAGGACATGGTCCGTTCAATAGACACCTACACACTGTGGGAGTCAAGGACAGTCCTACCTGCGATAGATGTGGGGAAGAAGACGAAACGGCGGCACACTTCCTGGGCATCTGCTCGGGATAAGCGCGAAAGAGATTCCATATCTTTGGTATAGATGCAATCGCAGAGGAAGACTTTAAAAGATTGGACTATGAGAGCATTCTTAGGTTCATTAAGGAAACTGGGAGACTGAGCACTCCATGAAGGACTTGGGTCAGGTAGTATAAGTATAGTATAAATATAGGCATATAGGTAATATAATAAGGGGGAAGCCAAGCGCTTCCAGGGAAGGGATAAAATCACTGAATGCTTAGGTCCCTAGGTGTAATACACCAGCCCATATTTATATATATATATATATATATATATATATATATATATATATATATATATATATATTCTCAGAGATGGATGTGAATTCGATAAGCTGGGTACTGAAGATACGAGGTGAACTTCTTTATTTAAATAAGTATTCTTACACTAAGGAAATCAAACTTTGCTCCATGTGTAATAACAAGCAAGATGAAGATGTGTTTCACTTTATTGCCCCATCTTAAGGGAATTTCATCTTATCTATTTTAGTAAAGCAGAGTTAAGCTATGTTCAGTTTATTGAATATGTTAATGGACGAAATTACAAAAGTTTAATTAACTATTGCAAAGCCGCCTGGAATTATTTGAGCTAGTTTCAGAATTTAATTATTAATAATATATAAACAGGAAAATTTTTAAAGGATCATTCAAGTTAATTTTGTAAATTACTGCATTAGTATTTGAATTATTTTATTTTTATTTTGTCACTTTTATATATGTGTATTATCGAGTAGAAATAGAAAAGATAACCCTTCAGACGGTCAATTTGACCATGAGTATTGTTAAGTCGCGAGTTGAGTGTGGGTGAATTCGGGAACACGCCGAGACAATCGATAGGAGTCGGCGGGACTCTTGAACTACATGAGTCAGTAAGCAGTTGGGCACCACGCGGGGTGGACTGAGTTGGCTCAACGCGGTATAAAGTGAGTCGTCTCTTAACAACGAGAGGGACCAGTTGGTCACCACGCGGGGTGGACTGAGAGTCTGGGTCGAGCCAGCACGCGGTGTGCGGAATGGATTCGTCCTTATTACCACGCGGGTATAAGGTGAGTCGTTAGTTACCATGCGGAAGTGAGTTGTTTATTACCACGCGGGTATAAAGTGAGTCGTCTGTTACCAAGCACAGTAAGTGAGTGACTTGTGTAGTTCCCACGCGGTATGGGACTTATTATTGAACAACTGACTTGTGTGTTCGTTACCACGCGGTTTTGTAACCAGGGTGTTGTCCAAATAAATATATCTCTTGTTCTACTCGAAGTTCTCATTTAACCTGTACCCAAATCCAACAAGTATTGTCTGTCAATATTATTATTAATGTACCTCTGTAAAAAGAAAAAGAAATAAAGACATAAATTATGGTTTCCAGATTTACTTTGTGAAGCTCCATTCTAGGAATAGATAATTAAAATACACAATTTCTTTGTCAAACTTCACTATATATTCTCAAATACTCAACTAGTTTCGCCGTGTTAAGGCATTATCAGTTTATAAGTGACTCTTGATAATGCCTTAACACGGCGAAACTAATTGAGTATTTGAGAATATATAGTGAAGTTTGACAAAGAAATTGTGTATTTTAATTATCTATTCCTAGAAATAAAGACGTTTATTATTATTACTAGTTATGATAAAGCAGTGTCGAGGCACACCTAAAAGTAAGGGCAATATCCACGTTTCCATTGGTTCATATAATTATAGTTGTAATGAATGTGTTGGCAAAAAATTACATTATCACTTTTGAGATATTGATTTTGGTAGAGGGGAAGGTTATGTAATCGATCAGAAATTTAATGAGGGGTTTTCAACGGAAATTGCATGTTTTCCTCTCTCCAGATTCCAAAAATGTTACGATAACTCCCAATAGAATGAATGTATCCACACGAAAATTTATATGCGAATCTCGAACCCTCGAACGATAACGATTTTCTAGCCAAATCGCCCAAAGGGAAAGAGGGATTAGGGGGGCAATCTTAGCATAAAAATTCGAATAACTGCCGATATGATGAATGTATCGATAAAAAAACTTTAGATGTGTGACCAAAACCTATAAGGACAACACCTATCGATATTTAGCCAAATCGGCTATAGGGGAGAGGCTTAACTCAAAAACTTTAATTACTGCTCTTATACTGAATGTATCGACACATTTCATATGTGAATTCAAAACCCCATAAGAACGACACATTAAATTTCAGCGAAATCGGCAGAAGGGAAGAGGGGGTTTAGGGGAGGGGGCTCAACTCAAAACCCCCAATAACTGCTGATGTAATGAATCTATCGACATGAAATTTCATATCTGAAGTCAAAATCCAATGAGGACATAATCTGTCAAATTTCAGCGAAATCGGCAGAAGGGAAGAGGGGGTTTAGGGCAGGGGGCTCAACTCAAAAACCCCAATAACTGCTGATGTAATGAATCTATCGACATGAAATTTCATATCTGAAGTCAAAATCCAATGAGGACATAATCTGTCAACAATTTAAAAATTGAACCTGACTTACTATGAATACATTACTAAACATTAAAATTAAATATAGATACATTGTTAACCATAAACATGAACGAACACTAATACAAATTAAAATTAACTATGAATACATTACTAAACACAAACATTAATAATCATGGAAATAGACAAATAGGTGGAACATAATAAAGAGTAAACATTAAACTGACTTACTATGAATAAGCAGGGTTGGGGAGAAGGCATGTACACTGGATGGAGTCTTACATTGCAATGAAATGGTACAATAATACAGGGATGAACCAGGTACAGGGAGCTAGGAAAACCCCGTCATAAATGTCACATTGCAGCCAGAAATGTTTTCTTCCATCTTTGACTGACCCTCAATATTCCTACAATTAGAATCTACAGTCGCTAATCAACATCTATATATATTTATATTGATAAGATCCTTTCTTGTTCGTAAATAAAACTTATGTACTTAGGCGAAGGTTTTATTTGATTTTTAAACAAGTTGTAATTGTATTTTGTTGTTCTATACTTGAACGTTAAGTGATGGATGTACTTAATTTCTTCTTTATTTGTACTACACTCAGACGGTCATCTGACCAAGAGGTCGTCTTTGGTATAAGATTTTGGATTTTCGAATTATTTGTATATGTGTATTTTATTCATAAATAAATAAACACTTAATAATAATAATAAATTCCCATTAATTAATAAGTGTCGTCCTTCTGGGGTTTGTTTTGAATTCACATATGATATTTCGCGATGATACATTCATTCTATCGGGAGTTATCGTGTTCATAGACACAAAGACTTTTTTTTTTTTTTTTGACGTGATAAAGTCTATTCGCTCGTTAAGCACAGTGATGGCCGGTCAAACTTTCTTGTGTTACAAAATACCGTCAGATTTCAATCGATAATAACTACGAGACTAATAGTGCGATAACAACGGTTAAGGTCACAATGGATAGAGCATGTCTGTACGTGTTTGTTTTGCAGTGTTTGTTTTGCCTGTGACGTTATCGGGCTAGTGTGGGCGCCGCCGAATGATTGTTGCGAATTAGCGTTGTGTAAAATTAGAAATTAGTGTAGCGTGATAACGCGTATAGATAGGACGTTGATTCGGGTGTCATTGTAAAGAGCTTGAGGAGCACTACTAGGACCCAAAGTGAAAAATTAAAAAAATATTCGCCGAAATATATGTAAAAATCGGTATTAAATTGAAAATTGCAAAAAAATTGAAGATGTCGTCTCATATGAATCGTAAATATGCGCGGAATCATAGAAAACGCAAATCAGAGGAAAGCTCGCATCAAAAGGAATTTAAAAAACCTAAAAAGTCTAGTGCCGAGCAAATGCAAGAGCTACGGCAGCATCGAAAAGAAAATGAAAAATGATTTTATCCCGACGTTTTCACGGAAAATCTACGGCGTGGACCTTGACTACGCCTTAATGTTTTATTTTAGGACAATTGAGGTGCTCATAACAAAAACAGCCCTTGTCAATTTTTTACGTTTTTGAGATTTCAGCACATTCTTGTAGTAGAAGATGGTACTAATAACCCTGTTAATAGAGTGCAAATAAGAACGGCCCCTGTCTAGAGTTACAGACCAGAGAAATTTGACCGGCTCTGCAAAAACAACCCATGTCAATTGACAAGGGCATTTTTTGATGAAAATGATGGATTTATGAATAAATGTGTAATAATATCCTTTTTATTTTATATACTTTCTATTTTTTCTTATTATTTGTTAGTATTTTTGATAAGCTTTATATAAGGTACTAATATTGTTCTATTAAAACAGTGGATAAACAAGTTTCATTTCTTTTTGCACCCATTTTTATTTCATACAAAAACAACCCTTGTCAGGGGGTATGCAATTTCTGAGGGTTGGCTACCCCCCTTAAGCATAGCAGAGTTTGGCAAAATTTATGTCATTAGTTTACTAATATACCCAACTAAGCATCAGCAAAAAATCATTTGAATTACTTGAACCTGAAAGAAGCACAAACTTTTTTCTTTTTCCTGAAATTTGCTATTTTTGACCAGGGCTGTTTTTGTTATGAGCACCTCAATTCAAAAAACTGCCCTGAAACAATAATTAGTTTTCGAATTTTTCATGCAGTAATATGAAAATTTTAGCTAAATGAAAACGTCATCTGTCTGGATATTTAATTTTATGATTATTAATTGCTTTTTTTTTTTCGTTTTTGGATTCAGGAGTTGGAAAAACATGAAATCCGTTGAAAACTCCGCATCGAATTTCTGACCGATTACATAACTTCCCCTATACGGGGAAGTAAAAAACCTGGGTTTAATCCGAGATGTTTACAGTTGATTTAACTGACGGATCCGTTGATGGTGCAGTTTGCCACCTTTCTGTCTCTTCCACCGCCGCCTCTCCGACTGAGGACTGCCCTACAAGCACCAACATTACAGCTTAACCTTTTTTTACACTCATACAGGCCGCCAGGTAAAAGCCCTACTAAGCCCCGTTTCGTTTTCTCACTCTACTCAATGTGCTTGTGTCGAAAAATTGCACAAAATCGTAAAAAAGTGTCGGTGAATCACCGGCTATGTACTTCCCCAGCACGAATTAATCAACTAAGTTTTCCCTCTCCCCCTGAAGCCATCTTACTGATTTGGATATATACGAGGTGTGTTCAAAAAATTGAAAAGAATTTTATTTATTCGTCTTCAGCAATGTTATCCCCTTCAAAATAGTTCCAATTAGATATTATACACTTGTGCCAGCGCTTCTTCTAATCCCCGAAACACTTTTGGAACTCTACACGCTTTTAATCTCATCTATGTTTGTGAAACGATGGCCCTTTAAGGTTCTCTTTATTGTTGGGAACAGAAAAAAGTCACAGGGAGTTGTGACTTACAGTGTTGTTTTTGGCCAAAAATTCACGAACAAGCAATGAAGTGAGAGCAGGTGCATTATCGTGGTCAAAAGCCATGAATTGTTTCGCCACAAATCCGGGCATTTTTTTTTTCGGATTGCTTCACGCAAATGGCGTTGCACTTGTAGGTAGTACTCCTTATTGATAGTTTGACCTTGTGGCAACAACTCATGGTGCACTATGCCGTTAAAATCTAAAAACACAGTGAAAAACACATGACCTTCACATTCGACCGCACTTGTCGAGCTTTTTTCGGCCTTCTTGGAAACGCTTATACCACTCTTCATCCTCCCCTCTCTTTTATAATCAACCATCACATAACAGTATTATGTTCTGTCGATTTTATTAATCTATTTATTTTTTTCTTATTTATATACTTTTTTTTAATTTTTTTATACATATTCTATCATTTTTATTTTATTTATATAGTAGATTTTTTTTTCTTTCTTCATAATTAAGCTGTTAATTTTATGTTTTTTCATGTTAATCATTTTGTATATCTATATATTATTAATTTCTAGTTTTCTCCAATGTAGCACTAATTTATTTATTTCTTTGTACGTCATACTGATACTATATTTCATTGTTTTATTTTCTTTTTGACTCTGTATGTATTTATTCTTAGGGGACCTCGGTCCCAGAATAATGAAATTTCTTTTCATTCTTTCATTTCAGGTTTCATAATTGTAATTCAGCCAACTCTGTGTGATCAACAGAAAAAAATATAAAACGTTCTTTCCCACAAATAAGCATTGTCAATGGTTACATGGTGGATATTTTTTATAATAAATATTGCATAAATAAATAAAACAAACTTATTTTTAACCCCCGACGTAAAAGGAAGAGTGTTATAAGTTTGAAGCCTTTGTCTGTGTGTGTGTCTGTCTGTGGCATTGTAGCTCCAACACGGCTGAATCGAGTTCAAAACGGTTTTTTTTGTTTCAAAAGGTGGTATTTGCGAGATGGTTCTTAGCCATGTTTAGTGGAAATAGGGTATGCCGTCTTCAAGATCTTGAGGTTTTATCAGAGCCTGTGTAGGGATCTGTGCCTCTATTACAGCTAGAGACTTGGAGTTTGAGCTTAAATGTTTATAAGGCCAAGCCCCTCCCCCCTAAGCCCCCTCTTTTTAAAGGTTTATTTTTTGTATATAAACTACCGGCCTTAGTTACAAACTAAGACAAGTTTGCTGAGTGAGAATGAGTGAGTTTGTTTTTAAATAGCAATGCAGGGAATAGGAAAACAAGAAATTATAGTGAAATCTCAACATCGAATTTCTGGTCGATTAGATAACTTGCCCTATACAACATATAACTAGGGAAGTAATAGTAAATCCACCCTGGAGCGATAATCAGAGGGTAGTTAGGTCCATTGCCCCTGATAACACTTCAAATAGGCTATAAGCAATATGAGTAGAGATGGAAGGGGGCGGTGTGAGAGGTTATAGGACACAATACCACATCAGGGGGTACAGTCATGAGTTCCCAGACCGACAGACGGTAACATTGTCAATGGTTAAATATCAATTAAGATCAGATTTGTAAAAGGGGTTTATTCACGTTACATTACTCGTTTTTAATTGGGCACAGGAGGATAATGCAAGATTAGGAAGAGGGGTGGACAGGGGGGCGGACAAAGGATCCGAGGCCAATTAGGGGCAACACCCGGGGGCCATTTAGGGGAAGAAAAGGCCACTCCAACCCCGCAATAAACTGATCCATCTGAAACTTTCAGCGATAACAGCTCTCTGAGAGCCTTTTTGTACCCTCTGTTCTTTAGCTGCATACAAACAGTCACAGTCACAACCAGGTTACAAATATAATATTATGAAAACCTTTCAACCATTACTTGTACAGGAACGTTAAGGTTTGATCTATGACAAATGCAGCATGGCAATTAATTTTGGTTTAGTATTTGATGTTCTGAACCATATTTGAAAATAACGGCCAAAATCAGTTTTTTGCGGATATCTCAAAAACGATTCATCATCATTGACTCGGTTTATTATTAAGAAACATTTCAAATACGAAATAATCATTACAAAATTCTGCACAAAATTGATTTTTGATTGAATAGGATTAACTGTTTCGGCAACAATAGGGAAATAAATATGTGAAGACATACTAAAAAGTGTCCGAGTACCGAGAAGTAGCGCTTTTTGTTTGTTGTTGTGACCAACATGTTAGTATGACTCATGCCCGGTCTTTAAATACGAGGTCATATCGCCTACTACCAGAGCGCTCTTTCACCGCTCTGGTGGACATGAGCCCGACTCCACAGTGGGAGTCCTAAATTTTGCGTACCCTGGTTTAGTTAGCTAGGATAGGGGATCTTTAATGAATACCTGATATCACCATCGCTTAACGTCCCATCCGAAGGACGACATACTCAAGGTTTTTTTTTACCTCCCAGATAAGAAGCCTAAGGGCCTCGGCCGGGTTTTGAAACCGCGATCTTGAACTAAGAAGGCAATATGCTAAGTTAACGTGTAGTAGATATGCTACGGGTAAAGTTAGATTAACGGTTAAACCTAGGATTACCCGGGTAAACCTAGTAGTACCCGCTGCCGCTTGGTTAAAGTCCAAAATATAATTGAAACGGAACGCCGGCAAATACGCCCCCAAATTTTGTAATATTTCGATTTATGTTTGTTCTAGGAATTTATGTACCCAGATGAATGATTATCGCTGTTAGACAGCTTACAACAATGGAAATTGAGGTGTGGTCGAGCTAATTAATAAGTATCTAATCTTTATAGTGGAACATACGTCCACTAATGGCCTTGTCATTATTAATATACCCAACTTTAACCAAGCGGCAGCGGGTACTACGCAGTTTACCCGGGTAATCCTAGGTTTAACCGTTAATCTAACTTTACCCGTAACAGATATACACCAGTCCTCCCGCCCATCACAGTTCATGTTAGCTAAATACAAAGAAAAAAAATATAAAAGTCTATATTTGTTAACTAACAAAAGCTGTTGGTTTAGGGTCAAAACGCTACTTTGCTATACAAACACGATTTAAAATGTTTTGGTCGAAAAAAACTAATTCGAGAGTGTAACGCGAAATGACGATTTTTCTGGTTAATGAACTTTATTTTCCTTTTAACAAGAATGTTTTTTGTGCAATATATATAATAAAAATAAAAGACGTTGTCTTCAGGACAAATCTGGTGTTTACAAACTGACCTGTGGTGATTGCAATGCAACATACATTGGACAGACAGGAAGTAAACTATACATACGGACTAAGGAACATCTACGAAGGGGTTCCGAGTTCTTTATTCATTGTCAAAATGAGGGCCATACCGGTACCCATAGAGTGGCACTCTTGCACAAGGGTACCAAGGGAAGACGTACAGATATCTTCGAAGGCTTGGAAATCCGACTTTCTTTATATGAGGATACGAACAGACTTAACAAAAAAGTAGAGGTTAAGAACTCCCTTCTCCTGCCTGACCTACCTGGTGTGAGAGACTGATTCCAAACTAAGGCAAGTAGCTGTCCTGTGAGAGATGTATTGTAAAAATGTTTTGGCTGGTTTTTATAAATATATTTATTGTGTATTTTATTTTATTATTTTTCAAGTCAATAATATTTTTAAAAATTGTATTTATTTATTTTTATTTTATTCTATTTATTATATTTTATGACAACAAAAACTTTGGCTGTGTGGTGAAAATTTTTTTATATTGTGTTACTAGTGTAGAGGTGTTGTTTTAGTTATTGTATATATTAGAATGAATGGTTTTGCATGTAGAGAGAGTGAGCCTAGCTATCCAACCCCTAAGAGCTATGCCAATTGTCCTTTAACCGCTGTGCTGTGTCGGTGGGGTAAGTAGGTTTATAATTTTTATCTTGTTACTCTGTACCCTGATGATTTAAGAGTTATTTATACTTTTCATTATTTGTATATTTTATTATTCTATCATAGATGAATCACTGATGATGACGCTGTTGCGTCGAAACCCGGTTCTGGTCTATAATACACAACTTACTATCAAATATTTTTGTGCAAGGTTTGAGAAAAAAAAATCGGAATAAGCGATGGAGATGGACATATATAATTAGGGGCAACACCGGGGAGGCATTTAGAGAATAAAAGGCGACTATAAGCCCGCAGTAAACGGATCCATCAACGATAAGAGCTTCCTGAGAGCCCCTCTAATGCTCTTTGTGTCTTGTGTTCTTTAGGTGCATACATATATTCTCAACCAGGTTACAAATGTATAAAAAGCTTTCAACCATTCAAACACTGTTATTACGAAACTTAATCTCTGCTGGCAACAAGAAAATGTCTTTCTTCAACCCCATTTAAAATGTCAACTGAGATAGTTTCCTCTAGAACGGTGAGCCCCAACAGCCGACAGAATGTACTCCATTCTCGTCAACAACCTGAAACCTACTCTTTATATTTAGTGATTTTATTTTGAACTAAATTATTTCAATGCCCCCCAGGCATTGAGAGTTGTGAATACGGACCTGTACTCTAGCCTCGGACAGGTCGAGTCTGAGAGCGAGCTCCTCTCTCGTGAACACATCCGGGTACTGAGTCTTGTCGAAGGCCCTCTCCAGCTGATGCAGTTGGTAGGTGGTGAAGGTGGTTCTACTCCGGCGAATCTTCCTCGGTTTACCTCCCCCCCCTCCACCTTCTTCGTCCAGGTCGCCCCCTCCTCCGTCCCCTCCACACGTCTCCTTCCTCTCATTGGTCGAAGAACAGCCACTGCTCTCGTCTTTCCTCTCTACGACAGAAAAAAAAGTACCATCATCATTTATCTACTATTGTACGTCATGCAGCTCTATCTAAATAAATATTACAGATCCCACATTAGAGGATTCCGTCAGCGGATATAGTAACAACAATAACAGAAAGATAACTATAGTTTTTTTTTAGTTGATAGAAATCACTCATCAGCGGTGGCTCTCGCCCATACCCCGCCAAGGAGAGAATGTTGAGGGCATCCTACGGTGGAAATTGGTCTAGGGTGGAGTTAGTTCCTTGGAATAGAGGAGGAATTGGAACAGCTACTACTTTGCTCTGGTCCCTGCATCAGAATCTACCAGGGACTGGCTTCCGGCGCTGGTGCCAGTAACCACAGCCACTATGATTCCAACCTCAGTTGGTGTTGATGCTTGGAAGCAACCACCCCTATAGTACCATTTTAGCTAAGGCTGTAATAACAGCCCGCCGCAATGTAATGAATGGTGACTGACCCAGATAGCAAGAAGTGTCTTTCATCCCTACGGTTTTCCATCTACAGTATTAGCAGGAGGATTGGCCGCTTGACATGTAAGGCAATGGTGTCCTTGCCATGAGAAAGATAACTATAGTCGGAGTCACGAATTAGGAGTGCCAGGATCCCCCCTTCCACCAACCCCAGCCTTCCGACCCCCCACTCTGCCTTGCCACCCAGCAACCTAGTCCTATAAATTACGGGTCATATATCTATGGTCATAGGGAATAAGTTGTTAAGTCGTAAAATGGCCAAAATGAGTTAAATGTACTGTGATCATCTCCCAACCCCATCTGCGCACTGTAAAGAACTTGGGAGCTCAGGACTCTAATACTTTCGGAATTATAAAAATGTGGTTTTCTTGGTATCTCGTAAAATTGTGTATGTTCTCGGTTAAATCGGAGGAATCATTCACGAGATAACTGCATTTAACCATTTATTCACTACTGCAGACTATTCTTCTATATTACGATAATATTTCTTATTTTAGTCACTTTTTCTTTTCTCATTTATTTTTATTTTTTTATTTATTTTATTTTTTATTTTTTTACTAAAGATACTATTTTTTATTTATTTTTGTATTTCTTCTCTCTATACCTAATATGTTTAATTATTCACAGCGATTGTACAGTCCTAGCTGACTGCTCCCCCTCCCACACTCATACTCCGTCTTCTGGGAGGAGGTAGCCTATTTATCTTGTAATGTTTATCTTTTATTTTGTAATGATCTGAAGGCATTAAATAAAATAAAAATAAAAAAATTCAAGTGAAGAGGGTGTTTTCGGTAAAATCAACTTGCTCAACTTTAGAGAGGCATCATTCACATGAGAGACAACATTCAAAAGTATGGATAATAATTAGATAAGAGGGTATGAAAATTAGGTAAGTGTGGTCAATAATTAGATAAGTGATGGGGAATGATAAGGTAACTAAGGGAAAATCCAAGAAAGGATTAACAATATTCATTTTCATTCACTCCTTTAGATTTAGAAGGTACATGATTAATAATGATGCAAATTATTTATTCCAAGAACTGGATTTTCACGCAAAAGTAAAAAAGTGTTGCCCTGAAAAGTTACGAATTTAGACACCAATTTATTCCCTGTGACCAAAGATATTAGATATATAGTATGAATCTATTTGGAAGAAGTCATAAACAATTTACCAAAGAAGTATCTAATTATTGGTATATGTCAACGGTATTATCGTTAATTATATTAATACATAAATAAATAAGAAAGATTAAATAAACATTATTTTTTTAAAGGGAAGAATTATTAATATTCTTTTATTATTTACGTAGGGTGGAGCGATATCGGGAAGTAGTTCCCCCACCACTCTCCCTTTCCTCCTCCACTCGGCACAGTTACTTGCGATCTCTACTGTATTGTTACAGGTGCTGCTAAATACTGTAATTAGATACATTTGGATAAATAGTTAGTGAACGTTTGTTGAGTGAGTATTTGATCAGTTTGATCCTGAATAATTAGTTGTCTGGTAATTAGTTAACTGAGGTATACCCCACAAAAAGAGACCAACCGCCCGGGGCTCTGCCCCCCTGGCCTTCCAGGACCCCCGGGGGGGCCCCAGCTGCACCTCTTGTTTGTTGTTGAGGGGGAGATCCTGGCACCTCGCATCTATTTGTCCCTTTAAGAAGGTTCAACAGAGTGGAGTGAATGCTCGAGTGTCCATGTCAAGTAGACAAACCACATCTGTCACCAAGTCTTTTATAAAGCAGTCCGTCGGTAAATCAACGACAATGTACTTCTTCACCTTAAATTATTCACAATAAACTAAGATTTCGTTCTTAGCTGCAAATGCTGCTAATGTGTTCTTAATGAATTTCTGATTCTAGTGTCGAACTATCGGTTGGATTTGACCATCAATATTATCGATAGTTTTATTTAATATCGATTGTACTACCGAATTTGAAATTGTGATTTAAAATAAGCGGTCTTACACTTTCCAATTTCTCACCTATATTCTCTATATTTTAAGATAAGTTTACTAAGTTTTTACACTTCTTTGACTATTTTTTTTCCTGGGATGACAAAAACATGACATGCACCAGACTTGTAAGGAGGAACTGTAAATTCTTTGTGAATAAGGTAGGCACCTAATTTATTCATTTTCCATCTTTCCACATGCAGATGATCCTAGGGCCACAAAATAAAACAGCACATATGATGCTGAATTTTATTAAAATATAGATATTTTTAACATAATTTTTTTTTCAGTCTAGATTTTTGGTTTACGTACTTGTTCATTTTACATGAAGTATACATTTTAAAAAAACTTGTTTTTTTCAATAAAAACATTTTTTAAAAATAAAAACATATTAACTATTTAATAAAAATATATTAACTAGTAGGTTAAAGGAACTGATAATATTTATTAGGACGAAACCTGTTTTCTTGGTTACTGACAGAATAGCCAACCGTACGGAACCCGAACTCTTTTCCCGACAGCGGCGATTGCTTTTCTTGTTCGAAATTCATGTTTCAGAATTTCGGTAGTAGTTTTGCTAAGAACTATCGATCGAGCCCCTTTCTGATCCTGCTTTTCCTTTCGATCTATTTCGATCAAAATCAAGGTTCAAGGTTCGTTCTACCGTTTTTTTTTTTGCTACCATGTTGATTCGCCCAAAACTACATAAGTACACTTATGTAGTTTCGTAAGTACACTTATGTAGTTTCATAAGTAAGGTAGTTTCACACACAAGTCGATATGTGTCATTTTGATCTCATACAGTTTTGATGCATTGCCTACGGTCCAAATTATATAAGTCGACTTTAAGAAAATATGGACATTTCTTTCACTACTACTTATGTACTTTTGAGCACTGAATATCTCTTATAATAATGGAGCTCATTGGAATAGAAATATTAAAAACGACATAAATCGACTTATGTACTTTTGTGCACTGAATATCTCTTATAATAATGGAGCTCATTGGAATAGAAATATTAAAAACGACATAAGTCGACTTATGTACTTTTGTGCACTGAATATCTCTTATAATAATGGAGCTCATTGGAATAGAAATATTAAAAACGACATAAGTCGACTTATGTACTTTTGTGCACTGAATATCTCTTATAATAATGGAGCTCATTGGAATAGAAATATTAAAAACGACATAAGTCGACTTATGTACTTTTGCCCGCCCACCACTGAGATATTATTATAAATAAATAAACCAAACTTTTTTTAAAGAAATTTATATAAAAACTAACGTTTTCGGTATTAAACCATCCCCAACCATAGGTTTAGTTATGTATAAACCAAAACTCTTATTTCATAACAAAACCTGACGATGGTGAAATGCCGAAACGGGTAGTTCATGTATACACGTCTTGTAGAACAGACAATATTTCAAAAAACTAAGTTTATTATATTTATTTATTATACCTTCCCACAATATATCCGGATTTCTCAACCTAGAAGTTAGGTATTCATGTTTCATTGGGATTTTAAAAGTGCTATCTAATTTTATAAATTTCTCACTCACAATAAAACCTCTGCTAACGGATACCTCTAAATAACGGACCAGTATTTCAATACAAATTGTAATGCATCAGACCTCCCCAATGGCGGAGGTGACAGTAATAAAGGCTGGAAATAGCGGGAGAGATAAGGCTAAAAGATAAGGATAATTATCGGGCAGGTATAAAACTAATCTTTGCAGCGGAAACGAGACATGTCAGATTGAGATGAAATGATCCCTATGGGAAAGTTCCGTGCAGCTTCCTGCTCATATTGACCCTTTATCTGGCTAAGGGTGGTAGGAGATAGAGAGTGTTCGTGTAGTTTGACTTTAATTTCTCGTTAAACTTTCCTATGGGGGAGCGATGCCTGAAGGCTGAGGGCTGAAGACTGAGGGTTAGCTCCGCCCTTTCTCAGGAGGCGGGGCCTATTCTGTTACCCCAACCTCACTGGGGATCAGTTCTTCAGAGGATCCCTTCTGGCTCACATACAACTTGCCTTTGGGCCTACTACACCAGGGGGATCTAACCACTCATTCTTTATAATTTTCGTCTGGGACCATGGGGTCCTTTCTCGCCTTACAAACGTATTTTTAAAGAAAAAAAAAAAAAAAAAAAAATCATAAGTTCATTGGTATTGTATTTCTCCAGAGTTATATCTATGTATTAAACTAGCGGTCGAAGTACCATTTCCGAAAAACGTTTTTCCGAAACAACAATATTTTTTCAAGTTAAATTTTTCGTTCGTCAACAGAACGATATATATTGGAAAATTTCTCCCCCTCTTTTTTCAGGGACCCACAAATTGAATTTTTTGGTACCACATATTTTATATATTTATGTATGTATTATATATATTTTATGTTGGGGAGTGGGGTTTAAGCATACATATCTTAAAAATTTCAAGGATATGGATTCAGCTATTTTTCAGTTATTAGTGAGACAAAAAATTCGTCGGTGAATCACCGGCAATGTACTTCCCCAGCACGAATTAATCATTATGTTTTCACTCTCCCTCCAAAGCCAATTGACCGTCGTGGCTTCTGAATAGGAAGGACAGAGAATGAGAAGGAGACCCCGCTTACGTTGGCTAGACAGACACACACACACACTGACAGAAATTTTTTTTGGAATCAAGAGATATCAAAACATGAAATTCCGTTGAAAACTCAGAATCGAATTTCTGACCAATTACATAACTTTCCCTATACTTCGTATAGCTGAGGAAATAACAAACAGGGTCGTCTTTGAAATTAAACTGGGAAAGCCCTTCACCTACCTGGGAGCCAAGTTTAGCCAAGACAAGAGATCGGGAGCAGAGATAGAGAACAGGATGAGGAAAGCAGACCAGGGGTGCTTCAAGACCCCCTGTTGGGAAGAGGGAGGTAAAGGATGCAGCTGTAGAATCCTGTCTACCTACGGAGCTGGAAGCTGGGCTCTAGGAGAGAAGATGGAGTCCTACCGGCAAGCCGCTGATATGGGGTATATGAGAGCAGTCGGGAAGACAAGATGGGAGGGAGATACCAGGTTACGGGAGACGATCATCATCAGACCCTCCTGGTCACAATATGTAACCAAAGGACTCATTGAGACAAGTCAAACAAGCCCAAACTTGATGGGCATATTGTTAGCCATTGAGAAGTCCCTATGACCACCTCCCTCCTCCATCATCAGACCCTCCTGGTGACAATATGTAACCAAAGGGCTCATTGAGACAAGTCAAACGAGCCCAAACTTGATGGGCTTATTGTTAGCTATTGAGAAGTCCCTATGACCACCTCCCTCCTCCATCATCAGACCCTCCTGGTGACAAAATGTAACCAAAGGACTCATTGAGACAAGTCAAACGAGCCCAAACTTGATGGGCTTATTGTTAGCCATTGAGAAGTCCCTATGACCACCTCCCTCCCCCATCATCAGACCCTTCTGGTGACAATATGTAACCAAAGGACTCATTGAGACGTCAAACGAGCCCAAACTTGATGGGTTTATTGTTAGCCATTGAGAAGTCCCTATGACCACCTTCCACCTCCATCATCGTACAAGCTCGATGGTACCATATTATTGTATTGTACCCAATATTGCATAAGAGTGCTACGTTTCAAATCGATACGACAATTAGAAGTGGGAGAAAATTGAGTTGTAAGATTTGCTTAAAATGTTAGTTATGCTAAAATTACAATGTTAGCAAGTTACAGGCCAAGCTAATAAAAGCGTGTTAAAAAAGGTCAGTGAAATAATTTTTCACGCTCCCTACAAAATCATGTGTTTTTTAGGCTTCTCTGGGATGATTGTTCGTATTAAACCCATCCCCTTAATCCCCCTTCCCTTAGGCCGATTTAGCTGAAAATCAATAGGTGTTCTCCTTATGGGGATCTGAGTGCACATATACAATTTGGTGTTGATACATTCATTTAGTAGGGAGTTATCGAGATCACAAACACACAAATATGAGGACATATTACATGACATTCCGGTGAAAACTCAACATGGAATTTCTGACCAATTACATAACTTCCTCTATACTTGGCATAGCAGAGGAGGTAAAGTGGAGAGGACGGACTACAGGATACAGGATGAGACGGAGGACCGAAAGGCAGGTGACCACACGGGCCGATTGCAGGAAACCAAGCTTCCCTATAGTCTAGTTTACAGCTACCAATGGCGAGTTTACACTTGAATTTCCTGTTCAAGAACTGAAAACAAGCAGGTTCTTGGATGTGTGTATCCCCTCTTTGCACCCTAAATCAGAGGAAATAACTGGGCCGTGTATTAGGACTCTACAAAGGTGGCTTTTGTAACGAAGTGCGGCCTTTGTTATCATTAAAATCCGATCATCCGTTGATAAGCTAGACCTATTTTTATGATTAGCCCCCTCACAACCCCCTTAAGAATTTTGTGACACCAGATAGTCTATATCACAAATGGCTCTTAAGAATACATGTGAAATTTCATCACGATCCGACTGTTAATGAGCTAGCACTATATTTTTGCAAAGAGCCCCACACAACCCCCCCTCCCGTTGAGAACTTTGAGACGTTACACACCCTATTTTTCAAATGGTTTTTAAGAACATTACATGTGAAATTTCATGACAATCCGTCTATCCGTTAATGAGCTAGAACAATTGTTATGCTTTTTATGCTCACAAACCCCCCACTCGTTCAAAATTTTCGGACGCCATATAGCCTTTTTTCAATCTGGCTCAAAAGGATGCTACATGTGTACCGATTGCCACCAGAACTAATTAGATCGTATAAATCATTTTCGAGAATTCCTAAAACCCACTTTTTTGGCAGTCTTTGTGTTTAAACAAAAAACGGCTGGGCCGAATTTGATAAAACTTCTTTCAGATCTTATATACAATTGATATGCTTCGATTGGCACCAAAGCGAAGTCGATATCATTTTTCATTCGCGAGATACCGTGCAGGAAAAATTGACCACGCACGTACGTACACACACAAATACTTCTTTCCAAAAATAGTGTAAAAATCACCTTGAAACATACAAATATGTAGGAAATTTTGCTTTCGATTTTTGGACCCATTACAAATGCAGGGAAGTTAAAAATATGATGTGGCCATTATTTCTTATACCAACCATGCTTACAGATGGTTGATCACTCTCAAAGTAATGAGGTGATGTCTAACCCATTTTTCGATAGGACTGACAGTTTTTGAGTAAAACAAGGAAACGTCTAAAAATATATGTTTCAAAAATACTTGTCTGGACGATTTTTGGCATGTATCTCGGAAGCCGGGGGAAAATGGAAACTTTCCATCACACAGACACACACACACACAGACAGACCATCGCGAAAATGGTTAAAACGTATTCAGGGAACCTTGAAACGCACACTATCCGTTCAAACCTCTATCTCGGACGATTGCAATACTTCCTTATAACCACATCACACTCACACTATAGCCCTTTCTTATTCGAGTTCTTCGATGAACATTTTTATTCCTCAGTAAAAATATACACATATATTCCTATATAATATCATATACTAGCAGTAATACCAGGCGTTGCCCGGGGAACTTTGACTTTTCTCCCAATATCTCCTATAGGGCAATTCAGTTCCTCGACAGTACATTCATGATGTTATAATTTTCAATTATTCATACGGAATAAGGCTTATAGTCCTTCAACTGTAGTAACGCTAGCTTTGGAGCTAAAACTAATTTATTTAAAAAGATTTCTCATTAATCATTGCAATGGTTTTTGAGTTACAAAGATTGCGTGGGTGGATGCTGGGATGGACCAGATATTGAGGTACTAATACGCTTATAACCTTCCCCATACAATGACGAACAAATTTAAAAAAAAATTAATCAAATCCATCAAGCCTTCGTGAGTTATAGCGGTACAACGCACAGACATTTTCAGCTTTATATATATGATTATATTCCTTAATAAGAATATTTTATTTCTTTACGCCCTATTACGAATTATTATATTCATAATAATACAAAATTTATTATTTTCGGGCAATGAAGATAATTAAAATAGATAAAAAACCAACGAAAGATGAACAATAAAATAAGTAAAAGAAAATTGGTTGGAAAAATTGTATTTTTATCATTTTTAAAAATTTGTTGGTAGAAAAAACATAAAAAAAAGCCGAGAGAAAAGAATAAAAGGAGACAGATCATTTTATTTTCATTATAAATATAATAATACGTAATAGGGTAAAAAAATAATGTAAATATTTCCTGCACGCTGGTTCGAATTAGGGGGGAGAGGTTGCCACGTGGAATCAAGGGTGATCCTTTGCCACAGGGTGACGAAAAAATAAAATAAAATACGAGAAGCTGTCATTAGTTTATGTACTTAGCTAATGCCATAAAGAAGGGGAGGGCTTCTTATCGCTGGTTCCAGTAAAATTCCGGTGAAAGTTAAACATCGAATTTCTTGCCTACACAACTTACCCTATTACTACCAATAGCTGGGAATTATACCGACTCCACACTCTGATGTAAGCAATTATACACATTAAAATTATTAATATATTACAAAATCAATTATTTTTTGTATAAAAACAGCTGTTAGGTGTTGAGAAGTAAATTAATTAGTGAATAAATATTGTGATAATATGAAAAATGTTAGATAAATAATCAAATAAAAATAATTAATAAACAAATAATAAAAAATTAAATAAAATTACCACATTTCCTATAGAAATTGTAGCTGGTCTTTTACTAAATTTTGATTTCTACAGTCATTTCCGAAATGGGCTCTAAAAAAATATCCAAAGTTCAACACGTGTAATTTTGAAGAAAGTGCACGTAATTGAAAAAAAATTCATTTGGATTTCTTCTAAACTTACTAAAGAGATGACATCTTGTTTTTCTAAATTTGCAAAAATGTTAAATCTAATCCAAAGGTATAAATTATCTTACTCGGTTCACAGGGAAAATAATAGCATAGAATTAGAAAACAAATATTGGGTTTATTTTTTCATAACCTACCTACATTTTGAATTGAATAACTAAGATTGGAAATAAAAAAATGAAATTATTTTACAAAAAGAAATCTTACGAACTAATTACTTGAAACTATATTAGTAATTTTTCTGTTTTATAGTGACCACTATTTATAACTCTTTTATATTTTGTGCATATATACATATAAATAAAAAGTACCGTTTCTCTTCTACGTACTTCCAAAGTTATAATTTTCACTCCTACATCTCCTTTACATCTTCTCTCACTCAGACTGGTTCACTACACCTTAACCCTAAAAACACTTCTCTATCCACTTCCACAAAACAATTTAGACTATTCCACACTATTTAAAACAGCTGATCGTCCTTTTTTGTTCTCCATTCATTGGTTGTTCATATTTCGTTTTAAAACAAAATGCGACTAGTTCATCTTTATCTATTTATTCACTAATTAATTTACTTCACTCCTAACAGCTGTTTTTATACAAAAAATAATAATTGATTTTATAATATATTAGTAATCTTAATGTGTGTATACCTTTTTTACATCACAATATACAAAGATGGACTAGTCGCATTTTTTTAAAAAACGAACGGTGAACAACCAATGAATGGAGTACAAAAGACGACGATCAGCTGTTTTAAATGGAGAGAGAAAGTCTAGAGAGAGAGTTGTTAGGTTTAAGATGTAGTGTACACAATATAAGGAGAGATGTTTTAGGGTTAAAGAGTCTGAGTGAGAGAAGTGAACCAAGTAGCAGTGAAAAATAACAGTGAAGTACATAGATGCAAAAAGGAACTTTTTATTTATTTAAATATATGTGCCCAATCTAAGATTGAACTAAAGAGTGCCCACAAAAACAATAAAACAGAAAAGAGACTAAAGTAGATGTAGAAATTAGTTCGTAAGGTTTTTCTTGTAAATATATATTTTTTAAAATTAAATTTATAATGTAGGTTAAGTTAAATAAACCCAAATTTAGAAAAACAAGATGGCATCTCATTATTATCTTTAGAAGAAATCCAATTGAAATAATTATTAGTTGAATTTTTTTAAAAATACGTGCACTTTCTTAAAAATTGCACGTCTTGAACTTTCGATAATTTATTTTAAGGCCCTTTTCGGAAACTACTGTAGAAATCACTATTAAGTAGACCAGCAACTATTTCTACAGGAAATGTGGTAATTTTATTGCTTTTATTATTTCCATTATTTATTTAATTATTAATTATCATTTAATACATCATTTTTTAATTATCACAACACATTGGGCCAAGATCATTTGTCCAATGTCTGGAAGGACGATTGGTGTTGGCGTTGGCGATGGAAGCTATCCTTAGGCTATCAGTTTTCGCATGAAACATCAAAGGGAATTGGTTCAAATGTTGACATGTCGTCCACATATTGGCCCAACTTCACTGAGTTCTGTTCCTGGGCCTCTATTATTTAAAGGTTATTTGTGTTAACAATTATTGCCTTTGTTTAGAAATGTTAGCAAGTATAAATAGGAATTTTATTTCTTTAAATCGTGATTTATTAAGTTTCATATATATAATTAATTCCTCTAACTATTAAATTGAAGTGTATAATATATTTTTTTAATAATATATTTATTTTCAGTTTAGATAATATTAAATTAGTTATTTTAGAGCATGTGCGTGGTATGATCCCATACTACTTGCATCGGATTTGTTGTAGATCACAGAATAAATATTTTTTTAAATATACATTTTGACTCTATTAGTTGTTTTAAAATAATTTTATAAATTAAAAAACTAACAGCAAATCGTTTTATATTACCGATATAGACTCTTCCTTGAATGAGCTCACTCACACATTTCCGTAACAAAATTGTCAATGAATAACCCCCCCCCCCCCCCCCCCCCCCCTCACCCCCTCACTGAGTGCCTTTGGGGGTTAATTACACCATGCTCTCCCTCGAGCTCCCATAGATCCGCGCCTGTAAACTATAAGCTCCCATAGATTTTCGCCTGTAAACTATATGGTTCCATTCTATTTAAGATAGTGGAGAGGGGGGTTAAAGTTAAATGAAATAAATAGAAAGTAATAAATTATAATATATAAAAAATATATCATAAAAAGCAAATAATAATAGAAAATAAACAGAAATATTTAGAGAAAAAATAAAATTAAAATATGAGAACTACGAAGCCATGAGCATGACATTCCAACATATGTACACGAAGCAACATATATTAGATAGAAAAGTAATTGCACATCAATGTTTTTTTTCGTTTAATTTAAATAATAAATTGATTTAATCAATGATGTTTGGTTAAATAGACAATATAATCCATGCTACAAATATTTGTATATAACTACCCGGCTCGAAACTGTAAGAGAAAAATGTAAATTATTTGCACATTTGGAAGTCTCTATATTCCAAAAAAATAAAATATATAAATAACGTAGCGTTAATTCATTGAATTGATGATACTTGGAGTATTATTTCAATCTGTGCTTATTGCAAATGGCGATGAGTAGTTCGGAATGAAGGTGCTAATTTCTTACCATTTTAATTTTAACAATCTTTGAAAGATTTCGGTAATTTTTTTTTGCTGTTTCTCTTTGTTTCCAGGCTAAATCCAAATGCAGCGAGGGTGAGGGGTGCTGTGCTATTTACGGCAACCAGTGTCCAGTTTTCTGAGGGATTTGTCAAGAATTACCGTTTTGTTTAGATTTAGACTGCATGTTCTTATTTTGAATCTCTCTTAGGACCTTTCCTCATGTATGACGCCCATTGGACCCATGTTAACCATCCTTTCAATGGAGAATATAACATTTCTCCAGGATTTTTACTACCTTTTCAGATAATCCCTTTGAAGTCTACTTTTTGCCTCTTTTATGATCAGTTTCTTCGTTTTCACATTGTCTTAGTCGTGCAACACATTACTTAAGGTTCATAGATGGCAAGGTTTGTTCGCTATTATAGCGATATGAGCGGCTTATTTCGGACCATTTACTAGAGAGGTTTAGTTATATTTTTATCTGTTGCGCACCTCTGTACATTTAGCAATAAGTTCGCGCAAAAAACAGAAGTTTCTATTACGTTTTGTATCCAAATTAAAAAAGCGAGGTGAATGCAATATCATAATAGCTTCAAATAATATAAAATCCAAGTCTCCTAAATATTATTTTAAAAAGATAATTTTTGAATTTTATCGCTGAAAAATGAAATGATTTCCAGGTTTGTAAATACGTTTTTGAGCTGAAAATTTACATTTTTCTCTCAGAGTTTCGAAGAGAATGTATATAACCAAATATTTTTAGCATGGGTTATATTGTTTTTTTCACAAAACATAACAAAGTACTTTTGGTTGATTAAATCAATTTGTCATTTAAATTAGACCAAAAAACATTGGTGTGCAAATCCTTTTTTTTGCATACAGTATTTAGAAATAAAATCTACTCTTATCCAAATGTTATAGGCATCACATGAAGAAAAAAAATTTTTTTATGTAAATTACAATAATCAAAATGTTTTTTATTTTTTTGCAACTTATATTATAATGTTTGTACTACGTATTTACATGAGTTATTTCAGTTTTTTTTTTTTATTTCTTCCCTTGACCTACAACATGAATTTTCACGGGATTCAAACTTTCATATTTATAGGGCACGTGAAAGTGCCTGCAATTTCTTTTTTTCTCTCAAAAGCAGTAAATTACACACCAAAAAGCAAAAATTGTTGACAGGACGAAATTATATTATCCTTGCCAAAACTTTGCATTAATAAATAAGCACAAGAGAAAAATATATTCGAATAAAAAAAAAAGTAAAGCTCATTTTGGCCTGCAATCTTTTCAAGAGTGATGTACTTTTCACAAAAGTTTAGATAATAAAGTACAAAACTGGAGAAATGGAATATCGTTGGGTATAACATTTGTATTTGAGAAGAGCAAGAAAACAGACTGAGAGACTAATAGAAGAAGATGGCGCTGCTTAGAGGAAATTTTGAATTAGCCCAAAATAGGGGCATAACGTTCCCAAAAATCCATTTTTTCCCCCGTCTTTAACATTTTGTTCCTGAACAGAACAGCATTTTTTCAAGTTAATGCTCCGTTCTCCAGCTCTTGTGGATTTGTTTGGAGGTTGTTGTGAGCGTGATGTATATGAAAAATCACGAGTTGCTGTCTACCCACAAGTATATTTGGGAGAGTCAGCTTTCATGACATTGGACCATCTTCAGTGATAACTGATTTAATAAAAGCAGAGAGCTGTACCCCGCTGCTGGGGAGCACATTGTTACAGCACTCAAGATGGTGGGCTCTGTCAAGTGGACTTGTGTGTGAACAACAACTGTGTTCTCTTATCAAAATATTTACTTCCTCAGCTATACAAAGTATAGGGGAAGTTATGTAATCGGCCAAAAATTCGATGCTAAGTTTTCAACGAAATTTCATGTTTTCCGATCTCTAGATTCCAACAAAATTTTGTTCTTCGATTAGGCTCATTTTTGGTTGAATGGCTACGTCAACAAGCAAAATTGCCGCATTTGGAGTGAAGAAAATCCACAAGCCATTGTTGAGACGCCGTTACATCCACAATAAGTCACTGTTTGGTGTGCTTTATGGGGCTGGTGGAATCATTGGTCCATATTTCTTCAAAAATGATGCCGGTCAGAACGTTAGAGTCAATGGAGACCGCTCAAGAGCCATGATTACTAACTTTTTCGTTACCCAAATGAATTGCATTAAGGTGGAAGAGCTGTGGTTTCAACAAGACGGCGCAACATGCAATATAGCGCACGCCACAATCGGTTTATTGAAGGAAACATTCGATGAGTGCATGATTTCACGTAATGGACCTGTGAATTGGCCTCCAAGATCGTGTGATTTAACACCTTTGGATTATTTTCTGTGTGAATATGTGAAATCGTTAATCTACGCCGATAAACCAGAGACGATAGACGACTTGGAAGCCAACATTCGCCGCGTTATTGCCGATATACGGCCTCAGTTGCTCGAAAATTGGATTTCCAGATTGCGCTTCACTCGAGCCGGCCGCTGAGGCCATATGCCCGAAATCTTATTTAAACACTAATGACATAAAATTATCTTTCCAATAAAGCCAATACCATGGCCACTGCCACGATTTTTATTTAATTCTATAGCATAGTAAGTTCTATATGTACCTCTAAAAAAAGTAGTAAATCGCGTAGTAAAATCGTGTAGTAATCGTGTAGTAAAATCGTGTAGTAAAAGTCGTGTAGTAATCGTGTATTATAAATATATATAGGTTAGGTTAGGTTTTATGACACATGCCCGGGCTTTAAATACGAGGTCATATCGCTTACTACCAGAGCGCTCTTTCGTCACTCTGGTGGACATGACTCTACTGTGGGAGTCCTAAATTTTGCCTACCCTAAATTTTTATTCACCTAGGGCAGAGGTCTTTAACGAGTACCTGACATCGTACAGGCTCGGGACCATCGCTTAACGTCCCATCCAAACAACGGCGTGCTTAAGTTTATTTTACCTTCCAGATAAAATAAACTAAGGGCCTCGGTCGGGTTTCGAACCCACGTTCTTGAGCTCAGAAGACAAGCACGCATACCACTGAGCTACCGGTAGGCGTTATATATATAAGCTGTCTATCTTTGGGTGCTTCTGTGCAGACGATAACTCCCGATAGAATGAATGTATCGACATGAAAATTTATATGTGAATCTTGAACCCTCGAATGACAATGATTTTTCAGCCAACGGGAAAGGGGGATTAGGGGGGAACCTTAGCATAAAAATTCGAATAACTGCCGATATGATGAATGTATCGATAAAAAAAACTTTAGATGTGTGGCCAAAACCTATAAGGACAACACCTATCGATTTTCAGCCAAATCGGCTATAGGGGAGAGGCTTAACTTAAAAACTTTAATTACTGCTCTTATACTGAATGTATCGAAACATTTCATATGTGAAATGTGTCGATATATTCCCCATAAAAACGACACTTATTAATTTTCAGAGGAATCGGCAGAAGGGATGGGGGATCAGAGGGGGCTCAACTCAAAAACCCCAATAACTGCTGATGTAATGAATCTATCGACATGAAATTTCATATCTGAAGTCAAAACTCAATGAGGACATAAGTTGTCAAATTTCAGCGAAATCGGCAGAAGGGAAGGGGGGTTCAAAGGAGGGGGCTCAATTCAAAAACCCTAATAACTTCCGATGTAATGAAATTTATCAACACAACATTTAGTATAGGGATTTGGGAGCCCCTATGTAAGTTAACTGTCGAATATTAGCGCAAAATGTCGACTGGTTTTGGAGGGGAAGCGAAAAGTTGATTAATTCGTTCTGGGGAAGTACATTTCTGGTTATTCACCGACGTTTTTTTTACTATTTTGAACCATTTTTTTCTTTCTATAAACAAGTTTTCATTTATTTATTTTGTACAAGAATTATATTTTTTTTTGTAAAATAATTTCACTTTTTTTTTATTTCCATTCACTCAATTCATAATGTAGGTTAAGAAGAAATAAACCCAATATTTGTTCTCTTATTCTATGCTATTAATTTTCCCTGTGAAACAAGTAAGATAATTTATACTTTTGGGGAATATTTAACATTAAAAAAAAAAGAAACATGATGGCATCTCTTTAGTTTTAGAAGAAATCCACATGAAAAATTTGTTAATTGAAATGTTTTCTTGAACTTTCGATATTTTTTTAGATATAGACTAAGTATAGAAATCAAAATTTAATAGAAGACCAGCAACAATTTCTACAGGAAATGTAGTAATATTTATTATTAGTTAATTTATCATAATTTTGTTTTTATTTAATTTTTTAAATTAATTTATATAATTATTTTATTTAAAACGTTTTTTTTTAATTTATGACAATTCATTACATTGGCAGATATTTATGGTCTTTGAGATGAGTTCCCTCCTCTCTTCAATCGGGTGGTTAGGTTAGTTGGAGTTGTTAGGAGACCAGCGCATCCCCCCCCCCCCTCTCCCCTATTATATTAAGTTAATATAATCAGTCAATCACAACTCACAAATGACAAAACACAAATGATTAGAAATTAGAAGTAGAACTATTAGAAGGTTACTTTTTACTTATCACCAGTTCACCACAGAGGCACTGTGTTGTATCGATAGTCGATATGATAGTCTCCTGTCACTTTTTTAGGCGAGTTGCACTTCGGATGAATTATAATTAATTCATTTTTTTCTCCTGTTTTTCGGATGAGTTGTAATTTTAATTAAAAATTTAATAATCGTTAAATAATCATCGATTATCCGATTAATCAAACCCAGAAGACATCGATTAAAAAATCACTGATTATTTTACAAAAACATCGATTATTTCGATTAATCGGTTAATCTATACCCATCCCTAGTTTCCGCTCCTATTTGCGTTATTGTGAACTACCTTTCACTGAATAAAGTTCCAATAAGACCTACAAGTGCCACTACATCCCTACGGTTCTTCATCCTCCTATCTAAATCCTCTTTCAATCAATTAAATCTACTTTACATTTTTTTTTTTTTTGTGTAATGCACACTCTTCCTGTAATTAAATAATGAAAAAAAAGTTTTCAAAATCGTTTAACAATATTAAAATTCAATACAAATCCGCTTATATGCCGACCCGGTAATTTGCAAGTTGAACAGAGGATAATACATGCAAGTAGACTCTGGATTCAGTGTGCTCTGCGATGCATCCCTAGATATTGTAGGGGAGTGGTGTGAAGACCAGGGACTGACAGTTAGTCCGAACAAAACGAAACTAGTCCTCTTCACCAGGAAGAGGAAGAGAGAGGGACTCTTTAGACGCAAACTGTTCGGACGAGAGCTGGAACTGAGTGATAATGTGAAATATCTGGGAATACACCTGGATACTTCATTGTCATGGAGAATGCACATCCAGGCCACCCACAATAAATACATTGGGTTTTGGCAGTCCAGAAGAGCAATCGGGAGAACATGGGGTATTAGTCCAAAATCAATGATTTTGATATACGAGGCCGTGATCAAACCAAGAGTCACTTATGCCGCACTATGTTGGTGGCACAAGGTAACCACCTTAACCATCTTAACCAACTTCAACCACCTTAACCGCCTAACCACCTTAACCACTTCACTTTAACCACCTTAACCAACTTTAACCACCTTAACCACCGGAGCTATGAGAACAACGACCACGGCAGCTATGGCTATGATAGTAGCCTCTGGATGTAAGTGTACAGACATCAGCAATGAATATCTGGTGCAGTCTCGAGGCTAGGGTGGAATAGGGCGTTCAGAGAGAGACCGTTAGCACACTCCAGAATCAAAGAGGTACTAGACCCCCAATATTTAGATGGAGAAAAGTTGAGATGGTTCCAGGGGCGTAGCCAGGGGTGGGGGGCTCCTGGCCAGAGCAAAAAACCAAGATAAAAATTAAATAAACTAAAAAAATTGTTTTTATTAAAAATGGATTGCTTGCAAGTTACCAATAGGATCTTCAAATTTCCCATGCGTCTGATTCCTAAATCAGCAATCAGTTGTTACATAAATGTACATGTACAAAACAAGTCATATTACATTTATTTAAATATATATGAATTCAATCATTTCATTTGCTTGCTCAAAATCGTCATTTATGTTATTCTTTATACTCTTAAAGCTGATTTTACACGCGCAGTAAAAATGCAAAGCGCAGCAGCAGCAAATGTACGCTATTGGATGTGAGTCATTTATTTCTAAAAGCACAGAAACCATAGCGTGCATTTCCTGCTGCTGCGCTTTGCATGTTTGCTGCTCATGTAAAGTCAAATTAAGTATTACAGTCAGTGGTTACCTCAGGGGTAGCTTCTAGAGGTCCGAGTCTACCAAATTAATATCGACAATATCGACACGAAATGTTATATATCGTCACCTTAATACTACAACTAGATAACTCGAAAATCGGCATGTATGGGATAATTGTACCTACCATTAGTTGTATTTTGCAGGTATCTTTGTTGTGCTAGAAGTAGACAACTCGAGAAAATATGTAAAGAACTTATGTAAAATGTCAGTAGTTCAATTTGGGTCATTCTACAACAGCTGATTAAAAAAAAAAAAATTTGCGTTTTTCTCAAAACTAATAATTTCGAGATGTCTAGTTGTAGTATTAAGGTGACGATATATACAGTGAAACCTCTCTACAATGGACACGGAAGGAGAATGTATGTTTGTCCATAATAGAGGGGTGTCAGTTCAAGAGGGTTTTTAAACACAATTTCGTGTCTAGTTTTGAAGCGGACCATTTGTTGGAAGCTTTCTTTGAACTTCTCTGCTTTTATATGTTGAGCAACCTCTTGACCTTTTCCTTGTAACATCGGCCCAGAAACAGCCATGTTTTTTAACCTAACTCGATTGAACCACTCCAAAACCAGATTTGTCAATAACATTTCCCGGACCATTTTCCTTTAAACCATATTTTCCCGATGAATTTTCAATATTTCCTTTTTTTTTTTTTTTTTTTTAATAATTTCTACGTATCAAACATAACATTACATCATGACCTGAACATACCATTCTTACACGAAGTTAGACAACAATTATACACAAATTTGCACAACAAGTTCACGACACATCCAAACACACTGGTGGAAGCAATGTTGGTCCGGTCCTTGCCGGGCAGACCTCCTCGGCGACTGAATCGTCGTTGGCCGCGTGACCTCCTGCCTGAGGAGGACCCCTGAGGAGGCGGTGGTGTTGACCAGCCGTCTCATCAAGAGACTCAAGTGGTGTTTCTGTTTTTCTTTGTTGTGTTCATATTTCCTAGTTGTGAAGTAATTCATAGTTGGAAATTAAGTAATAAAGGTGAAAAAAAAAAAAAAATAATAATTTCGGACACTTGAGTTTTCTCAATTTAAAATTTTTCAGCTAAAGCCCGAACCGACCAGCCTTTATCATGACATTGAATGAGTTCCAAAATCAACATTCGCACAACACATCAACGAAAACAAACACCATTTCGACATAAATACAGGCATACAATACCTACATTTTTGTGACAAAGGTACATTACTCAACTCACTGGAACAACTAGAAATAAACAGAGCGCTACAAAAAGGAAATTGTATGAACGATCAGACCAATCTCAAATACTCACCCCTTTTATCGCCAATAATATAATCCTCCAGTCTCTGTGTATACGTACTTACTCTCTCAAAAAACTGTATATTTTATTTTATAAAACTTTTTATTTTATTTTTATTCATATATTAACAATTGTTATCTTTAATTCATTTCATATATGCATTTAATCAACACATACTATTTCAACTTTTTATTTTTAAGATCCCAATTTGGGACGAAATGTCATTTTTTATGTTTTTCCATATTTCAAATATTAACTGTACAGAAAGGATAGGAAAACCCCGTAGGGGCTGAAAAAGGATACCTACCTACCGCTTGGATTGTAAACTATCTAGTTGAACTTCAATTTAGTATTTGTTAAGTCGTGGCTGAAGATGGTAACAATACCGAAAGTACTCCCATATTATATATTATTTGTGAAATAGACAATATTTTTTCAAAAAACATACGTTTTCTTTATTTTTATCAAGTGTTTCACAATATCTCTGCAAAAATGTTAAGTATCAATTACAAATTGTTTAAAAATCAAATTATATCTTCGCCTAAGTACGTAATAAATTTTATTTACGAATAAGAAAGTATCTTATCAATATAAATATATATCTTTGACCTTTAAAATTTAAATCAAAATAATCATGATCTTCCGGTTAGGTATAATAATATTAATTTCAGATATTAATTGTGAATCATAAGATTTGAGCCTAGTTATAATAAAAATTAATACGACTTAAAAAGATTAATAAATGGTAAATAATAATAGGCCAGATAAATCACCCTTCGTACGCCCATTAAGGATAGTTTGGTACCTTTCGCATTTATGCAACCGTCTTTAGATTCTCTGCTCAGATTGCCAACCGCATACTTCTGATTGTCTATAGTCCAATTGGATGAATCGCGGGGATTTAGTTCCCAGCACGAATTAAACTAGAAGTTAGCGCTCTCCCTCCAAAACGAACATACCATTTGGACTAAAAATCAATAGTTGACTTACTTCTGAATCCTCATACTAAATTAATAAAAAATCTAGAAATGTCGGTGAATTAAAAAAAAAAAAATTAAGTTTTTGCTCTCCCTCCAAAATCAATCGACCGTTTGGGCTAAAAATCAATAGTCGACTTACTTCTGAATCCTCATACTAAATTAATAAAAATCTAGAAATGTTGTCGGTGAATTAAAAAAAAAATTAAGTTTTTGCTCTCCCTCCAAAATCAATCGACCGTTTGGACTAAAAATCAATAGTCGACTTAAATAGGGGTTCTGGAGCCTCATACTAAATTTTGTGTCGATAAATTAGTTACATTGGCAGTGATTAGGGTTTATTGAATTGAGCTCCTGATCTGGTCTCCTTACCTTTGGCCGATTCCGCGGAAAACTAATAGGTGTCCTTAGGTTTGAATTTACATACCAATGAAATTTTGTTTCGATACATTCATTACAACGGCAGTTATAAGGTTTATTGAATTGAGCTCCTGATCTGGTCTCCTTACCTTTGGCCGATTCCGCGGAAAACTAATAGATGTCCTTAGGTTTGAATTTACATACCAATGAAATTTTGTTTCAATACATTCATTACAACGGCAGTTATTAGGTTTATTGGATTGAGTTCCTGCTCTGATCTCCTTACCTTTGGCCGATTCCGCGGAAAACTAATAGATGTCCTTAGGTTTGAATTTACATACCAATGAAATTTTGTTTCGATACATTCATTACAATGGCAGTTATAAGGTTTATTGAATTGAGCTCCTGATCTGGTCTCCTTACCTTTGCCCGATTCCGCGGAAAACTAATAGATGTCCTCAGGTTTGAATTTACATACCAATGAAATTTTGTTTCGATACATTCATTACAACGGCAGTTATTAGGTTTATTGGATTGAGCTCCTGATCTGGTCTCCTTACCTTTGGCCGATTCCGCGGAGAACTAATAGATGTCCTTAGGTTTGAATTTACATACCTACAAAATTTAGTGTCGATAAAATCATTACATGGGCAGTGATTAGGTTTATTGAATTGAGCTCCTGATCTGGTCTCCTTTACCTTTGGCCGATTCCGCGGAAAACTAATAGATGTCCTTAGGTTTGAATTTACAAAATTTAGTGTCAATAAATTCATTACAACAGTTTTAGAGTTTTTGTGGCCCCCCGCCTTACTTTGGTCAATTTGGCTGATAATTAATAGGTGTTCTTATGGGGTTTTGGATCCACAAATAAAATTTCGAGTCGTTACGTTCATTATATCGGGAGTTATCATATTTGCAGGCACACATATACTTTTTTTCATATTCATTCATTAAATCGGCAGTTATTGGGAGTTTTGCGTCGAGCCCCACTCCTCTGATCTCTTTATAGGGTTTTGAATTTAAATATAAAATTTAATATCGATGCATTCATTATATCAATAATAATTGAAATTAATTGTTTTCTGCCCCCGTTTGGGGGATTTCGCCTTTGCCCCCCCCCTTTTCCTTTGGCCCATTTGGCTGAAATTCCGATAAAAAAAAAATTGTTTGGCCGAAACAGACACACGTATACTTTTTTTTTTAATTTTTGGAATCAGGGGGTCAGAAAACATGAAATTCCGGCGAAAACTCAACATCGAATTTTTGACCAATTACATAACTTCCCCTATACTTGGTATAGCTGGGAAAGTCAAAAAGCAGAATATTGGCACAAAGACACATTTAATGAGCTCAGAAGAGGAGTTTTCACTTTTTCTTTGAAAATCCCCCCACGTGTGACACATATTCAACACATCAAACGGTGAGAAAAGGAATACACAACAAATTAGGGGTTGAAAAGATTACAGAATGAAGTAACGTTAAGAAGGCATCTGAAAATTGGTTCATTTTAGTTTCCAAGCATTGGTAGTAATAAAGAAGTTCAAGTCAGCTTTCACTGGAATAAGTTTTTGGAACCCTGAACCCGACAATGAAAAAAATAAGTCGGATCACGGTCTCCCTCCAAAATCAATGGACCTGGTGTTGAGGGCTTAAATAAACTAGGTGTGCAATGCATTCTGCTGTTTGCAAAAACTGAGCTGTCAGGCATATCTGTATAAAAAACTCAGTTAATGTTTTAATAATTATCAGTAACTTCTCACCTTGTATGTTCTTTATGAATATATTAATACTTTAAATAGATTTCAATTGAATTCAATGGATTTTTTCTAGCTTTTTTGTAAACAACAACAGCTGTGAATATTTTTATCGAAAAAAAGTCGAAGTTTGTACGTTAGAACACTGAAAAAAAATGCTCAAAAAAAGTGGTGTCCGATGGTAAACCGAAAAGGGCTTCGCCTGAATTTTTACATTTGAAATCGAAAAATTATATTTTGCGCGAGAATTTTGTCTCGCAATTGATTTCAATGAGGATTTCGTTTTTCGGTGATTATTCCTCCGTGGTATGTTCGATTTCAGATTTTTCTAGTAGTAAACCATCGTCACCGTGTTCACTACATAAATTTCAATGTGATCGATAAAGGGGTTTAGGAGGAGTACGAGTACAACGAAATACATGAGTCGCCTAAGAAAGAGCTTCGTAAACTCAGCTCATAAGTTCAGTCAGACGAAAAATAAAGAAAATGCAATTTATTTATTAGTCAATGCCATGAATAATGAACAAATCTTATCTTCTCTATTTTAACTTCAATTAAATGTATTCATGGGGGGCCATGGTGGCCGTGCGGGCTAGAGCGTAGGGCTTTGGTCGCATGGTCTCACCATGGTTTGAGGGTTCGAATCCCGTCCGGGAGTGAGTTTTATTTCGTAGATAGAAATCCCTCCCGGGGCCATGGATGTCTTAAATAATTATATATAACACATTGACATGGCTAATATGCACCGTACATAAAGCCAAAAAAAAAAAAAAAATGTATTCATTTAAACACTCTACACCAGGATCCATTCGTTATGACCCTATAGAACTAACGCAAGCTTAGGTGTGCAAACAAATAATGTACATATAAAAATGAGAAACAAAGATGTTGTTGATGACCATCCCGCTAGTTGTTACTTCTTCAGGACCATATGAGTTACTTCATTTGGAAATATCTGCTATAAAAATTCTAACATAAAAAAAAAATTTCGATATAGGCAGGTAAACAGATATAAAAATATCCCTGAAAAGGCACTAGCAAAAAAAAAAATAGAAAAATCAGAAATCAATTATGTAATATATCATTTTAGCGGATTTCTAAATAAAACAGCTTCGGCCTTCCGGATGGGACGCTCATCCGATTGGTAAGACCTACGGAAACCAAAGCCATATATTCATTAAACATGCTCCTCGAACATAATTTGATATATACCTATATTATAATATAAAGACTTAGGTAATACAGTGTTTTCTTTCATTCGAGCTTTAGAACGTTCGTGTACGTTATTTAGAAGTCGAGATATCGCGGGTTCGAAACACTGCCGAGGCCCTCAGGTTTTTTTATGTAAGAGGTTAAAAAAACTTGAGCATGCCGTCCTTTGGTTGATCAGCCTGTGCGATGTCAGGTACTCCTATTCTAAATAACTAAAGTAGGCACTGACTTTAGCATCCCCGTCTTTGTATCTCACCTTTTTGGCATGCGAAAAAAAAATCTACAATGTAAATGCGCTAAGATTATGTACCTAGCATCTGCACATACGGACTTTTTTTTCTCTGTAAATATTAAATTTTTGGTGAATGTTTTAGTAAATTTCATAATAAAAATTGTATACTCCCCGTTAACCGTCGACTTGGGTTTTGGAAACAAGGCCGGTTAAAAGAGAGTAAACTGTACCTTGTGGGTTAGGATTGCCGAGTATCTGGTCAATGGTGTACATGTTGCGAGGTCTCGTGGCCATCGCCACCTGTGTTGCATCCATACAGTCCTGTCTACAGCCTAAACCTTAAGAAACTGACTACTAACAATACACACTGAAGGGAGGTAGTCACGCAGCTCTCCCTCAGTAGGCCCCGCCCATGTTCCCCCTCTCCAGACAACCCTTCCCCCACTCTTCACCTCCATGTTTCTCATCCTGATGTCTCTTTCTACTTTATTTGTGGACACCCTGAGGATGCATCCCACAACACAATTGGTCCCGTCCACAAACCCCACTTACTCACTTTGAACCATTTATGTAATCGGCTAGAAATTCCCTAGTTGAGTTTTGTACGGATATTAATTTCCCAGCTATATCTCTATAGGGAAATTTATGTAATCTATGTAGTAAAACTAAGTTAGCCGTTCGTATTTTTAATAATTAATATTTTTTAATGTTCTTGGGCTCGTTGGAAAGGTCTGACTTTGCCAGTTATTGGCAAAATGAAATAAAAATTTGCCAGTTATTTGGTCATGTGCAAAAAAGTCTGAAAGGTGCAATTTTTCATTTAAGTATATCTTCGTCAATATTTAATGTTTTAACACGTACAACCTCTTAAAATAAAGAAAAAAATATCCTGAAATTTGCCAGTGAATTTCTGAATTTGCCAGGTGCATATTTTTCTGCTAATCCTTGCAATTATTCAAAACCAAGTTTCGGAGTTTCACCGTTAGGGGTATACTTATACACCGTCATTGATGTAGCTTACAACTTTTACCGCAACTGGCGCCACTAACGATGAAACTCCGAAACTTGGTTTTGAATAATTGCAAGGATTAGCAGAAAAATATGCACCTGGCAAATTCAGAAATTCACCGGCAAATTTCAGGATATTTTTTTCTTTATTTTAAGAGGTTGTACGTGTTAAAACATTAAATATTGACGAAGATATACTTAAATGAAAAATTGCACCTTTCAGACTTTTTTGCACATGACCAAATAACTGGCAAATTTTTATTTTATTTTGCCAATAACTGGCAAATTCAGACCTTTCCAATGAGCCCAAGAAAATTAAAAAATATTAATTATTTAAAATACGAACGGCTAACTTCACGCTCCCAATCTATGTTAAGTTTTCACCGGATTTCATGTTTTCCAAAAATTAAAAAAAAAATTGCACTCCATTTCTATTTCTATGTCTGTCTGTGAACATGCTCTCCCGATAGAATGAATGTATCGACACGAAACTTTACATTTATACTGAGAACCCCATAAGGACAGCACCTATTAATGATCCGCGAAATCAATAGTAATAAATTAAATAGTATGCCGATTCAGAAACCCCTGTGTAAGTCAACTGTTCTTCAAGTGCCAGAAAAGGGCAATGAGAATTATTGCTTCGGCACCTTACAATCCTTTTCCGGCAGTTGGACATACTTGCGGTTCCTTGCTAGACATCATGACTTGTCTTACCAGTCTGGACAGAAGTGATGAACCACAACCAACTCATGAATATGGTCTTAGGGACGGCAACTATAATATAGCGATGCGTTCCAGGCAAAAGGCCCTAACTCACATAAGGTTAACTTTACAGGAGAAAGAAAAACTGTTTCATTATTAAACAAACCAAGTTGGCTTTCCACATTAGTGGAATTTAAGAATCTTTTCTGTTACATAGAACAATTATTTTTCATCAATACTTGCATCTCTTTACAAGAAACAACAGTAAAGTGAACCACTTTGTTGATTTAGGGCCTTTGTCACCTTGTACCAACAGGGCCTGTCTCATAATGTAAACTGTAACCAATAGGTTAGGGCTTTTGGCAGTTTTCGAAAGTCCCGAATGTTCAGAACAAAAGCCCTAACCAACTTCTATCATTGGTAAAATAAAAAATTACCTTTTATTAAATTTTTTAATTTATTTGTATTTAACAAAAAACCCATAAGAGCACTAGATTTAAATGAAACGGATCAATCAACAGCATCAAACTAGTGGGATAGGGCATTTGGTCTGGGGGATAGGTCTTTTGGTCTCTCAAATGATTTAAAGTTTTGTGAGAGTATGTGGGTTAGGGCCATTTCCCTGGACTATATATTGCAATGCCAAAGGCCCTCCAATTTCTATTTCCTATTTTTATAAATTTTGTTAAAAATTATTACAAAATGGAGTTAACAGAAATGTGCGGGATAGTCAATAGTATGGGATAAGGCAAAAACATGATATTCTCAAAAATTAAGGGATAGGGCCTTTTGCCTGGAACGCATCGATATAAATATTTGACTTCACCGGCTGTGTACGACTGAGCCGTCATATAATTATGCCATTTTTGAACTTTTAAGTAGTGTCTTTACTATTTTTAAAAAAACATTTATTTTATGACATTAGAGATTTTTTTAACTGTGATGATTTTAAAATTTTAATGTTATTTATTTATTATAGGTGATTTGTTGTTTAGTTTTAGATTCAATTATGACATTTCATATAACCTATGTAGGTTGATTTGAATAAATCTAATTATTGATTTTTAGGCCAAACGACCAATTGGTTTTGGAAAGAGAGCGAAAACATAATTGATTAATTATGTCTGGGGAAGTACATAGCCGGTGATTCGCCGACACTTTTTCTTTTTACGGCACTTACATCCTTCACGGTGGTATAGGTAAAAAAGTGGCCAGTTAGGTCCAAGCAATATTTATTTTTATCGACCTCTTATGGGCCATTATCATCTAAAATGAATAGAACGGACATTGATATACTTTTTTTTTAAAAACAGCAATTATATCTTATTTGTTTTACGTCTTAGTTCTAGAAATTGTAACATAATATATTTTATTTATATATATGTATATATCACGCCAGAAACGGTTGCTTATAAACATATATGAGAAATGTGCCTCTTACTTGGAACGCAGTGTCCATTTCTAATTTATCTGTGTATGATTATCGATTATGGTAAGTAGTCGATTGTAAATTTTTTTTATGAATATATTGAACTATGAATATTAATTTAGTTATGCTAATTTCTCTGATTATTACTATTGGTTATTAGATACCTATTTGTTATTGATTCTTTTATATTTTGGTTATTGTTTGTATTTTTGATAAGTTTATATTAAGTTATTTAAAATGTGGGCGTAATGGGCCCCTATTGTTATTCCATCTTAGGGTGGAAATTATTTCTAAAAAGTTCGAGTTTTATTGCTCTCAACCCAACATCCGGTTTAGAATATCAAAAAACAATCCCTGAATTTTTTCAGATTTTTTAAATTGAATTTACCTGAATCTAATAGAGGTTAAAGTTTAACATTCGTTTTAAATGGGGTTTTGGAACAGTCGCGAACTTTCGAGCGTAATGTTCAGTATTTTAGTTCTAAAAATTTGATAATTGGTATATTAATGTTTTTGGGGTCGCGGAACTCGAATCTAGTGTCAGAATTCAATTTTTGACAGTTCTAGCTGTCATGAATTGAAAATTTACAAAAATTCATGACAGTTTTCTGACAGCTAGAACTGTCAAAAATTAAATTCTGACACTGGATTCGAGTTCCGCGACTCCAAAAACATAAATATACCAATTATCAAATTTTTAAAACTAAAATACTGAACATTACGCTCGAAAGTCCGTGAATGCTCCAAAAACCCATTTAAAACGCATGTTAAACTTTAACCTCTATTAGATTCGGGTAAATGCAATTTAAAAAATTTGAAAAATTCAGGGATTGTTTTTTCGATATTCTAAACCGGATTTTGGGTTGAGAGCAATAAAACTCGAACTTTTTAGAAATAACGGCCACCCTAATTCCATCTGTTTTATAAAACTGTATTTTTTAGGTTTTTTTGAATGTATATGTTTTCCAGAATGAATCGTTTTATATTGTTTGTTTCGTGGTATAGTATTTTAGTGTGGTTAAAGTTAAAGGAATGGTTTAATTGTTTGTGGTGATCTGAAATATTTGTTTTATTGTTACAATTTTGCTGGTGTCCATTCTTCACCATATTTCAATTTGTCTCGTTCTTTATTTTTTTGCGATAATATTTTTTCTCTGTTCCCTCAAATCCTTGCGGCGCCCCTAACCGTTTACGCGGTACAAATATGTGCCGGGGAACACCGTTTGAGAATCCATGGTGTACAATCTAGGTAGAACCCAAAACCACGGATTTGATCAGAATTAGGAATCAGGATATTGTTAAAGAAGGGGAGAGCAGGAGGATTTTTTTTTTTAATCATCAAAGGGCTTTTAAAGTGTAATTAACCGGAAATTCGATTAATGTATCTAAATACCTTTTGATAAAAAAATTTCCTGTACTACATCAAACCCTATATTACTATTTGGTGTCACTATGAAAGGGTGTGTTTGTATGGAGTCAATAAATAAAGTAATTGAATGGGAAAGACTGAATGGGTTTGTAATTAAACCATTTATTTACCAATTTGATAAATTCATCCAATAAATCTGATATTAAAGTAAAAATTGATTAATATGATATTAAATGATGAGATGAAAGGTATATGGAGTGTTCAAACTCTTCGAAAACAGCCATTGGCGGATCTATAGTTTTTGGGCCCTGAGGCTTTTCCTCAGAAGGAAATTCGTTGAGGAAAACATTTTGGAAGAGATTAGGTGGGGTAGAGAAAAAGTAAAAAAAAAAACTGAAAAGCACGACCAAGTACGGTTTATACTGTATTCGTAAAGATAAATATTGTATTTATATTGCAATATTATAAATATTGCTCCGCTCGCTCAGAAATTTGCGCTTCATATATGTATATGATATAATAATATATATTAAACAATTAATTAGCAGTTAGTAAACTGGAATTGGTTAGAAAACTGGAACAGGTTTGAACACGTAATAACAAACACACACTTTTTTCACTTTTTTCTTATTATTTATCAATTTCCTGAATGTATTTTATCGTTGATGTCTTTTTTTCGTTATCGTTATAATATTGGGTTATTTTTCATTATATACAAATATATTTTTATCTTTATCTTTGCATATATAGACATGTATATTTACATGATATTTATTATACAATTAAAAAGATTCATATATTAACATTGATGACGTCATCCGGACGCCCGAGCATTGAAAAAAGAAAGAAAAAAAAAAAGGTATTTTTTGGTAATTTTGACCCTTCGAAACTTGGTCAAAAATGATTCTTTTTGGCTACTTTTTTTTTTATTTTGTTCAGCTCTGAGTTCTCCGGACGGCTTCGATGCAAAAAGTGGCAGTTGGTGTCACGAGAAAAGTAACAGCAGTGTCTCGACATTTTTTTCGAACTTGGTCAGAGACACTCCCGTGTCCCCTGATAAATATTTAAAAATATGTATTGGATATCTCTTATTATACTCTTTTATATATTTATTTATATGTATATGTATAGTTTTTGTATTTATAACGACAATAAAGTAATAATTTATTAATACAATAATAGAATATGAAAAATTGAATAATTATTTTGATGGTATACTGGAGGAAGAAACTTCATTGCAGTTATAAATGTATAGTTAGTTATTATGACTCATGCCCGGGCTTTAACTACGAGGTCATATCGCCTACTACCAGAGCGCTCTTTCGTCACTCTGGTGGCCATGATCCCGATTCTACTGTGGGAGTCCTAAATTTTGCCTACCCTAAATTTTTATTCACCTAGGGCAGGAGTCTTAAACGAGTACCTGACATAGTACAGGCTCCGAAGGACGGCGTGCTCAAGTTTATTGTACCTCCCAGATAAAAAAGATAATTACTATATTGTCGTTATAGATACAAAAAATATGTAATGTGGTCATTGTGGACTTTCTTATACCAACAAAGTTTGTTCAGATCACTCTGCCCCCTCTCAAATTGGCATTATTGGGAGTATGAAAGTAATGTGTTGGTGTCAGCAGTTCTCTTTGTTTCATTGTACTGCGTAATTCTGAGTGTGACTTTCTTATACCGTAATGCCAGTATGAAAAGAATTGAGAGGAGGTAGGGGGAGGGGGAGTGATCTGTAAAAAAGTGGTTGGTACAAGAAAGTCCTGTAATGGCGTCACATATATATTTTTTGCCCTAGTTAATAAAAAAACTACCAATAACAAAACTATAATTTAAAAGTCGTAGCTATGTGTTAAAATTTAAACATTACTTTGAAATATTTCCAACAAATCAATATAACATTCTTTGGGATGATATAATTTAGGTCGTACAAATATAATTAAAAACATTTTTGGACCTACTCTTTCGATAGAACCAACCATTTTGGCGTAAATCACGCAAACGTCTAGAAAAAATGGGTTTCAAAACGACATTTCAGAACAGTTTTCAGCATGTATTTCGCAAACCGGGCAGCCTGCGAAAAATTTTATTCTATATAAAATGTTCCTTTTAAAATTGTCTATAACTTTTATTTGAAAAGATTTTTGAATAAGTCATACATATAAGCGGCATCTTGTAAAATGCCTATTTCGGCCAAAATGTAATCAGATCCAAGGTAGGACATGTGGCAACTACATGTAAAATTTCATGTTCATAGCTACAATTGAGTGGTTGACGCGAAAAAGGTTCTAAGCGCCACTTCAGTCGAAAATGAGATTTCTGTGGAATCAGGTTCTATAGGCCTCTAGAGACTGTGTAGGGAAGTTTTTTTTTTGCCGTTACAGCAGCAGTTGGTAGTATTGAGCCCACGTCAGCGTTGAGCCTCATGGAAGAAGGTTCTAACAGCCACCAGTAGTTCTCAACATGGCAGCGAAAGGAAGTGTTATTTTGGCGTTTAGAACCTTTTTCGCGTCAACCACTCAATTAGAGCGCTCACAAAGTTCGAATTACGTACCCACATCGCGAAAATGGTCAAAATGGGTTCAGGACAGCTTGAAACGTGAATATCCATTGAAATGTAGATCTCAGATTTTCTACGATTACAATACTTTTTTATGCTATATGTATAAGAAAGTAATAAGCAAATGTAATATCTGTGTTATTTAGGCTTCTCTGGGATGATTTTTGGTGTCGTTCTTATGGGGTTCTGAAAACCTAAATAACATTTAGTGTCGATACATTTTACTCTATAAGGAGTTATAGTGCACACAATCTAACAGACAGACAAACATTTTTTTTCATTTTTTAGACTGTTAGAAAGCATGAAATTTAGGTAAAATTCAACTTCCTATTCGATTTTATCCGAAGTTATGTTACTGTGCTTCACGGACACACGATTTCGGACAACAATCAATAGTGTTCAGTTATCGTGTTCATAGACGAGTAGTGGTAGAAAGAGACCTCTGAAATCGTGATCTCGAGCAGTCGCTAGTTCGAAGGACATAATTATAAATAAAATATAAATAAAAAACGTATGTTTAAAAAAATATATAGTCCATTTCACAAAGTATATATAATATGGGAATACTTTCGGTATTGCTAGCATCTTCAGCCATGACTTAACAATGACTGTTAGCAGATAGTAGTTTTTTTTTTATTTTTCATAGCCATCCAACATGAAACGCATCCAGTCCTTTCAATCCAGTCCTCAGAACCATCGTTAATGCTCCCTACTACGTTTCCAATCTTACCCTCACAATGATCTCAAAGTTCCTTTTGTCATTGACCTTATTAAGTCCGGCTTTTCCAAGTTTCACTCCAATCTTTCCTTCCATAACAATCCTGTTGCTCGATCCTTGTCATCACGTTCCCACCCTGATGATCCTCTCCGAAGACTGAGGCGGTGCTGGCCGAGAGACCTGCTACGATAAGATAGCGTCCTGGAAGTGCTGGTAGTGACCTGCCTCTTCTCTCATTGTCTTCAGCTCTTCTGTCCCTCTCGGTCTGCCTCCACTGCTAGTCAGAGGCTAGGCAGATCCAGGGGGTACGGGGGATAACCCGCGCCCCCGTGACCTCCTCTACCACCATTTAGTTGTAGGAATGAGGGGAGTACCAAGAGGGGTTCCGGGAGGTCTCTGAGGTGAAGATTTGTTTTTCTTATGATTTATCATATTATGTATTTTGTACATACTTTTGTAATTATTATGTTTATATGTATTAATTTGTATATACTTTATATTATTATTCTTGTTTTCCTTATTATCATTTTATTTTATCTTGTTTTGTGTATACTCGTATTGCCATTTATTTTATTATTTTTTTTTTTTTTATTTTATTTATTTATTTTTTTTTATTTTTTTTTTTTTGTTTTTGTACTCACTGTGATCAAATTTACTTATGGTTCTATTTTAACTTATTGTAAATATACCAAATAAACAGTATCTCTGCAAAAAATATTAAGTATCAAACGGAACTCAATTTTTTACCAACAGCCATATTTTCAGCCCATGTTAGTTTCGTATCAATATGGAGACCTAGGAATTTTATATTATTTTCAAATGATACAGAAAGAGTATTGTGCCAATATATTCATTTTATCGATATATATTTTTATTTAGCGTATAGCTAGAGAAATAAAAAGCTAAGGGCCTCGGCCGGATTTCAAAACCGCAATATTGAGTTGAGTAGTCAAGGACGCTACCTCTGAAGGGCCGACTTACGATATGAGAGATGTGGTAGGCCGATGGCTAGAAGCTACCAGCCCAGATCAAAGAAGGAACCTTTATATTAACTTCCTTAGGCCCTATCGTACACAACAAGACCCTTCTGTTATTGTACCTCAACCCTTCATTGAGGCCCTTAACATACTAATATAACTGTTGACGAAGCAGACTGGATCTCAATTTGAATTATTCCTATGCTGCTCTTAAATTCACGAAAAAGTTAACTGTTTTATTGATCAGGCTCAAGAGGGCGAAGCGAGCGGTGGCTGAGTCAAATAGTTAGGGTTGCCATACGTCCCGTTTTAATTAGACCGTTATCTCGTGTTGTTTAGTTCCGGTTTCATCATTTTTTTGAAAATCAATAGTTGACTTAGATAGACTTTCGAATAACTAAACATTGCTTTTCTCTTTTTGAAAAAAGTATAACTCATAAAGGAATTAATTTATTTAATACCCTTCCCCACTTCTTGAAGTCAATAGATACAATAAAAAAAATTTTAATTTCAACTAAAAATGTTCATGTTAGAGGAAACCCATTACACGGAAACGGAATTTTATTCTCACTGTTCAAAAAGAATAATATAATCACAATAAAGAATCGTGTTTCATATCCAAAAACATTATTTGATACAAAGCTTTCATTTTAATTTTTTTGGGCAGAGTTCCTCCACACCTTAAAGGGCAGTCCAGTTATTGTTTTATTTATTCATTTATAAGTTTATTTAGACTTTATATACTATATATTCATTTGTAATTGATTACTCTATATATATATATATATATATATATATTATTTTTTATATATTGTTATAGTTACATTGTTTTCTTTCTTTTCTATATCTCGCACATTGGGACCTGATGATGGGACGTAAGAACGTCCTGAAACATCGTTGGGATGAAGACACTTCCAAAGAGTTTCTTTTGAAAAATAGTTATCTTAATTTCTATTAAATTGAAAAATGTGTCTACTTATTATGAACGTATCTTGTATTAACTTTTTTTTTATATACTCATATTTTTAAGTATTCATTGGTTCAGTTTTTATTAATTTCATTATACTTTTTTTAATAGTATTGTTATTACTACTAATCGTAAGTGTGTTAGACTCAAGTAGTTATAAATCTAATTTATAAGCTATCTTAATGTATAAATTATTTTGACGTATCCTATTACCATGTATTGGTTTAATGGAAATAAATTATTATTATTATTATTATAAGAAAGTCCACAATGGCCACATTACATATTTTTTGTATCTATTCATTACATCGGCAGTTATTAGGGTTTGTTGAATTGAGCTCCTGCTCTGGTCTCCGATTTGGCCGATTCCGCGGAAAACTAATAGATGTCCTTAGGTTTGAATTTACATACTAATCAAATTTTGTTTCGAGACATTCATTACAACAGTTTTAGAGTTTTTGTGGTAAGCCTCCTCCCTAACCCCCCCCCCCCCCCCCTTACTTTTGTCAATTTGGCTGATAATTAATAGGTGTACTTATGGGGTTTTGGATCCACATATAAAATTTCGAGTGTGTTCATTAAATCGGCAGTTATTGGGAGTTTAATTACAAAATTTAATGTCGATACTCTTGACGATTTGTTTTGGGCTCCTTCTCTACGGCTGATTTCGCCCTTATCCCCCCCTTTTCCTTTGGCCCATTTGGCTGAAACACAGACACATGTAGACATGACATTTTTTTTTCATTCGTGGATTTAGAGAGGCCGGAAAATATGAAATTCCGATAAAAACACAAAATCGAATTTCTGATCGATTATGTAACTTCCTCTATACTACGTATATGGGGGTAACAACAATCGACTGGGGAACTAAAACGAATAACTACTTCCGTTCTTTTCAATCACCATGTGCGTTCACGGTCTTCTTTTTGAGTATTTTGAGTCCAAAATGGAGAAAAAGTTCAAGTGTGTGTATTGCTACGATAAGCCCTCATAAGAATATATCGACCCGAAATATCCAGAAGGAGGGTCTAAAGGGAGAGCGGAAACTGAGTTTATTTCATGAAATTCTGAGGATAAATCAATATATTTGCTATAGCCCCTCCCCCAGATCCGCTCCTGTGTCAATGTCAAAATAAAATGATAACAAAATAACAATAAAACAGTTTAGATAATAACTCACTTTGATATTCAGAATTAATTTCAGGTCTGTTGGGCTCGGTTTAGACAAAGGAAAGAGAATGTTTCACGTTATTAATTTTGTATGTTTTAAATATCAAAGAAGTAATCAAGAAGATGAATTAATTGTAAACAATTTTAGTAAAAATCAACTAAATACTAAGGAAAGTGGCCCCTCTTTCAACATTAAATATAAATATTGCATTGGGTTCGAGATAATAAGCAGGGCTCTCAACCTTCCTGTCGCCTGCCCTAACCTATTTAATATAAGTACATATTCTGTATAAATTATCTTATGCGCTCACTCAGTTGGTTTTCACTCAGACAGAAACTACCATCTTCATGCAACATTCACCCCAGATCAGGATTTGAGGGATCCTTCAAATTATTATGTATTTATATGTTCTATATTATATTTGAAACATTAATGGTTATAAGGAAAAATAAAAATATTTTTATATACTCCATGTCGGTAGAGCTGTACCCCATGTCGGTAGAGCTGTACTCCAGGTTCGTAGAGCTCTATTCCACGTTCGTAGAGTCTTACTCTACGTCGGTAGAGCTGTACTCCATGTCGGTAGAGCTGAACCCCATGTCGGTTGAGCTGTACCCCATGTCGGTAGAGCTATACTCCAAGTTCGTAGAGCCTTACTCTACGTCGCACAGTGTGAAATTTATGAGTTTTGATTTTCAAAATTCGAGCCCCCGCTCAATTTTTGATAAATTTGGATGAAACTAGGTGCATAATATTTATGAAAGCTGGCTTTTTATCAGGTAACTGCGGATTTCACAATCAAGGTGAAATATGCCAGTGGCAAAAATAGCCAATATTTTTAATTTGGACCACTTTAGGCCAAAATGACAACATTAGGACCACTTTTGGCTAAAATAAATATTTATTTCGTTATCAGCGACCCAAAAAACATTCATTTAAGTTTAAGTTGGGGGTTTCACAATCAACTTAAACTTAAATGAATGTTTTTTGGGTCGCTGATAACGAAATAAATATTTATTTTAGCCAAAAGTGGTCCTAATGTTGTCATTTTGGCCTAAAGTGGTCCAAATTAAAAATATTGGCTATTTTTGCCACTGGCATATTTCACCTTGATTGTGAAACCCGCAGTTATCTGATAAAAAGCCAGCTTTCACAAATATTTTGCACCTGTTTCATCCAAATTGATGAAAAATTGAGCGGGGACTCGAATTTTGAAAATCAAAACTCATAAATTTCACACTGTGCGTCTGTAGAGCTGTACTCCATGTCGATAAAGCTGTACCCCATGTTGATAGAGCTGTACCCCATGTCGATAGAGCTGTACTCCATGTCGGTAGAGCTGTACTCCACGTTTGTAGAGCTGTTCTTTACTTTCGTAGAGCTTTACTCTATGTCGGTAGAGCTGTACTCCATGTCGATAGAGCTGTACCCCATGTCGATAGAGCTGTACTCCATGTCGGTAGAGCTGTACTCCATGTCGATAAAGCTGTACTTCATGTCGGTAGAGCTGTACTCCACGTTCGTAGAGCTGTACTCCATGTCGATAAAGCTGAACCGGACTGAGATCCTGGCTGGTTTGGTACTATGTCAGAGATCTAAGAACAGTTCAGTTCTCTCCCTTCCCACAATCGTACCTCTTCTATTTGTCTTGCTACAACTTGCTCCCAGGCCAGCCTAACCACTTCACCTCATATCAACCAACCATCCTTGCTTCTATGTGCGAGGCGCGGATCTCACGGGGATAAAAATATGTTTAGACTTTTAATCAGGGGAGGATAAGAGAGGGTAACTATAATATTTACCTCCACGCATTTATTTATTTATTTCCTCATTCCAACAATATTTGGGGGGGGAAGATGCTGTCGGTTAGTCTTCTTTTTTATAGACATACGAGAAAGATTTTTTTCATTTTTGAAATCAGGGGATTGGAAAATACGAAATTCTGTTGAAAACTCAACATCGAATTCCGGACCGATTTCAAGACTTCTCCATACTTGGTATAGCTGAGGGAATACTATGAGATAACAATATATTTTTTTTTTCACTTATAAAAAGGATAGGTATTTGTTATATGTTATATGTATAATTGAAAACACAATGTCGATATCTGACACAAGGGGACCTTACAGTGTGTGGGTAGCCGATTTCAATGAAACTTTTACTTGTATTTTACTTTTACGAATATGTATAACAATAAGTTTTATTTTTACATTCAAATCGTTATCGCTCGAAAATCACGTTTAAGAAAAACGCCATTTTTGGAAACAAGCGTGCAAGTTGGTTTATTTAAATCTGAAATACGAGATAATATGCGGGTTTTTCGAGGTGAGAAATTAAAGTTTGGAAACCATTTATCGATTAATACATCCTGTAGTTGATTTTGGCTAATATGGCCTTTATGAAGGGCTATTTCATAGTGGCAGAGTAAACCCTCATATTGAGTATTTTATTCTGGGCATCCTGGGGTTAATTTAGACATCAATTCAGACAATCTATACACATGTCTAATATTTTTTGATGTAGAAACATCCCTGAAAATTTCATTGAAATTGATTAAGGGAGCTAGGAGCAGTGGCAGCTTTGTTACCGCAATTTTGGGTCATTTTGGAGCCTAAACTTGTTTTTTTCTTTGCTCAGAAGGCCCATTGACACGAACGCTCGGACATGTAACTACTATTTTTCGAAACAACGAAAGTTTCATTGAAATCGGCGACCCACACACTGTAAGGTCTCCATGTTAGATAGATAGATATATTATAAGTGAGAAGGTATACGTTCCATGCATTCCCGTGGGGCTGTCAGTTGGGCGTTCCTTGAAATTCAATGAGAAGGCCTGCATAGTTTTGACGTGACAACGTCTTATAATTTGGTAGGCCGGCACCCCATGTTAGAAAACTGCGTTATGTTACTTTCGGTAACACGTAACACACGTATCTCGCATGCGCCGAGAGAGAGAGAGACAGCAGTTACTACTAATACAGAATATATATTATATTATAGTACAGCTGTAATAACCTAGTTATCCAATATTATTATTAGATATATACAGATTAATAATATTAATAATAAACTCGTTTTTTAACTATTATGCTTATGAATATTTTCTTTCTATATTGTTTTTAAATGATTTGTTATATTTGATTCTTTCGCTATCTCGCAACTCAGACGTTGTCACGCTCATTTCGCCACGCATCGGAGTTGCACGCACCCGATTTTTTTTCTCTAGTTAAATGTTTATTTATAATTTGATTTTTAAAAAATGCATCACTGCTCGAATTATTCAACTACGTTACCGCTCTCCCTCTGATGCCAATCCATTGTGATTTGATCAAAATATTGAGATGTCTTACAGAAGGACTTTTAAATCCTCTAATTTCTCCACTAACATTCAGTGCTAATACATCGATAACATGAGCAGTCATTGGGGTTTTTGCGTTATATATCTATATTAATTACCCAGTAAACGATCATCTCACAGACGCCCACTCCAAGTTTAATGCTTGAAAGAGAACAAAGCAAGGTTTTTGAAAATTTTCAACGGAAACATAAAAGTACCCTCTTAACAAACAAAAAAGTCAAAAAGTAAATTAATACGAATTACACCCGGGCAACCATTCTCTGCTTTACTTAATAATTATACTCTAAATTAAGTTTTTAACACTGGATTTTTTTCTTGAAAAGTGGAACTTAATTAAAGCTTTTTCTGTGCTCTGTTCTGTAATGTTTAAAAGAAAGATGTCTTTGAAACATTCTCCTCGTCTCCCAACAATGCGTAATTGCCCCTTTCCTCAAACTTATCAACAATGAAATTCTACGACTTTTCTTATTAAATCTTTATATTAAAATTAACTTCTTATTTTTTATATTTTTGTTTTTGTTTTTTGTTTAAACGATTAAGTCAAAAATTAAAATTTGTGAAAAGAAGATTGTCAGACAGTAAAACCTAGGCAGTTAACGTTATTTTACTACAGACATACTATCGTATATATATTTAAACCGTTAACATAAATTATTTATTTCGTTATCATGTTTGTATATTCATTCTTTTCCATGCAATACATTACATAGTATATATGCCAAATATCCATATGACCGTAGAAAATGTGATCTGCTATATTTTTAACTTTCCAGCATATAGGGAAGTTATTTTAGTGGGTTTTTTCAACATATTTTTATGTTTCAAGGTCATTCAGTATTTTTAACTATTTTTGGAAAGAAGTATGTGTGTGTGTAAGTACGTTGTCAATTTTTCCTGTACGATATCTCGCGAATGAAAAATGATATCGACTCCGCTTTGGTGCCAATCGAAGCACATCAATGTAAATATCATCTGAAAGAAATTTTAACAAACTCGGTCCACCCGATTTTTTTGTTTAAACAAAAAGACTGCCAAAAAAGTGTATTTTAGGAACTTTTGAAAATGATTTATCCAATCTAATTTGTTCTGGTGGCAATCGATACACATGTAGCATCCTTTTGAGCTGTAGCATCCTTTTGAGATTGAAAAAAGGCTATATGGCGTCCGAAAATTTTGAACGAGTGGGGGGTTTGTGAGGGGCGCTAAGCATAAAAATTGTTCTAGCTCATTAACGGATAGACGGATTGTCATGAAATTTCACATGTAGTATTCTTAAAAACCAATTGAAAAATTGTGCTAACACATTAACGGATAATCCGATTGTAATGAAATTTACCATGTAGTATTCTTAAAAACCAAATTGAAAAAATAGACTATGTGACCTATGTGCACTTGCACATCAATTAAAAATCTATACATAGATTAAATTCTAATAAATAACTAAATAATTCTGTACTGAATAAAATGCCTAGTTTTGTGATATTATTACTGTTGATATTCATATATTGCTGGGAAGTTTGCCGTGTGGACCTCAAGGGCCGCACTTAGTTACAAAAGCCACCTTTGAAGAGTCATAATACATGGCCCAGTAATTTCCTCTGATCTAGGGTGCAAAGAGGCGAAACACACACAATCGAGAACCTGCACACATCCGAGAACCTCCTTGTTTTTTATACATTAATATCAAAAAGTCAACGGCTAAAGAGCTATTTTATGCCCCCCCCCCCCCCCCTCAAAACCACTCTCCCGTTCAAAATTTGAAACGGGCTCAAAAGGATGCTAATAGCGAAATTTTATGAAAACTCATTCAACCTTTAAAAAGCTAGCATAGTATTATATAATGTAGTGAACTGTATCAAGGTAAACAAGGGCTGATCCTGTCCCAGAATATGACGCCTTCAAAGGGCCTAGAGTCAATTGCGATGGACCCCTGGTGGTGCCAACCTGGTTTAAATACTTCAATCCTGTCTCTACTATACTTATAGAATGTAATTTTAATTCTGTATTACTATAGAGGATTAGGTAGATAAGTCAATAAAAAATATTCAAAATTGTAAAAAAAAGGTATTTTTTATTTATTCGAAAACTCGTCTTCTTCTGCAACAATATCAAAAAATTGTTTACCAATTGACGAAAAATACTTTTGTAAAACTTTATGGAACAGTAGGCAGCGATCCAGCTTCTACAGTGGATTGTTTGGTCTTGGGTGCCGGTTTATAAGTTTCTTGGTGGCGTCTCAAGAGGTGATCCCTTAAATTGGATGTGTTTAGACCTCTATACTAGAAATTGGTTTAGTTTTGTGTTTATATGTGGCAAGCGGTCATTCAAAATATTCAAATATTTCTAGGAAAACCTTCTGTTTCCGATCAAAGTTTTGGGTTGAAAAGTTACGCAACATTTTTAAGAATATATATGAACATTTCGATAAACTTCTTCTTTTTTTTGGGCATTTTTTTATTTTTATTTATTTTAAATTAATATCGATAGTAACTTGGACTATCGATAGTTCATGTTCCTACCTCCCTCGAGTCATGTTCCTGCCTCTTTTGCTTTCACTAAGTTGATGAGTTCATTTTTCTTTAGTAGTGATTCAAGCTGACTTTTTATTTCTTACTTTACTAATTCCTGGGGAGTTACGGATATCCCCCCTCTTGTTGCCACTTATCAACATTCTCTGGGTTCGGACGGAGCCTACAAATATATTTAGCTGTCTAGATCACCGATTTATCTCCGGCTGGGGTTATCAGCGGCGATATAGGCTCTAACGTGGTCCCCAACACCCCCGTAAACGAGATTGGCAAAGATTTTGGCCTCCAACACAGTCCACTACTAACCACATTTAGTTTGCCACACGGCAAATTTTAGTTTCTTTTGCAGCCCTGCGACCATACCATGGCACCCGGCCATATTGGCCTGAACAAGTTATTGGTGTCGATATATCGACTATCGCCCATTACTAGTTCTGGGTTCAAATATAAATTTTCGTGTCGATATTCATTCTATCTGGAGTTATTGTATTCACAGTCACACAGACAGACAGCAATTTTATTATTTCATATTTGGAATCAAGAGGTAAAGAGAAAAAACTCCGCATCGAATTTTTGACCGATTAGACAACTTCCCCTATACTTTACTTTGTAGAGCTGAGGAAGAAATAAAAAAACGAGTGCCTGTTTGCTGAGTAACTAAAGGTATCTTATTGGTAATTTTGAGGAAAGATTCTTTCAAACAGGAGTTTAATAAGGTGGGTTTAATGGTTGGGAGACGAGGGTCGGGACTTAGGTTGGGCAAATCTGGGTTTAGGAGCTCACTCCTCATATTGCAGGATCTGTTCACTAAATAAAACTATCTCAACCAGAGTGCCATCAGATTGGAGTCATTCCGTAACGTTATTGCTGACGTCCTTTTCACTAAGCCTAATACCCACCCTTCTTCAATACTTAATTCCTTCAAAATTGCTTTTGCACTCTTCTACAGAAAATGTATATTTTTACTTCCCCCATATACATAGTATAGTTGTTACTCATGATCATAATATTTATTTCACGTAAAATATAACAAAGTAATAAGATACGACATGAAAATGTATATTTTTACTTCCCCCATATACATAGTACAGTTGTTACTCATGATCATAATATTTATTTCACGTAAAATATAACAAGGTAATAAGATACGACATGAAAATGTATATTTTTACTTCCCCCATATACATAGTATAGTTGTTACTCATGATCATAATATTTATTTCACGTAAAATATAACAAGGTAATAAGATATGACATGAAAATGTATATTTTTACTTCCCCCATATACATAGTACAGTTGTTACTCATGATCATAATATTTATTTCACGTAAAATATAACAAGGTAATAAGATACGACATGAAAATGTATATTTTTACTTCCCCCATATACATAGTACAGTTGTTACTCATGATCATAATATTTATTTCAAGTAAAATATAACAAGGTAATAAGTATGACTTATATTGTATTACTTTAGCGTTGAACTATTAGCCACTTCAAAATTAAACATTCATATATGAATGGTCTCTAAAAACTAAAATTTAAAAATCCACGCCTATCTCTCCTGAAAAAATGAATATAAATTATCGGCATGGAGATTGGGAAGCCTGAGCAGGTCCATGTAACTAGGGGTATCCTTTGTGATCTTCCGTACCTTATCTACAAATTTGATCCTTGCATACGAATACTTACTGCAAAACATGATAATATGCTCTGGATCCTCGGTCATTGCACAGTCCTCACAGAAAGGAGTCTCACTTTTGCTGATCCTATGCAAATATTTACGACAAAGTGCATGATATGATCTGACTCTGCAAAGATTTTTAACAAATCTTCGAGATCTGGAAGATTTCCCGATCCAGGATGGTATTCCTACACGTGCATTGACTGCCTTATAAAATAATCCCTTATCGCTCGCATCATATACTCTTTGCCTAGCGGCTCTGCGATCTTGGTTAAAGTTCATATAGTCACTGGGACTTTATACCGAGAGCTTACCTCCTGGTATTCAGTAGCTGACTTTGCCAAACTGTCGACCATCTCATTGTTAACAATTCCCAGTGAGTCCTCACCCAGGCAAGACTTATGCTTCTTCCTTGCTGGGACAAATTTCGGAGGCCCTCCAGGATCCCCACTATCAGGTGGTTCACCAAGGCCTCCACTCGCACGTTGGACAGTTTGATAATGGAGCTCTGGCTGTCTGTTAGGATAATCACATTTCTATAGACTGTAGTCACTACATAGTCAAGTGCTTCTATGATGGCAACCAACTCTGCAGTATAAATGGAGGCTACACTCGCCAAGCGATATTTCTACTTCCCCATATACATAGCATAGTTGTTACTCATAATCATAATATTTATTTAAGGTAAAACATAACAAGGTAATAAGACACGACATAAAAATGTAGTCGGACTTGTGATTAGTTAAAAGGTCGGTGAATCACCTGCAATAAACCCTTCCTTCCCTTCGGCCGATTTTGCTGAAATATAACAGGTATTGTCCTCATGGGGTTTTGAGTAAAAATATGAAATTTCATGTCGACACGTTCAGAACATCGGCAGTTATTGGGGTTTTTGCGTTGAGCCCCTCCCTAATGGGGGGTCCTTGTGGGGTTTTGAAGTAACATATGAAATTTTGTGTCCATACATTTATTAGAACGGCAGTTTTTAGAGTTTTTGAGTTAAGCCTCAACCCTATTCCCCACCTTTCCTTTGACTGACTTGACTGAAGGTCAATAATAATAATTTTTCCGTTAAACGAATACACATGTCACTTTTTCTTTTCTCAATTATTTATTTATTTATTTTATTTTTATTTTTTTTTACTAGAGATAGGTACTATTTTTTTTTTATTTCTTTATTCTTGTCTTTTTCTTTTTTTGTATTTGTAATATGTTTAATTACTAACAGTGATTGTACAGTCCTAGCTGACTGCTCCCCCTCCCACACTCAGACTCCGTCTTCTGGGAGGAGGTAGCCTATTTATCTTGTAATGTTTATCTTTTATTTTGTAATGATCTAAAGGCATTACCTATATAGAAAAAAAAAAAAAAAAAAAATGGTAATAGGATACGTCATAAGAATATAATATATTATACAGTTAGTTAGTTATTATGAATCATGCCCGGGCTTTAACTACGAGGTCATATCGCCTACCAGAGCGCTATTTCGTCACTCTGGTGGACATGAGCCCGACTCTACTGTGGGAGTCCTAAATTTTGCCTACCCTAAATTTTTATTCACCTTGGGCAGGGGTCTTTAACGAGTACCTGACATCGTACAGGCTCGGGACCATCGCTTAACGTCCCATCCGAAGGACGGCCTGCTTAAGTTTATTTTACTTCCCAACTAAAATAAACTAAGGGCCATTAAGATAGCTTATAAATTAGATTTATACCTATTTGAGTTTAACACTTAGGTACTCGTTAAAGACCCCTGCCCTAGGTGAATAAAAATTTAGGGTAAGCAAAATTTAGGTCTCTCAGAGTAGTGTCGTGCTTATGTCTACTAGAGTGACGAAAGAGCGTTCCGGTAGTAGGCGATTTGACCTCGTAGTTAAAGCCATGAGTCATAACAACTAACTAAAAAAAATGTCTTCTTGAAATTTTGTGACATACCCTATTAGCTAAAGTATGTACTAAAATAAATATTATTACCTTCGTTTAACGGAAAATATTATTATTATTATATAGAAATCCGCCCAAATGTCTTAGTCAGTTACAACCTTCTCATTCCAAAGCGAATTCAACAATAATTGAAAATTCCCGAACCTAAGAAACAGCAATTAATATGCTAAGAGAGAAGGCGATAACAAACGACAAAAGTCCTTTAGATGTTATCACAGTCAAGTCCAAAGCGATATGAGACAGAATAGTAAGTTAATATTAAGTACTAAAATTAATTCGGAAGATATTTAGCCCAAAGACATTGCCAATGGGACAAAGAACAAAGTTAGATTAGGTACGTTTTCAATTCAAATTAATTTGAGGTGGTCGAGGGGGGGTCTGAATGGATCCAACAGAATCTAACTTTATTAATATCCTCATTGTTATGAGCTAACTCCTGCGTCTCTTAGCTCGTTTTACTTAGTATTAAGCTAAAGTGACTCAACGACCTCTAATAACTATTAAATGTTAAGTTTTGACTTTGTTAAACATTTATAACTAGGTCAAAGAGAGGTTCCACCTCAATAATGTCCGTATAGTAGTTAGTGGCCAGTCTTCCATAGTTCCATAGGTTCACATCAATTGAGGATGGAAAGTTTCAAAAGTGCTAACTGCCAAAATGAACATATGTCATTATTGTCAATAATTGGGTTAAAACAGTTGCAATGGGTTGGAAATAGTTTAATAAGAATATTATTAACACTAAACAGTGGTCCAGGAGAACGGCATTTTCACAATTAACCCTCTAATAATAATAATAATAATAAATTTATTTCCGTTAAACTAGTACATGGTAATAGGATACGTCAAAAGAATTTATACATCAAGCTCAGTTACGATACCCATGCCATACTCAAGCCGTTGAACATGTTAAAAGTGTCACAGAAGCCTCAATGTCAGTATGCGGTCATGATGCTAGGCAATGTAAAATAATCAATTTGATTAAAACGAGAAAATCTATGCCAACGTTTGAATCAAAAAGAGATTATGTTTTGTCAAAAGAATGAAACTGTAAAAATACTTGTAATTATAAATAAAATTTCATTATTTCTTTTTCAATTTTGTCCTATATTGATTAAAATTGCTCACTTTTTTAAATTTAAATTTCACTTATATAAAGTTTACTTGAATTTACACTAAATTTCATAAAATTTTCAAATACTAAAGTTATCCGCATTAAAATCTGACGCAATGGTAGCATTTTGAATAATTGTTATTTCTCGTCTGTCATTTTGTCTATAATTAATATTCCTTGGTTAACTTCTAAGTACTTGAAATAATGTTTTTTTATGATGATATTACTTGCAATTAAGTGGGGCACGACTTGGAATTGGAATTTGACAGAAAAATAACAATAAAATAGAAAAAAATTTCAGTTCTTAATATACTACTCGAAAAAGCGTAAAAATCGTGTTTTTGAGACGCATGTGGGACCCCCTAAAGCATCGACAATAATTTGTTTGATATTCTGTTATTGTTTCATGTCAAATACTTTCAATTTTTTGTAGGGCCATCAAATTTAAAAAATTTCGATACACCCTAATGTATCGCCCTAATATATATATAAATATTTAGATTAATCAATTATAAATGAATGTATAAAAAAGTCTAAATAAATAAAAAATTATAAATGAATAAATAAAACAATAACGTACATTGGACTGACCTTTAAGGTGTGGAGGAACTCCGCCCAAAAAATAAAAATGAAAGCTTTGTATCAAATAATATTTTTGGCTATGAATCAAGATTCTTTATTGTGATTATATTATTCTTTTTGGATAGTGAGAATAAAATTCCGTTTCCGTGTATAGGGTTTCCTCTAACATGAACATTTTTAGTTGAAATTAAAATTTTTTTATTGTATCTATTGACTTCAAGAAGTGGGGAAGGGCACTAAATAAATTAATTCCTTTATGAGTTATACTTTTTTCAAAAAGAGAAGAGCAATGTTTAGTTATTCGAAAGTCTTCTTTTTGCCTGGTATCGTAATCGTGACTAGTATTGTTGAGAGGGACAATATTTCTATTTTTCCTAATAACCATTAATGTTTCAAATATAAACAGCGATGGCAAAGGCAGGATTTTAAGTTGTTTAAATATTTCTCTGCAGCTTGTTCTTTGAGTAATATTGTTTATAATTCTTAATGTTTTTTTCTGAAGTCTGAAAATATTAATACTCGAGCTACATGAGCCCCAATGTAAGGTAAGGTGATGTAGGCGAGAACAACCGGTAAGGTGGAATTTTCGCTCATTTTCACCTTAAATTAAATCATTTTAAATATTTTAAGGTTAAAAAACAACAAAAAATAACTCCAAAATGATTTATTAAACAATAGGTAGTAATTATTCAGTCTAAGTATAAAAAAAGAAATGTAAGTAAACCTATTAGAGCTGGGATGTACGATATAAACCACTGTTGTCAAGTGTCATTTTCTAAAGATCTTTCAATATCTTCATTTCTATGTTGAACTATTTTCTCCACTAATTCATCATTTATAAATAGCCGAACAGAAGTTTCTCTTCATCGGTGAGTCCATGGGCATCACCCTTAGGAACTGGCAAATTGTTTCTTCATCTTTGCCTACTACGAAAGTTCTTTCGATGTCGGCACAATCAGTGTTATGTGGGCTACATTCGTCGGGCTCTACGTCGAAAATATCATCAATCTTCTCATCTGGCAAAATTTCATCCTCATTTTCGGAAGCAACTTCTTCAAGGTGATCATCTAGCTCTTTGTCGGATTCTGCCTACTGACGCAATAATTCTTTCAGAATTTCTTCAGCCGTCGAAAATAAATCCTCAGACGCCATGATAAAATATCTGAAAATATTTTATACAAATTAATTATGAAACGCTAACGGTAAGGTGAGGTCGCTTAGACCCCAGTCAGCATTAAATTCTTCAAAATAGCAATAAAAATCACCAAAAACATTCTAAAAATATTTAACTTAAAAGGTAAGGTGGGGTCCCAAGGGACCCCAAATAAAAGTTGACTTATAACAATCGCTATAAATAAGTGCAGTTCACTCACCTCTGTCATGTGAACACAAAGTCCGCTAGAGGAAGACTGAGTGAGAGGTTACCTGACGTCACATGGCCTTAAGTCCAAGTGGTGAGGAGCAACCGAGAAAATACAACGCTTGGGGTCCTTTAGACCCCGAACTTACCGTGTGAGGGTTAAAAATAATGCCGAGGTCGCTACGGAGTTTGGAGAGCCCAAGGTTACAGACGTGATAAGACTGGCGAGGCTTCGATAGGCAGGCCATGTGCAGAGGATGCAGGAGGCTGAAACCACGAAGACTGATGCTAGTGATCCCAGAGGGAAACAGAGGACGAAGAAGACCCAGAAAGAGATGGATGGACGCAGTCGATGGGGACGCAAGGAACCTTCGGCTGCAAAACTGGAGAACGCTTGCGCTGGAAAGGAATCTTTGGGGGAAGTCTCTGGAGGAGGCCAAGGCTCGAATGGAGCTGTAGCGCCGAGGATGATGATGATGATAAACGATGCTTTATTGAGGTTTTTATAAGTAATCAAGGTTAAAAGTCCCTGTTTCAGTAACCAGCTCGGCCACCACCTTGAGCTCTAAATTTGATGAAAAGTATTAAAAGTATTTTGGCTAAACGTACTCGAACTTTTTAAATTTTTTTCTCTTTGTAATCGAAATTAATGTAGAATTTACTCCATTTTTTTTTTTTTTGAAAAATTTTGAATTCCGAATACTACTATTTTTTTATCTATTTTTTTTTACATGTTATCTTTTTCTTTTTTTTTAAATTACGAGTAGGGCGATGAAAGTAGACGGTTCAAATAGTTCAAATTATTTTTCAGAATCAAAATTGGATTCACAGATGAAACGGAAACAGAAAAATAGGAAATACTGGGGGTTCGGGCGCGGGGCGGATTCCATAAGCCCCACTACACTTGTGTTCACTTGAAAACTCGGAAATAATAAACAAAAAAGAAGACAATGACAAGTCTATCTTTAACCTATGGGAAGTAAGCATCCAACTTTCAAAAATCGAACTTTTCGAAAAATCGAAAAAAAGATATGGCGTCCGAAAGAAATTGGCTAGAAATACCGTTTAACTGGAGAGAAAACTTAACTAGCCGCCATAATATTCAACAAAAATTGACCCAAACAAGAGCTTAATGACAACAGACAAAGAATAAAGTTTATGGGAAAAAATAAGAATTCTGCTGAAATCGGAAGTGGGCTAAAAAAAGAAGTCAAAGCCAATGCTCTCAAAAACACGTGGTTTGCAAATTCAAACGCCGTTTTTGCCTATTGCAAATTTAAAAAAATCTCTCCAAAAATATTCATTTCAAAGAGAATCTAATGTGGACGTTTGTACCACCAATATATTTGTATGTAGGTACCTCAAATAAAAAAAAACATAAAAAATAATGAAATACGAAAAAAGCTGGAAAAGGACGCTAAACAGCGATCGTCTAAACTCTGATTGCAGCCACATGAGAACTGATAATTTTTAAAAACTTTTTCATTCTTGAGTACGTACGAAATGCCGAGTCCAACGGAAGTTTCGTCATTTGTACCTTCAAGGGGAAACATTTATGACGTTGTAACATTTTATATGTAACAAAAAAAAGTTCTTTAGCATATCGGAGTTACATAAATGAACCTACGCCCCTTCAGAAAATTTTGATAAAATGCTATTATTATTATAATTGATCAGAGTAGAAAAGGGCCAAGTGCCTGAACCAGTTTTTTTTTTAAAATTGGGCTTAGCGCATAACCATTTTTACTGTAATGTGCTAAGTGCCATCAAACCATATTACCTAAATAAATTATTTATTAAATAATAATATTATTAATATTAAATATAAGGTTACTGGGCAAAAAATAAACTGAACTAAAATTAGCAAATTATAAAAGTATTTATATTCCTCTTTTGCCCAAATTATACCTTTGACAGCATGTCTCTATTTTAGGTTGGCTAATATTATTTTGAGGTTGAAGGCCTTTAATAATACCAGCTTCAAAATCCCTGAGTGTTTTTCGTTTCTTCAATACTGAAACTGTGGCTACATAACACGATTGATGGTTACAATCATCTGGCACATAACACTAGTGCTTCCTAACGTATGTTGCTGCAACTGATTAACAGGTGATGGCACTTAGCCCGTTTGCTAAGCAATTGACATTGACATTTGCCACATTTCTAAGCAAAATATACAATTTTTTCAATTTTGGTACTTAACACGTTTGAAACCTTCCATCCTCAATTGTTTACTTCCTCAGCTATACAAAGTATAGAGGAAGTAAAGTAATCGGTGGAAAAATTAATGTTGTTTTCAAATTTCATGTTTTCCAATTTTACCTCGACAGTAGACTTACGTGGAACCCACATACACGACTTAAACGACAAGAACTGAATCGAAGATACGGAATGTTACGTCGAAACTTCAAAACTGACGACTAACATAAAATTTACCATATGTCCAATTTGGACCTACGGACTCGAACTTTGGGGTAGAGCTAAACAATCCAACATCAATCGTATCCAAGCATTCCAGTCCAAACTCCTCCTACGAATTGTCAACGCTCCTTTCTAGTTCACCAATAAAGTCCTACACAGAGATCTCAGTATTCCCACTGCCAATGAATTAATCAAATCCCGATTCCAATCATTCCACAGAAACATTTCTTCCCATTCACATCCTCTCGCACAAAACCTTTCCTCTCATTCCCATTCTGACAATACTCCCTGCCGCTTGAACAGGAGGTGGCCTCGCGATCTTCTCTCTGAGGATAGTGAATAATGACAATTAACTTCCGAGGGAGTGTCAGCGCTGGCTGGCCTCACCATCAAGTGACTTTATATTTTTCTTTTTGACCACATATTTGCTTATCATATATATAAAGCTGAAAATGTCTGTGCGTTGTACCGCTATAACTCACGAACGGCTAGATGGATTTGATTAATTTTTTTTTAAATTTGTTCGTCATCGTCTGTGGAATATAGGCGTATTAGTACCTCAATATCTGGTCCATTCCAGCATCCACCCACGCAATCTTTGTAACTCAAAAACCACTGCAATGATTAATGAGGAATCTTTTTGAATAGATACGTTTTATCTACCGGAAGGTTAAGGTCTATTTTTTAATCAATCCCTGGTCCATCCCAGCATCCACTCACGCAGTCTTTGTAACTCGAAAACCATTGCAACGATTAATGAGAAATCTTTTTGAATAAATTAGTTTTAGCTCCAAAGCTAGCGTTACTACAGTTGAAGGACTATAAGCCTTATTCCGTATGAATAATTGAAAATTATAACATCATGAATGTACTGTCGAGGAACTGAATAGCCTTATAAGAGATATTGGGAGAAAAGTCAAAGTTCCCCGGGCAACGCCGGGTATTACTGCTAGTTATGTATATATTGTATATAGATTGCAAATAGAATAAAAAAAAAAAAATGTTTTCGAGCTGATTATACTTCGGTTTTTGAGTTGAGCCTCCCTACATTGATCCCCTCTTTCCTTCAGCCAAAATTCCATACAACGGCAGTTATTAGAGACTTTGAGTTAAGCCTCTCTCCTAATTCCCCCTCCCCTTTGGCTAGTAAATCGACGGGTATCGTCCCTATTGGATCCTGTATTCACATATAAAATTTCGTTTCGATACATTCATTACTTTGGCAGTTATTGAGGGTCTTGTGCTAACCCCCAATTGAGTTGAAAATAAATAGTTTCGTGCTTACGGGGTTCTGAACACATACAGACTGGATATTTGTTTTCCATTTTTGGAATCAGGAGGTTGGAAAACATTTACCCATTTGGTTGAAAATCAACAGGATGACTTCATTGTTCATCTTCATTTTCTTGTGGATACATTCATTACATCGGCAGTTATTAGTTTTTGAGTTGAACCTCCGTCCACTTCTGTCCTTCCTCCTCCGTTTGGTCGATTAGGCTGAAATATTGTGTGTCTATATCGGGTTTTGTATAATAACATAAAATTTCCTATTGATACATTCTTTACGTCGGGCGCTATAAGGTTTTTCTTTAAACCGACACCCCTAGCCCTTTCGCCTTCTGCCGATTTAGTTGACAATTAGTATATGTCGCCCTCATGGGGTGATGGATACACATAAGAAATTTCGTGGCGATATGGTATTTTTATCGGTAGTTATGATGTCCAAAGACACACACAGACAGTATTTGAAATCATTGGAAGACATGAAAATGCGACAAATCTCTCAATCTTCTCTTCCCTCATTGAAACTAATGACAGCTTCTAGTATTTTTCTTTTTACTTCCCTAGTTACACTTAGTATGGGGGCAGTTATGTAATCGGTCAGATGAGTTTTCACTGGATATTCATATTTTCGATAACTTGTTAACAAAAAAGGCAGAAAAAGTCTGCCTATCTGTGTGTGAATACGATTTTATATGTGTATCCAGAACCCCGTAACCTATTGATTTTCAGCCAAAGCGGCCAAAGGGAAGGAGGATTAGGACGCTTAATAAAGTAAATTCAAAACCCTATAGAAGACCGCTATTAATTTTCCGTTGAAACAGACGAACGGAAGGGTGGGATGAGAAGAGAGGGCTCATCTCAGAAACCCTAATAACTGCTGATGTAATGAATGTACGGATAAAAAATGTATGAAGTTTCAGAAGCCTTTTTGTAAGTCAACTTTTGATTTTCAGTCCACCGACTAACGTTGGGTTTGGAAGGAGAGCGGCAACAATTGATTAATTCGTTCTGGGGAAGTTCATTGAGGGTGATTCACCGACGACGTTTTTGAATTAGTTGCTATAACAATTTACTTCTTTATAACCTTCAACCTTTATTATTCTACTTAATAACAAAAAGCTAATAAAATTGAAAGACATTTTAATTAAAACGAGATCCTAAGCAGAATGAAGATAAAGTTAGAAGGACTGATGATAATGAGGTTAAATAAAATTAGAGAAGGATCTGTTTAATAAGGGGCCCAATATAGCTCCTTGATGGAAGCTCAGTTGGACGCTAACTGGACAACAATAGGAAGTGGCTATCCCTCTGTTTACCTTACCCTCCGCTGGCTCCAATTTTCTACCGAATAAAAGATGAAGAAGTTTTAATAAACCAAAGGTTTAGGGTTTTATGGGGGGGAAGGGGGGGGGGGGGGGGGTTGAGGAAAAACCGCGCGGTCTGGGTTCTGGCTCTGCAGCTAGCTGGGGTTTCATTAAAGTTTACACGAAGGGACGGGGTTGTGTCAACAAGCCCAGATTCAATAAGTGAGCCTCTTTTATTAAGCCGGTCCCTTTATTGGCCCGCGGCCTCCCCACCCCTCCCTCCCAATAACATTATTCAGTTCCTCTTGTACATTATTAGACGCTAAGTTACCCTTATTTGCTCATTTTCGACGGTAATCCTCCCTCAGAATTACTTTCACGTCCCCGCCCACACCTCGGCTACACAAGCATAACGTTTATTAAAACGATCTCAGGCCACTAATGAAACAGCTTCTCATTTACTCACATTATATACTCACTTTGGGTAAACTGTGGTTCCTGGGCTTTAGATCTCTTCCAACCCTCCACATCTAGTTCTAACCACTCACTACTTCCTTCTTATTGGTTTAATGATATCATTTTAGAAATCCATCCAGCACGGAGGTCCAAATTGCTATAACCATATTGAGATTGCCTTTTCTCTGTCTCTCGTTTACTTTGTCTCCTTTCAGGCCTTCGCTCTTTCCAGCCCTTAACGACTCGCTATTTGCTTCTTCTTATTGGTTTAATGATTCTTACTTTACTTTCCCTGGCACTGCGGTCCTTCTAGACCTGGCCCTCCACAACCTTTGTAGATGTCCCAGCCGCCCTTGCTCCACGAAGGCCACCAGGTCCGGGTTCTTGTACAGGCCCCTTAGCTCTCTGTTCGACCGTATCCTCCATCTATCCCTCTTAGGAGTAGGGCAATATATTTTCCTCAATACCTATTGGGCGTATTGAGCAAGACTTCGTCTCTCCTAGTCAGGGTCCAGGTTTCACTGTTTTGGAAATGGTTATTTTGGCGTCTCGGGACACAGTCCCCTGACCCGAGCATCTTCTGCAGTGACCGGTAGCACTCCCGGTCTTTATCATCACCTTCTTTAGCATCATCCCTTTCTGTGATAACGGCCCCCAGGTATTTGAAGCTATCCACTCGGTCATACCTGCAGCCTCCAAGTAGAGTTCCTTGTCTCTTATTTCCTCTTCACATTCCGAGAAAGCCCCTACCAATGCTGCCTTCGTCCGTCCGGTAATGCCCACGTCGTCTGCAATTGCAAGCCTGTTATAAATGGTTTAATGATAACATTTTAGAAATCTATCCAGCACGGAGGACGAAATTGTTACAACCTTACAACCACTATTTCCTTCTTCTTTTGAAATATAGCCTTTTAGGAAAAGGGACGTGGATGAGATTATTCCCCCCTCCCCATGGTGTTGCTACTAACCATAGTAGAACCTAACATTTTTACTGTTAACCCTAAGCATTCACTATGCCGTTCTTATTGTGAAGATCTGACCCGGAGATCCAAAGAAGCTCCCCCCCCCCCCCCCCCCACCCATAGATCCGTCACTGTAGTAGAACATGATTCCTTCAGTGTTTTAAGTTGAGTATTGGACTGTGAAGAAGAGAGAGACTTACTGAGTGGTGACAGGAAGTGAACTCAGGTCGGATCTGTAAATGACTGGAATAGAGAGAGGACCAGTTAAGGAATCTCAGTGAAAAGGAGTGTAATCGAAACAATTATCAAGGGAGAAGGGGCGAAGGGCGGAGGCAGGAGAATCACGTCCCTAGGAAACGGAACCCTAGACAGACAGAGGGCTCCATTAGCCCTTTGATGTCAGGAACCTAGGGCTGAGGGCTGAACAAGGCCCTAGAACCGTCCCTCGGCCCCCCAATCATCGGATCACCAACCGTCTTCTGTTTGCTATTGTCATATCTCTTCAGATAAATGTCTGCCTTCCATTTCGTCCTCACTTCATCCATCTCTCTCAATTCTCCAACCCCAATTGTGGTCCGCTTTTGCAAAAGTCTGTGATAAGGCATGGGGGCAAACATGGTAAATTATTATTATTTAATAGGACATCAATTTGGTTTATAGCCACCATGCAGTGGCGGATTTAAAGAAAAAGGCCCGGTCAGCAAAAGCTCTCCGGGGCCTCGTACTTATTCCAAAGGACATATAATTTGAATTTGTTTTATCACAGTCTTTGTACATGATATGGAAAAAAATATATGTTTGATTGTAAAATACATTTATTTCATTGATTTAAAAAACAAAGCCAACATTTTGTTTGTCTATTACGAATCTTTAAAAAAATTTTAATCCTCCTCTTGCTTTTCGCTCAGCAAATAATTCAATTGTGGTATTCAAGTCAATTTGGTTGGCAACATTTCGTTCTATGTAGAGAATACTGTAATCATCTAGTGTTTATCCAGTCATTGCAGCACGTCGAAAATATTTGATTCTTTTTTTAATGAACTCATTCCTTGTTCGGCTCTTGATGAGCTAACTTTTTGAAAAAAAGAATGAATTAAACAATTTTATATGAATTTTTGTGTTTGAATGAAAAAGTTCCTTGAAATACAGAGTAAAAAATATTCATCGAATGAGTTTAAATAGTCTAAAACGTTTGAAGTATCATTTGGTGAGAGGGGCCCATGGGGCAATTGCTGAGGGGGGCCCAGTCAGCCAATACTTAATGGCTGACCTGCTAAATCCGCCAATGCCACGATGAAATACCATAGCATTGTTTTGAATAGAGATGTATATAAGATATCGTGGTAAATCATTTCAATATATTATAGAAGTTGGATAAGCAAACTCATATATTCGTACACGCTCCGTACCCCCTTCTTCCCATGGAAAAGATATATATTTTCCATCTCGTCTCATCCATTGCTTTGAAATATATATAGTACATTTCAATTTACATCACTCACTTCTGTATAACATGTTTTTCCTTGATAACAAAATGCCCTAGAGTAGTGCGATATTAGGTTCGTATCACTGATATATCGGCTAGAATTATGCATTTTGGAATAGGACGAGGAGGGGGAGGTGGGGAGGTCAAATATCTAGAGATGAGCAAATCTATGATAGTATCGATATATTGGTAAAATGATATTGTTCCAGCAATATGAAAGAATGATAATGAGATATTTTTATGATTCTATGTTAATGATTGTATGTGTATTATTATTATGTTATAAGATCATGTAAAGTTAGCGGATGGATATCTACAGGGGTAGCCAGAGCAAAAAACCAAGATAAAAATTAAATAAACTAAAAAAATTGTTTTTATTAAAAATGGATTGCTTGCAAGTTACCAATAGGATCTTCAAATTTCCCGTGCTTCTGATTCCTAAATCAGCAATCAGCTGTTACATAAATGTACATGTACAAAACAAGTCATATTACATTTATTTAAATATACATGAATTCGATCATTTCATTTCCTCGCTCAAAATCGTCATTTATGTTATACTTCATACTCTTAAAGCTGATTTTACACGCGCAGTAAAAATGCAAAACGCAGCAGCAGCAAATGCACGCTATTGGATGTGAGTCATTTAATTCTAAAAGCACAGAAACCACAGCGTGCATTTGCTGCTGGCTGCGCTTTGCATTTTTGCTGCTCAAGTAAAGTCAATTTAAGTATTACAGTCAGTGGTTACCTCAGAGGGAGCTTCTAGAGGTCAGGGTCTCCCAAATTAATAACAAAAAGTCTGCAACGCTAACCACGGAATCTGCGGGCTGTACCCCGGGAGTCTATAACCCCCACCCTCGTAGCCTAACTTTGCCCCCCCCCCCCCCCCTGCTCAAAATCCTGGCTACGCCCCTGCTAACGGACACTTCGAATTAACAGACCACCCCCAATAACATACAATTTTTGATGTATCGGCATTTTAATACAAATTGTAATATATTAGAACTTATATTTCGCGGAGCTCCCCAGCAGCGGACGCGGACAGTTATAAAGATTTGAAATAGACCTAAACATTTTCTCAAAAAGACATATATTTTTTTAGGCCCTATGTACGAATGCATATTAGCCATGCCTCTATTACTGTGTATTGGTTATTTATTTACACATTAATCATGACTCCAGGAGGGAGTTCGAACCCGCAACCAAAGTTCTACGCCCTTATTGTGTAGGATCTCAGTCATGTATGCGTTCCTGGATCACAGAACTTATTTTAATTCAACCTTAGTGTCAGGTTTTATGATAGGTTTAAGCGTTGAGCCGCAATCCTTAACATTATGAATAGGAATGAAGAAATTCGTGCATACAATTTTTATCAGATTCCCTTATTAGATATTCACAGTGTTTTATTTTGTTCAAACACTATAAATATAATAGACATTTATATTATAGCAATAAGTTCACTAGTTATCGCGAGAGCGGTCACATAAAAGATTCCCTCACGTATATACACGAAAGAATTTTAGAGGCCCCTCTATGTTCTACGGAGCATGTTTGATGAAATTTTGGTGGTAGTGTGATCTTAGTTTATTTGTTCACCTCGCTTCTGATTTCTTTAATATAAAAACCCAATTGAACCGGTATCACGTCTAAATATCTAATTTAAAAATTTCATGGTGTATAATATCTAAAACTTAAATATCATATTCTGTTTATACCCCCACCCTCGTAGCCTAACCTTGCCCCTCCCCTGCTCAAAATCTTGGCTACGCCCCTGGATATCTATGGTAGATATTCACAATTTATTTTCTTTTTTCTTGTCATTGCAAGTGATACTGGTTAGATACAAACAGTTTACAAGTGCAGTGCAGTGCGCTTTACATCTGACAATAATGCATTCTATACGTCATATCTCTGCTTCTAAGCAGAAGTACATTGCCGGTGATTTACCGGTGATTTTCGACCGTCAAATTATTATTATATCCAGGGAATTTTGTGTTTCTCATTTCGAGATTTTCAACAAACTTTATAGAAGATTAAGGACGAAAGAGTTGCTATTTGATAAGAAGACAATTGGTCTGAAGTCGCTGGGCCGCTGTTCAAACAGACAGAAGGGGACAGATATGAAATGGCTTCAATAATGGCTCAACTCAAGTGGTTCAACTCCACAATTCATTAACTACACTCCACACTCCACACTCCAGGCTCCCACTCTTCTCTTCAACGACCTACCCGCTCAATTTCCTTCAACAGTTAAGTAAGATTATGTTCGTTATGCATTTCTTTTTTTTTTTTTTTTTTTTTTTTCGAGAGTCATCTGTTACAGAGAACTTGTGACTCAAAATGAGAGCGGGCTTAAATCTCTTTTGTTCTCAACACTAAAGCACCACCCAGATGTCTAGCAGAAATCTGTTATATAAAGGGACGAAGCAGGGTCTTAGCTCCTGACACTTCAAAATCCGCCATAAAATTCCATGAGTTTTCACCAATATTTTATGTTTTCCGAACCGCTGATCTCAAAAATGAAAAATAATTTTGAATCACTGTACTTACTACTGAACCCTCCTACACCCCAAATTTTTTCATCGGTCTAAACCTCAATAAGTTTCCGCTCTCCCTCTAAATTCAATTTAATTAAATTCTTTATTAGCCTTTAGGAAATACATCTTTTAGGCTCAGGGTTCGGCCTGACATATACATTATTCAGTTTAAAAAAAAGTAAATAAATGAAAATAGAAAATAATAATAATAATAATAAAGTATAAAGTAATAGAACCTAACTGTTAATTAACAATTGAAAAAAAATAGTGAAAAAACTTCTAGTGAAATAGTATTTTATTTAAATACTTCAATGTCCTCTAATTTTTAGCGCCCTTACTATGTATAGTATGATATTATTGAGGTTTTGGTTGTTTGTAATGTTGAAAAGGGTCTTGTGAGGTTGTGGGCTCCTCAGTACTTCTACCAGGTACTTTTTTCTTAATTGGCTGAAGGCTGGACACTCCATGAAGAAGTGGTGGATGTCGTCCGGTCGGTCTTCGTTGCAGACACTACAGCTCTCTTCCCTGTTGAAGAGGTAGGTCACTCCTCCCGTCGTCACTCTAGCCAGGCTTTCTCTACACAGCCGTATCTGAGCCAACACTCTCGTCCTCTCGATGTTTGTCCTCAGCTTCAGGTAGACTCTCCCTTTAAACCCATACCCTATTTTTTTATTTTTATCCCCCCCCCCCTCGCCTATGCCCCTAAATTTTTTTAATTAGCCCACTAGCGCTTCCAAGCGTCTAGAACAGATTTGACTGAAAATCAATTTTCGCTTGAATTTCTTATTCTCACCCTTCAATAAAATTTCATGACAGTATATTCATTACATCGGCAGTTACTAGGATGTTTGAATTGAGACCCTCTTCCTTCCGGATTATTTAGTTGAAAATCAGTAGAAGACCCCACCCAGTCCGGGATTCACGTATAAAATTTTGTATATATACATTTATTACATCGGCTGTTTTTATGATTTTTGAATTAAGTCTCATCCTATTCCCCCCTTTCCTTCAATGGATTTGGTTCAAAATCAATAAGTTTCGTCCTTGTGGGGTTCTGGATACACTTTCAACATTTCACATTTCATACATTCTATTGGTTCAAACTATTTAGTATTATAAGTATACAGTAAACTCTCCCTTATCCGGCGTTGCCGGGACCGACGTGTCGCCGGATAAAAGAAATCATCAATTAATGAGAAAAAATATATCAATTAAAGCATAAAAAAGTGTTTTTAGGTGAGCTAAGAAATAAAACACGTAGGTATGTATTTTGTTGATAACATTTCTTAAAATGACAAATATGTACGTACTGAACATTGATTTATTATATGTACGTACATATATTTATCCGAGCATTAAAAGGATATTTTGAAGTGGAAGCCATTGTTTTATCACTTTATAACTTGATGATTTAAAAAAAAAAGATTGTTCACTATCCTGCACTGGCCGTACAAAACGTCCATAAACAACTTAAACAAAAACGTCGCACGTGAGTAAAATAAAATTTTAAACATTCAATTTCACTAACGAAAAAAACAATCCAACGATTCTTTTCACTATGAGAATCAAATGAAAACTGAGAAAAAGAGAACTGGTGTAAAGGAAAAATAAATAGGAGGAGAGAGTTTCTGTTGAAAAAAATTAAACTTTTACTTTACTAGTTAAGGGTTCATTTCCCGATAAGACGATAATATTGTTGCGCCACGGACGGTAGCATTGTTTTTCTATCCTAGGAAACATTTTTTATAAATGTTTGATTTTCAACTGTGTATTTATTATTTATATTTATTTATAGGATATTAGTGAAGTAATAAAATATTGAATTAGCGTTCCCTTCATTATAAATACAATGTACATATGTATGTATGTACAATAAAAATACATAAAAGATTCGTGAGTTACGGAATCATTATGTGCTCGTAAATACACTTGGCTAATATGATAATCTAATAATAGAATGTTAATTTTAGTTTAACAAATATGATATTGTGAGCGCCGGATAAGGGAGCGCGCCGGTTAACAGAACGCCGGATAAGGGAGAGTCTACTGTACTCATTCTATACTATTTTTTACTTCCCCATTAATACGAAGTATGTCGAAAGTTATATAATCGCTCAGAAATTCGATGTTGAGTTTTCACAGAAATTTCATCTTTTCCAACCCCTTGATTCTAACAATAAAAAAATATATCCTGTGTCTGTGACACGATAACTCCCAATTTAATAAATTTATCCAAATGAAATTTTATATTTAAATTTAAAACTTTATAAGGACGGTACCGATTAATTTTCAGAGGGAGGGGGGACTCAAAAACCCTAATAATAAAATAAAAATCCTAATAATAGAATAAAAACTTTAATAAAATCCTAATTCATTGACACAAAATTTAGTATGAGGATTTAGAATGTAAATGAACCATTGATTTTTAGTCCAAACGGTCAACTGGTTCTGATGAGAGAGTGAACATTTGATTGAATATTCGATCTCGGATTTTCGTACGATTACAATACTTCCTTATAGCTATAAGTAAGTGAAAAATAATATACAGGGTGTCCAGCATGGAGGTAAAAAACTTTGAGGTCTTGAAGGAAATTTAATTTTGAACAAAAAATTTCCTATAATTATAGGTCTGATTCGGAACCGTTTCAGAAATATTCAACATCTTCCAATTTTTGTATTTAGCACTATTTTTTTGCATAAAATCTCTTATTTATCCTTAAGTATAAGAGCTAACACAAAGTTAATTATACCATCATAAAGAGCGGTAAATTACCTTTAAAATAAGTTCATTTTATAATTTCAATTACAAGAATTTGACAGTTTATAGGCAGCATAAACTGAATGACTGTGTAATTCGGAAATTCTTTGGCAAACTGTAGCTCACGTTTTTTTCAAAAAAATGTCCTTATTGTATATCTTAATTTTTATTTAGAAAACTTGTGCATTTAATAAGCTTTCAAACGATAAAACATTATATTACATGACCCTTATATTTGTGTAGCAATATTATGGTTTTAGTGAAAAAAGAAGGTAAAAGTAAATGACATGTCTCATAATCCATACAGTGTTTACAATGAATTGAGGATTACTATATGTATGTATCAAGACATAAACCCATAGTTAGTAAGTTATTATGACTCATGCCCGGGCTTTAACTATAAGGAGGCATATCGCCTACTACCAGAGCGCTCTTTCCTCGCTCTGGTGGACATGAGCCCAACTCTACTATGGGAGTCCTAAATTTTGCATACCCTAAATTTGTATTCATCTAGGGTAGAGGTCTTTAACGAGTACCTAAAAATGTTCGTTCTAAATGACACCTGTACGAACTGAGAAAGAATCCACCTTACGTGATGATGGTAAATCGTTTTAATGAAGTGGATGAAGTATAGAACTCAGGTCTGGGATTTACAGAACAAATTCTAAGCACCCCCCCCTCCACTCCTATATAGGATAAAAAAGGTGCTTGATGTGGGGAAGTAGCACTTGATCCTGATTCCTACTAATTGTCCCTATCAAATCCCCTCAGCACAACCTTCTGAGCGCTCTGTTTTGGCTCAACCCAATTAGGCGTCCTGTGTGCTCCATGTCAACTCTTATATCAATCAGTCTTTGCGGATTATACTTGAGCTTCTCTCTTTATACATGATTACATATTTATACATATTATTATTACCTTCTTTAAGTCGCTTTTCATACATTACCTCTCAAAGGGGTTTTAATATTATCTCAAACAAAAATTGAATGGTAAAGAACTAGTGCATTTGTATACTTATTACCCCAACCAAGTTCAAAGGTTCATCATGAAACCCACAGACATAAGCTATACTATTCTCCCATTTATTTTACTTTCAAAGTTATATAATCGGTCAGAAATTCGATGTTAAGTTTTCACCGAAATTTCAAGTTTTCCGACCACCTGATTTCAAATATGAATATAAAAAGTCGTTGTGAATCACCAAAGTTTCGTTCTGTATTTTGTGTCGGTGATAGAGAATAGTGGACACCACTAAGTGATAGGGAATAGTAGTAGGCACTAGTCGGTGAAAAGTAGAAACCGGATTTTTATGCAGTTAAAACTGCCAAAATATGCGATAAAATATGCAGTTTAAAATGTTGAAATAAGCAAGTAATTTGAAGTATAATATATTAAAATATGCAAAAATATGTTGTACATGCCGAAATATGAGTTTTTATGCAGTTAAAAAATGAAATTGAAAAAAACAAACAAAAAAAACAGGGTATTTTTATTAAACAGACACGATTTATTAATTTTTTTTATATTAACAACATTTTACATTAATTTTATTGCAATTGCGAATAATTTAGGCTAATGAACAAGTATTTTTCTAAATTCTTTTCCGTAAAGTTATGTCTGCGGTCACTTAAAATTCTTTTATACGAGAATGAAAAAGAGCGTTTTACATCCACAGACCTAATGGCCGCAAATTTGAAGAAACTTAAAATTTTTGGGTCTCACATGTCATTTTAAATTATTTAGTTCGGTGTCTTCCTCGCCTAGAAAGATTTTATTGATGGTTCTCAATTTTATTAACCCAAGGTTTTTTTTTAGTACGTCATCTTTCTTTGTTTTAAATACATTACTGGTTTTGCCAGGAATCGAATCGATTTTCATTTCCGCATTTTCAACGATAGAAAAGCGCGAAATATGCAAAAATCCTTTAAATATGCAATTTTATGCAACATTCTTCAAATATGCAGTATAAAATTTATTCTATGGTATCCTAGATGCATGGTTGGGGCAAACAAAATATGCAAATGCATAAAAATCCGGTCTCTAGTGAGGAATAGTAAACACCACTATGTGATTCTCTCGATGAGAATAGAGTTTTACTACCTAAGCTATACAAAGTATGGTTCTCCTCTCGGTTTTTTAAATTTAATTCTGTAACAAGATAATGTCAAGAAGAGATCTTCTTACCGCAAGAATATATTTTTCTCCGTGTAATGAGCTTGGTGGAAAGTTTTATAACTCAAAATCAAGAAAATTTGTACAATCTCCTTTTGACCGAAAAGGTCGAATTTTATGTTAAACGTGAAATTACATTTTTTTAAAAAATAGCACCCTCTTTCCCGAAATTGGCCAAATTTTTCTGGTTAAAAAACTTAATTTTTGTACAGTTTCGGCATATCTCGGCTTCCAATAAATGAACGTTTTTTATATTTATTGTTTCAAATTAAAGAAAACCATCTATATAATCTATTACTGAGAAGCAAAAATGTATGCTAGCCTACAATTCTAAATACATTTTTTTTATTCTATCATAAAAATATATAGATGTAAATAATAAATTATGAGTATGAGTGGGATCCACAAATTTCGAGGGGACAAGAGCCGCAGTCTTCTATACATTGTGGTGAACTAATGGAATCTTTAAGAAGTCTATTTCATGTTTTATTTCCCCAGAAATACGAAGTACAGGGGAAGTTACATAATCGGTCAAAAATTCGAAAAAAATTCACCGGAATTTTATTTTTTGAGAAATGGAGTATCAATGGCCGGTAGTCTTCCAGTGGCTTGGCTGAATCTAACAAGTACATACAAACAGAGCGCTCTAGGGAGCACACTTGGGACTTATATCATGCACTCTAATGGGAGAGAAACAAACTAAACATATCCACTTAGCTTCATGTTTAATCCCACTTTTTTTTTTATCCTCGTTGTTAATATTGAATTTATACAAAGCATGAAAGAAATGTTTAGCTTTTCATTCTCAATAATTTTGTTTAATTTAATATAATATAAGATAATAAGATATTCATTGCTCGTATTTACAAATTATTGTGCACCAAAAAACCTTCGAAAAGGCTCTATGGTTTACAATTCATTCTACAAAAGGAAGAAATTAATTGAAAAATGGAACAGTTGATATAGAAAAAAGATAAAAGATTTTAATCTACTCACAGAGAAGTAGAATGTTTAACAGCAATCTGAAGCAATCCTACCCAATGGTGGATTAAAAACATACAATATACAAATCAATACTTAATAGTATTAACCCAATAGATTCGTGGGGATCAATTTCGACGGTCATAAAACCCATCAATGTTGAAACTTCAACCAGAAACCAATATTTAATGTGGATTCTTTATATCGGCAGTTATTAGGGTTTTTGATTTGAGACCCCCCTCTGTCCCTTCTTCCCTTTGGAAAATTAATGTCACCCTCCTTACAGGGTTTCGAATTTACATATGAAATTTTGTTAGTAGTTAATAGAGTTCTTGTGTTAAGCCACCCCTATTTCCTCCCTTTCCTTTGACCAATTTGGCTGAAAATCAATAGATGTCGCCCTTATGGGGTTCTGGATACATACTCGTATATAAAATTTCGTATATATATATATTAGGGTGTATCGAAAAATTTTTTTTTAGCCGGTTATGGTTTAAAATGAAAGCTCTTATCATAAATAACTCACCAGAATATTTTTACTATTTTTTCCCAATGTACAGATGGCGCACCGATCGCTTGAAAATGCCATTTTTTACACTGTTTCATTTTTAAAGCTTGCTAATTTTTTGTAGCTTGGACGATATTTCCTGCGATTTTTACACAAACAGCCCACAACAATATGCAGCCAATTTCACGTATTAATTGATTTTTATCTGCAATCTATTGCTGCATAAAAAATTATGAATAACTATCATTATTTTAATTAAATATATAATTTTATATTTATTTCATATTTTTAGCTATTCTCATGATTTTTTTGTAATTTTCTTGTAAAAATACAGAACGAAAATCTAAAAACGAAAGGAAATGAAAAAAACAGTAAAATTCTATGTTTTTATAACGTTTTATCATTTTTGATGAATTTTGAGATGAAACATTGTTGGAAACAAAATTTTATTTCGTTTGTGAGCAAAAATTTATTATTATTTATACATTACATCGCAGAAACAAGTAAACAGAACACCTAAAATCAATTTTTGAACACAGATTCTAGTTTTCTTCGTTCGGTACAACGAAATCTTTCTTTGTTTTGAAAGAAGGTAAAATTGATCTTGACTTGATCACACCAAGTATACGCAAGTAATGATCGATTCTTGAATAGCTAAAAACATTTATTGATTTTCAGCCAAATTGGGCAAAAGGAAAGGGAGAAAATAGGGGTGGCTTAACACAAGAACTCTATTAACTACTGACAAAATTACATACGTATATATATATATATATATCTTTTATTTAAAGTCATTATAATATGTATATGTATAACTATCTATTTTTTTAATATTTTTCTAATATTTTTTCTGTTTTGCATTTCTCTTGGTGGTTTGTATACAAGTAAATGTGTGAATTTATTATAATATTTAGATATTTAGAAATTTATTAAGTTGTGAAATTCTTACTTTATTATTATACCGGATGTATATTCAAATTTTACCCCAACTCTCTACAATAAGCCTTAATAGGCTTCAATGTAGTAATAAATAAATATGTTCGATCATCTCAATTAACATTTAATTTAGGTATACAAAAAATGGGAAAGGCAACATTGTACAGTTTTTCATTCACTAAAACTTATTTTGAATACTTTTTTGATGGTATATTTACAGCTGTAGGCTACACTATTTACCGTTGAACTGATTTTAATGGAACTTCATATTAAGTGCTTAAGAACATTTTGTCCGTCCCAATGCATTGTGTGTTTCGGGTCGCCCAAGTACAACCTCTATTAATACTAATTTTTCTAATTATCTCAGTTAATACTGAAATTATCAGAAAAAAAAGTAAGTAGCCGTGTTGTCTATCTTTTCATTCCCTACAAATTTTATTTGAACAATTGTTCAATCGCGTAAATATTTACAGCTGTAAATTGGTTAATATTAAACTCATTATTAAAAAAGTTCATATTTAAGAGTTCAAAATTTCACCCGTCGTAAGCATTTTGGTTCAAATCGCCTAAATAAATCTATTTTTTTCGATTATCTTAAGTAATATTTGTCTTATCAAACTGTTAAAAAAGTAAGATTGCTTAACTTTTCGTTCTTTACAAATTTTATTTGAACAATTTTTCGATAATTTGAATATTTACAGTTGTAGAGAGGTCTATTTTGATTTGGCCCATGGGAGCGGTTAGCGGTTTAATGAGGCTTGTTGGAGAGTTGCTATTTGATTTGAAAGAAGTCCCGCTTGGGTCGTTAGCGACTGTCACTTGCCTGATAGACTAACCTTATCAGGGTCCTCCGCCTTACAAAGGCAGCCCTTACAAAGCTCTCCCACTAATTACAAGGCTAGGCTTTTTAATCATTGTACGCCCTGGTCTGTTCCTGACGTGGATCCTCACCCACAATGCCTCATCTCCAAACCCCTTTATTTAACTTTACTCATTAGTTCACAACGAATAGATTTCAATGTTACAATTAGCTAAGCTAACCCACAAATAGACCCCCTTCCTCCCAATTTCCCTTCTCTATCAGAAATTATTATCACATTTTTAATTTTTATTTATTTTTTTAAATTATAATAATGCGTCGGTGAATCACTAGAAATATACTTTTGGGTTGTGAATGGAGATTCTGAATTAATATAATATGTAATGTGGTAGTTACAGGACTTTCTTATACCAAACACGCTTATAGACCTATCCCCCTTCTCAAAATCATTTCATACTAACATTACTGGGTATATGAAATGATTTTGAGAAGGGGTAGGAGGAAAGAGAGTGATCTGTAAAAGCGTGGTTGGTATAAGAAAGTCCTGTAATGGCCACATCATGTATATTTTATTTTCCTTAATTTTTATTAATTTTTCATAAAAACTACCAATAATAAAATAGTATTTTATAATTTCATGCTTTGAAATACGGAAATGTATTTTTTATTGTTTGAAGCGCCATAACTTTTGTCATATTAATCCTATTTTAAAACTAAGGATTATTAGCGATTGGAATTTTAATAAGGAACATTTTTAGTGGGAACCAATTTCTTGATAAGACTAACCGTTTTCGGGTAAATCAAGGAAACGTCTAAAAATATGTAACAAAACTACATTTCAGGACAGTTTTTGGCTTATATCTCAAAAACCAGACTATCTGCGAAAAATCGTATTTCATATAAAATATGTATTTCAGTTTTCTCTACAACTATTACCTGAAAAGATTTTTGATTAAGACATAAACATAAGCGGTATCTTATAAAATGTACTTAGGCCACTGAATAAAGAGGCCTCAATTTTTGTCCAATTTTGGCTAAAACCCAATCAGATCTAAGTTAGCACATGTGACGTTATAAAAACGCACAGACAGGCATCAACGCGAAAAGGGTCAAAACGTGAAAATCCGTTGAAACCTCGAAGTCGGATTTTCGTACGCTTACAATACTTCCTTCAGAGGGTTAATAGGAAATTAATAATATATGTATTTATCACAGGTCTACAATTCTCCCATTAATTTTTTGGTTTTTATAAACATATCAATTATAGACGTTTCCGTTTTTTTTTTTTTTTTTGCCTTATGTACGATGCATATTAACCATATCTCTTGTAAAGGTTTTATCTATTTATTTTAAGACATCCATGGCCCCGGGAGGGAGTTCTACCTACGAAATAAAACTCACTCCCGGACGGGATTCGAACCCGCAAACCATGGTGAGACCATGCGACCAAAGCCCTACGCTTTAGCCCGCACGGCCACCATGGCCCGCAAGTACACCTTTCATCAGTATCTAAACATTTTTTCTATTTTCAGATACTAATGATGACAGTACTTTCCGAAACATCTATAATTGATTACTAGGTTATAAAAAATAACATTATAATGAACATATACATTTTTTGTATGCATTCATGATACATTCATTATATTGGCAATTATTATGACTTTTGATTCCCCGCTTCCTACAGGCCGATTTCAAAAATCAGTAAGGAGTCCTGGATCCACATATGAGGCTATCAGTGCAAAAGTGGCCTAACCCACCTACCTGCCACCTGTTCAATTGAGATAAATGGATTTTTTCTTTAGGCTATTTGTACTGCGCATGCAACTTTGTCGCAATTTTTAGTCAGTATTATAAAATGAAACTAATTACTATTTGAAATGTTAATTGGCTCCATATTTTTGTAACCTTTTCTACTACAAGCGTTTGTGTTGTTCCATCTATAACTTTTTTAATCCTAGTATACTCTATCCCCATATTTCGGTTCTTCTTTCTGACATTTCGAGACCAGTTTACTTCATTTCGAGTTCGTTTTCTGCTTCTGTTTTGCGATTCAGCCGAAGGGAAGTCTCCTGTTTCTGAAATATCACTTTCCATGTCTGAAACATTTTATTCGAGTTCTTAGAAAAACACTGGCTTGAAGTACAAGTAAAAATTTGTAACTTAGTGACTTTTAACACTTAAAAAAAAAAAAAAAATTTATAGATTTTCAATTGATAAAAATGCTAAGATACCAAACGCATTAATTGCTACGAGTAACAATGAGGGAGACACAAAAGAAAACACTTCACAGTGATATGATTAAAAGGCGGCAATTAGTCAGAAAGCGCGGTTGAGCGGGAGGAATCATATGGCCTATGTGGAATAGGCCATTTTTTCATTTCACTTTGATACTTTGGAGGCTTATTTGGATAGGCCAATGTGCTGCCATCTATTGGATAGTTTTAAAAATTAATTGTAATTATATTGATTGACACTGGAGGGCTCTTGGGGCACCAAAAATTGTTATTCTGGGATTTTTCTGTGTTGAGCCCCCTCCTCAGGTCTCCACCTCCCTCCGGCCGCTGAGTTCGCTGAAAAATCAATGAGTATCGTCCTGAATGAGTCCTCGACTCACGTAAAAAGTTCCGTGTCGATAAATTCATACCATCGGGAGTTATCATGTCCAGACATGAATTATTTTTTACATTTTTGAATTCATGGGGTCGGAAAACATGAACATTTGCTTAAAATTCTCTGGTGTTGGGCAAAAGGGCTTGAGTCAGGATAAGTCTTATGATCTAAAGGACCAGTGCATTTAAATATTTTTACCATATGTAACTGATTGTTTATATTTAATACTTTATAGAAATAATATTTCAAGTAACATAAATGTGCTTTACCTGATTTGCAGGAATTTTTCAAACCTTTAGAAATTCCCCTCCTAAAATTCAGATTTGCTGACTTAAGCCCTTTTGCCCAAACAGCCGAGAAATAATAAGTTGACTTAGATGAAATTCACTCATTCTACAGTTTGTGTGTCACTTTAATTTTTTTGAAAAGTTCATTCAATAAGGAACATCATGAAAAAAAATATATATGTATATCGCATAAATATGGGGAAACAATTTTTACGGCTACATCCAGCGAGGAGTTAACCCCCTCCCTCAACTAAACACCCTCTTGCTCTCGACCGATTTGGTTCAAAATGCAATGGTGCATTCTTAGGGAGTTCCACATATCGGGAGCTATCTTGTTCACAGACACACCAGGAACACCTAAATTTTTACTTCCTCTGCTATACGTTATACGCGGAAAGTTATGTAACGGGTCAGAAATTCGATTGAGTTTTCGCCTGAATTAAATTTTTTCCGACCCCTTCAATCAAAAAAATTAATGTCTGACTGTGTGTCTGTGGACACAATATCGATGGAATGAATATATCGAAACGAAATTGTATATGTTAATCCACAACCTCATAAAGAAAACACCACTAATTTTCAGTTGAATCAGCAAAAGGGGGGGGGGGGGGGGGAGGGTGAGAGTTGAGCCCCCTAATTACAATACCCAAATAACTGTCAGTGTAATGAATGTATCAACACTAAATTTTTGAGGGCGCCCGTAGCTCAGTGGTATGAGTGCTTGTCTTCTGAGCTCAAGATCGTGGGTTCGAAACCCGACCGAGGCCATTAGTTTATTTTATCTGGGAGGTAAAATATACTTAAGCACGCCGTCCTTCGGATGGGACGCTAAGCGATGGTCCCGAGCCTGTACGATGTCAGATACTCGTTAAAGGCCCCTACCCTAGGTGAATAAAAATTGAGGGTAGGCAAAATTTACAAAATTTAGGACTTCCACAGTAGAGTCGGGCTCATGTCCACCAGAGTTACGAAAGAGCGCTCTGGTAGTAGTAGTCATAAAACCTAACCTAACACTAAATTTTATAGGAGGATTGAGAGGTTACTGAGTACGGCAACTTAAAGAACTTGGAAAGAATTCGCTGGCGCTGGGGAAGTACAGCGATTCACCGACTCATTTTTTTACACTTTTGGGTTCAGGGGACCGAAAAACATGAAATATCGATGAAACTCATCATCGATTTTTTGACGGATTCCATAAATTCCTCTAAACTATAAAGCTAAAATATAATGTGATGTTTGTGTTTAGAATTGTATGCCTGTCTGTGTGTCTGTGAACACGATAAAAACCCGATAGAATCAATATATCTAAATGAAATTTCATATTGATTGAGAAGTAGAGACCTATTGATCTTCAGTCAAATTGGAAGGTGGGAGAATTAAGGGGGCTTAACACATAAACCCTAATAACGGCCAATATAATCAATGCATTCACAAAAAAAAACACCTTTCCATTTTCAGCCTAATCAGCCTTAGAAGAGGGTTTATTATGGAGAGCAAAAAAATCAATAGGATGCTGGGAAGTACATTGCCGGTGATTCACTTGGAAAAAAGGGATAGATAAATTAAAAATAAGAAAAACTTGTTTTTAATAAAAATTGAGCAATAAATGTTTCATTAAGCATTCTATGAGAATCAAAGAAATAAACAATTTTATTACATCATTTAATATCTTAAAAATGTCAACAAATTTTGATTTAGAAATTTACAGAAATTTAATATAGAAATATTTATGTATTTACAATAGCTAAAATATCTAGTAATTCGTGTTTACATGTTATTTACACATTTTTACATTGCTTATTTTATTTATAATCTTATACAAACCAACATGAATAAAGAGTGTCAGATAAACCCTCCCCCGTTTTCACGATAAAACGGATTATAGAGAATCCGTTTACTTTGAATTTGCCATTTACATAAGCACTGCTTTAAATTTTTTTGCATAAAAAATATACGGGGAAGGGCAAAAGAATCATGATCAGTCAATGTGACGACTGAGGGTTTGAGGAATGCAGATAACAAGAAACCATATAATCGGCTAATTGGTACGCTAAAAATTAATGGAACGGACAAATGTATATTAAAAATAATTTTCTTTACGTTAAACATTTTTTTTAGCGGATTTTTAGAGAAAACAGCATCAGCTAGCGCGGTTCATAAGACCTACGAAAACTGAATAATTCCCCAACAAATCTTTTGAATTTTTAACTGTTGCTAGTTTTGTGTGTAACTGCTGAAGTCATCAAACAACAGTCGAGTCCTAGTTTACCACCATATTGGCCTTGTTACGTCTCTTAATTGTTATGCATTTGCATCTTCAAACATCGTGCTGCCTCAGATTTTAACCATCACCATAGTGACACAGTAAGTAGTATTTTAAGTTCTTATATTATGATTTATATTTAAGCATTATTTAAGTAAGAAGAGAAGATTAGATAGGTACATATGTACATGTTGACATCCAATTGTAGAGAATGTGGTGCAGGTTCTCAAAAAATAATCAATATATGGTGTTAGATCAGAAAAAAAAAATTAATGCTGCTTGTTGCAGTTCTCCCTTCAAGAGTAAGTATAGTATATTTATATAGTGCAGTGTACACTATAATAACTCGAGCTTAACTGCAAGAATCCAAAAGTCATTGCAATAAGGACATGTAGGCTTTTGGCGATGCGTAAGTCAGTGTCACCATGGCAATGTGGAAGAACCATGGACCAGTTACCCAGACTCACCTTGCGTCTTGCCATGAGGCAAAACAATGTATCAAAAAGTTGTGCTTATCGTACCAATCGACAGACCAGATGGTTTTCGCCATCATCCTCAGGATAAAAAATTCTAAAGAAGCCCTATGTCATTAACAATTTGTGAGCCTGAACGTAAAATTGTTATCCAAAAAAAATTAATGGAGTTTATTTGATAGGTAGTTTAAAAATAATGAGTGTAAAAAAGAACCATCTCAGTTCTTTTGTGAAAACGCGACGGATGGTTTACTTGATAGCCTTTTTACTCATATTGCAGGCATATAAATTTAAAATTATCACTGTATCACATTTTTGCCAACGTTTGATTTAAAGAAAGTTTAAAAGAAATGCGGACATTATAATAGAAGAAAATTTGGAGATGTACAAGGTGTCATATTGGAGCAAAGTTCGATTGTTTCAATGATCCTCGGATAGTGGTCATTCTAAGATAGTGACTTGTGGATATCTCGCTCATGGCAATGTCCTTGCAAATAATCAGAAGGTGAGGATCTTCCTGTATGAAAGGGCTATCACTGAACAAGCCCCTGAGGATCTCCGGTATGGGATGTTGGATGAAGTCGGAGCTTCTCGAGTCCACGTTGTTCCAGATGATGAATGAAGAAACTGTAGAGCATCCCCCTGACCAAAGGCAACTCCTTCTGTTGCCTTACACCTTCTCCCTTCTTCTGTAAACCTGCCGTTTTCATCTCACAGTCAAATTTGTTCGCAGTTCTAAAAAAAGTTAAAAAGAAATGAGAATATTATAATGGAAGGAAGTGGGGAAATGTTGGATGTAGTAGCTGTCATATTGCAACAAAGGTTGATCGCATCGATGATCCTCGGATAGTGGTCATTCCAGAAGGACAGTGACTTGTAGTCAAAGGTGGATATCTCGTTCATGGCAATGTCCTTGTCGATGATGAGTAGGCGCGGATCTTCCTGAGTGAAGGGGCTCCACTGTACAGGCCGTCGAGGATCTCCCGAAGATGAGCGTCGGGTGAAGTTCCCAAACAGAGTCATAACCTGGTCGGAGCTTCTCTTGTCCAGGCTGTTCCAGATGATAGACAAAGAACTCCAGTAGGGCATCCCCCAAACCAAAGGCAACTCCTCCTGCTGCCCTACACCTTCCCACTCCTCCTTTTCCCTTAAACCTGCCGTTTTCACCTTATAATCAAATCTGTACAAATAAGTCGCACCTTGACGACTCATAAAGTTGCCAATTTTCACAGTCACTGATCCATATTTCCTATCATTTATTAAATCCAGATATTTCTTTTTATGTTCCTCTTTATCGACTGGCATTGCAGGTTTATAATAAAACGTAATAGATTCTGGCAAAAAATCTGACAAAACACATGTTTCATTATCATTTTCAATAGTTACCTCAGACTTAATATAAGTTTTAATAAAATCGTCAAAAGTCTCTTTAGTCAAATGGTTAATGTCAGGGATTTCTTCCATATTTGTGTATCCAGTGAGCAAAGGAACGTTGTTAACGAAACCATTTTGAACCATTAAGCTTTCTGGATCATTTTGAATAAATGCTTCGGATATGTTCAAATAGTTTCCGTCGACGACTGGTCCCCATTCCTTGTCTTGAGCGAATTTTAACAATTCATCCGCCGTTTTTGACTGAAGACACTTTAACAGAGTAGACATTTTGCATTTGAATGCTTTGGCGATTTCCTCCAAATTGTGTGGTTCTTTGATAACATTAGGAGAGAGGAAATTTCCACTCATGATAATGGCTTGGGTGAATTTCCCGGAAGACAACTTTGAGAGTAGATGGAGAGAAACGCTAACAGCTCCGGCGGTGTGTCCCCAGAGAGTAACGTCAGAGCTGGATCCGTTGAAAAGATGGATATGTTCTGATACCCAGTCGATGGCTGCGAGCTGGTCGAGGAGACCAAGGTTCCCTGGCGCTTCCTTGTCCATCGTCGTCAGAAACCCGAAGATGTTCAAGCGGTAGGCCGCTGTCACCACAATTACCTGTAACCGACAACAAAACAATAAGTAGGTATCGACAATCTGGCTATAGGCGGAGCCACGAGTTAGTGGGGGCTCCCCTTCACTGACACTAGCCTTCCGATATCCCCACATAATAATATTTTTATTATTCTTATATTTGAATAAATAAATAAATAAATAAATATATATATGTATATATATATATATATATATGTATATATATAACATTTATTCGAATATAACAATAATAAAACTGTTAACCATTTTTAACCAGTGCGACTGGATGTTTTATTGTGGAGCGATATTGGCTAGTGGCTTACCATACCCCACCATTGGGTCTTTTTATAGATTATTGAATCTATGTACCTTTTGTTTGAGGGCTATGGCGGATCCGTCCCATAGGTTGGGTGAACCAACCTTGAAGTCTCCCGGATGGAACCAGATCAGAACAGGCCATCCACCTTCCTTCGGTCCTCGACCTTAACAACACACAAACGTAAAGTAGAGAGTTCTGGGGAGAGGGAGATTGTTAACACAAAAGTATGGAGAAATAAGAGCAATTTTAGGCAGAGTTAGGATGTAAGGTTCTCAGATAGAACCTTATGCATACGTCGCAAACTGGTCCATTTTTGAAAAAACCCTGGCCAAAATTAATTTTATCGATTACGTTGTTTTGCCTACAGTTGGAGCTCCGGGCAACCCGTAAGTGTGCCAAGTTGAACAACCAGAGTCCATTAATATTATTATTTTTTCCATTTAAAAAAAAAAAGCTTTTAAAGCAAAATTACATATCGCAAAAGTCAGATAAAATATCTGCCGTGATAATTCGTAAATAATATGCAACATTTTAGATAAATTAATTAAGTTATTATTTTACTAATAAATAAATAAAAATGTATTTAACGTGTTTTAGAAATTTGACAAATTAATTAGAATAGACATGTTTAGACATCAAGAAATTACAATGAGCATTAAGAAGACAAATATTGTAAAGTAATTCAATAAACATTATCTGCGACCACCTGCTACCTTGATGTTGACAAACAAATTAAATTAGAAACTGTGATGTTTACTCATTTGGATTTATATTCCTTTCACATTTCAAACCTCAGTCTTTTATTAGATGTGAATGATAGAGGAGCTGTTTTTCGTTTATTTAAAAGTGATCAAAAATCACTATTAAAAAACCATGGATTTCCAAATTCTTTGCAGCGATTTACAGGATAAATATTAAAGGGAACGAAGCAGCAGCTCAGCTTTTGAAATTTGCAACGACGAGCAAAGTGAAGTGAAGAGAATTCTATTGGATGCAATGAAAAATAAAAAGATCAAAGACCCCGCAAAATTAACAGGAGCCGAACCAGTAGGAAGTAGTATAGTTTAATTTTTTTTTTGTTAATTAAAATAATTTTTTTCCTAAAAAAAATATATATACAATATAAAAATCTATTTTAAAGACAAAAACATTTTATTTTCGAATAAGTACTTATATACATTGAAATTGAGTAGGATTTGAAATTTTGACCAGGCTTTTTCAAATATAGACCAGTGTGCGTCGTAGGCAAATAGTATCTATGTAGATTATCGAAATTATTCAATGTATAAATGTTTATTATAAAAATCTGACTTTCCCGTCAGCCCTAAGTAGTAGGACACCAAAACAGTTTCTCGTTTACAACAAAGTAAAAATATTCTTTCATGTAAACAAGTACCAATTGAGGGGTTCATAAAGTCCAAAAAATGAAATTTTCAGGAGATAAAAAATTTTTTCGGGCTTCTAAGGCTGTGAGATACATTGCCAAAACTTACCCTGGCAGATCAACATTATTCTGATACTGGGCAACCTATATTAGAACTCATTCTTCCTGCGGCTAAGCCCCGTACTTGGTAAAATTTTATATGTCCTAAACATGGTTAGTTTTTTCATAAAATTTTCCTCAACATGGGTCGTTTTTGTAGCAAGTAGCAGTTCCCATCTCCCCTTGAATGTTTAAATATGGAAAGAAAAGGATACAATCAACTTATAAAATCATTAAAAAAATATATTTACAGTGATGAAGACAAGTGTCATGCTGGAATAAAATAAAATAAAATAATAAATAGAACAGATAAAACAATAATAAATCTAATCATCTTCTTCACTGCCGTATCGATGTCACTTTAAGTTTCCTTTCAGCGTTGCATAAAACCTTCTGCTCTCCATGCAAATATATTTGTCGTTTACATCATTCAGCTTAGCCTGACTTATTGAGATCTATTCGACATAAGCTCGCGAGAGTTCCTTGTCTTATTTCTAATGTCTATCTGCCTCCAGGAGTCATAGTACCACTCTATAAGTCTTTTTTTTTAAGAAACTCATAGTTTCTTGAGCATCACAGCCCCTTCTTATTCTTTGCAAAATAGGGTTCGACTGTTTCTTTTATATTGAAAACGACATGATTTTTTATCTTTATCACGTTGAACGGGCTAGGCTTTGTACGACAAATTTTCATAATTTATCCCATTCTTCAGGTGTCTCCAAGGTGACAGTTCTTTTCTTTTTTTTTATAATCGAGAAATCATGGTCATTGGGGCAGGAACGAGTGCCCTCTGATGGGGAACATGTAGGTTATTGATTCAAACATCTTGAGGACATGTACCAAAAAGTTAACGAATAAAAACGCTTAGAACACGTCAAGTAAAAACAGCGTAGAAATAACTTTATCACAAATCGTAAGTTTAAGAAAAGCAAGTCACATCTACTTTCCTGTCAAAAACAACCCATGTCCATGGACGCCAATTCTTTTAGCCCCTTCATCAGTTCTTGTGGCAACAAGCATTACCTGTCAACGAGTTCTATCATACACCAACAGAATGCGCGGCCATCTCCTAATTGTTTTTGATATGGACCCCTCAATTCTGATGTCTAGCAAGGACTGTCTGATTTTATATTGTTGGGACATAAGTTACTAATTATAAATTGTAATTTATTATAACAAAACATATATTATGTTAAAGATCACAAAATTATTTCCGATTTTAGAGACATTGTTTCATTTTATTTTAGGTTATTATTCACGAATATACCATCAAGCTATACAGTCTCAATTAATTTTCATTCTTTATTTTTCATTTTTCGAACAATATTTCGTCTTTTTAATAGACATTTCAAGTTCATTAAAATTTTCTGAAAAACATATTAACATACAATTACTTATAACTTATACCATGTCATTTTGGCTTACATTTAATCTTTATCATTAATTTAAGTACAATTAATTTTTAAATATATATTTCTTACATAACGTCAAAAATTGTTTGATTTAAATCATTCTTCGTTATTAAACAAAGTGTGTCATTTATCTATATCTTTCTTTTATCTTTTAACATTGTTCTCCTAGAATCAAAATATGTAAATTCTTTAATTTCTCACAATAAACCTACTCAAAAAACCATTTATTTATTATTTGCATAATACAATTTTAAATAATTACCTACGTACCATAAAATTTTTGGGTTCCTCAAAAAATGTTATGGTAATTATTTAAAATTGTATTATGCAAATAATAAATAAATGGTTTTTTGAGTAGGATTACTGTGAGAAATTAAAGAATTTACATATTTTGATTCTAGGAGAACAATGTTAAAAGATAAAGAAAGATATAGATAAATAATTGTACTTAAATTATTGATAAAGATTAAATGTAAGCCAAAATGAAAAAATGGCATGGTGTAAGTTATAAGTAATTGTATGTTAATATGTTTTTCATAAAATTTTAATGAACTTGAAAATGTCTATTAAAAATACGAAATATGGTTAGAAAAATGAAAAATAAAGAATGAAAATTAATTGAGACTATTATGTCTTGATGGTATATTCGTGAATAATAGCCTAAAATAAAAAAAACATATATTATTAAAAAAACTACCAAACTTTACAGGAAGGTAGTAGTTGGGGTCAGAAGCGCATGCGCCAACCAGTAAAACATTTTAAATTATATTTGCCCTACAAACAGTTAGGCAGATTACTTTAAAAGTTTTATTCTGTTTCAATTGGTAGATACTTGTATTCTTTTGTTTATTTCTTATGATATTATTCTTAGGGGACGTATGTCCCTGACTAGAGATTATTTTTCTTTGATTTAATTTGAAACAGCCAAAAAAACTCAAGCTGACTCAAACCATTTACTCCCTCAATTATTTTTAAGTTCTGATGTTGTGCAATACTTATAAAACTAAATATATCTACTAATATTGTCTATATTTCGCACATTATGACATATGTAAAAGTACTGTCAAATCATCTTGAAAAACTTCTGGAAAAATTATTTACCATAATTTAAATTATAATTAAAAACTACATCGGCTGAATTTATTATTAGTATTATTTTTGTACCCTTTTTTTTTCTAGTATTTTGTTATTAATTTCATTGTTTACTATAATCAAATATGTGTCCACTGTTTATGTGTCTAATTTATAAGCTGTCTTGATGTATACAATTTTATGACGTATCCTATTACCATTTTATGAATTTTAACGGAAATAAATGTTATTATTATATAAAGGGACTTCTGAATCCCGATTTCCAGTGAAAACTCAATATCGAATTTCTGAAAGATTATCAAATTTTTCCAACACTTCGAGCATTAAAAAATCGTATAAAAAAAATGTCTACACAAAAATATCTAAAGGATGAAAATGCAAATCTATCTAAAGGATGAAAATGCAAATAAAAAGTTGTCGGTGAATCACCGGCATTGTACTATCCCCAAAAGGAAATAATGAATTAACTTTTCGCTCACCCTCCAAAACCAGTCAATAGTTGACTTACATAGAGGCAAGCTTTGCTCCATGTGTAATAACAAGCAAGATGAAGATGTGTTTCACTTTATTGCCGTATACCCCATCTTAAGGGAATTTCGTCTCATCTATTTTAGTAAAGCAGAGTTAAACTATGCTCAGTTTATTGAATATGTAAATGGACGAAATTACAAAAGTTTAATTAACTATTGCAAAGCCGCCTGGAATTATAGATTTGAGCTGGTTTCAGAGTTTAATTATTAGTGATATATAAACAGCAAGATGTTTTTTTTATTTTTATTTTTATTTTTTGTTAGTTTTTTTTTAAAGGATCATTTAGGTTAATTTTGTAAATTACTGCATTTGTATTTGTATTTGAATTATATGTGTGAGTAGAAATAACCTCATAGAGATAACCTCTCAGACGGTCAATTTGACCATGAGTATTGTCTTTCAATATTATTATTAATAATGTACATCTGTAAAAAGAAAAAGAAATAAAGACTATTATTATTATTATTATTACATAGAGGCTCCTAAATTCTCATACTAAATTTTGTTATTGGGGTTTTTGAGTTGAGCCCGCTTCTCTTCTGCCAAATCCGCTGACAATTTATAAGTATCGCCCTGCCGTTCGGCAGTTATTAAAATTTTGGAGTTAAGCCTCTCCCCTAATCCCCTCCTCCCCTTTGGTCAATTTGGCTGAAAAACAATAAATTTTATCGTTAGATGGTTCTGGTTTCACATATAAAATGTCGTGTTGATACATTCATTCTATAGGGAGTTATCGTGTTTACAGAGACACTGACAGATTTTTTTTTTTTCATATTTGGAATCTAGAGGTCGGAAAAAATGAAATTCCGTTGAAAACTCAGCATCGATTTTTTGACAGATTACGTAACTTCCCCTATACTTCATATAGCTGGGAAAGTACAAAAAAATGTGCAGATTGGTGGTGCACTGAATTTTCCCTTAGGGCTGTTTGTGAGCTTGATTTGAGAAATGTCACTAATTAGATTAAATGAGTTTTAGTTCTATGTAGTAGAAGAGCCCAAACAGGCCTATGGGAATGTTCCATGCAGCTCCGACCTGCGCTTTAATAAAAGAGATAATCAGTTGGTATAGTAGCCATGGCAACAGTGCTTCTCAGTCTAAGTAATTTATTATTATATTATTTGTTATTATGTATAACAGTAGGTGAACCTGCTAGTTTCTATATATGTTGGCATAGAGACGCTTTCCGAATAATTAATATATCTTAGAGAATTATTTCGGAATAAAACATGAGCGAGATCTAGTAGAGCACCTCTCAACTATTTGCTACAGCTTTTAGAAACTAACAGAGAGCTCTGCTGACTATAAATCTGAATGAACTGACAATACAGGACACCAAACTATTGCACCCCAGGGATAGGTATGAATAAATCTATTAATACTACTTTTAATTATTTTTATTTGATACTAAAGACTTGCATTTGTTCTTATATATTCGAAATGAAGTAATCATGGAGTTGAGTGGTTTATAGATTCAGTTAAAGGAAAAATAAAGCATAACAATTTATTCACTAGTCAGAAATATGAATAGATTCATCAGCTACTTTGAGTCCTATCTAGACGGACGACTGACATGCAACCCCCATACACGACTAAAACGACAGGAGCTGAACAGGTTTAGTCTCAGCAGACAATCCAAACTTTCTATTGAATACAAACTAATACTCACCATATACAAGACATAGTAAGGTATATAGACAAACGGACTCGAATTATGGGGTCGTGCTAAGCCATCTAATGTATCCAGTCCTTCCAATCCAAGACCCTAACAACAATTGTTGATGCACCCTTCTATGTTTCCAACCTTACCCTTCATAATGGTCCCGCTTCTCTAAATTCCATGCGAACCTTTCCTCCCATGTCAATCCCGTCGCTTGAGTCTTGTCCTCCCGCTCCCATCCAGATAATCCCCCCGAATGCTGACGCGGTGCTGGCCGAGAGATCTGCTAATTTAAGATAGTAAATATGTATGAGAGTGCTGGTGGTGACCAGCTTCTCCCCTCATGTATCCGCACTTTCAGCTTTCCTTCCTTCTTGGTCTATCTTCACTGCTATGCAGTGTATAGGCGGAGCAGTATGGCAGGGGGATTCTGACCCCTGCTCACCAGAGAAGAAGGGTGTGCAAAGGTTGAGATTCGCCCGCGAACACCTGAATTGGACTACTGATGATTGGTGGCGAGTATTATTCTCAGATGAGTCCAGATTCTGCCTAAGGTCTCCAGATGGACGTGAACGAGTATGGAGGAGGCCGGGGGGAGAGGTTTACTTACTTACTCTATGTAAGTTTTCATCCCGAATCAGGTTTGGCGGAGGTTCTGTGATATATATATATATATATATATATAACCTGTTAAAAATAAAACCGTGATACCTAAATAATCATATATTATATGATTATTTAGGTATCACGGTTTTATTTTTAACCTGGGTGCTGGAGGGTTGTTTATCATGGAGCGATATCGGAAAGTAGCTTTCCCACACCACTCAGGACGTTTAACTTATGATCTCTGCTGTAGTAATATAAATACCTGAAATAAACAGTGCAAACAAAATACGAATAATAGCAATATCTGGAAAAAGTAAGTACACCCATAGCCATAAGTATTTGCCAAAATTGTTACTTAGCCCCTACCCAGACCTCCTCTATATGCTCTTATAATTTAGTCTAATAGAAAACAATACTTCAATAGTTGTAAGTTGAATACAATAATTTAAAATATTTCATAAATAAAGTAAGCTGCATTTTGGAATATTTTTGATCAGGAAGTTAGGGTATCAAACAAGGCTTTTATTTACTCTTTTTAAGTATCGCTTAACCACAATGGAAGCTTACATAATTTCTGCGCCAGGGTGGTAGGGGTGGTTAGAGAGGAGTACGGGTAACATAATCTGACACGGATATATTCTAAGACTTGCATTAATTCTACAGCATTGGAAAGAGGTAATGTGCAGTAATAACTAAATTCAATTAGAGGAAACATTTAGAAAAAGTTCTATTTTCATTTTCATGATTATGATTAATTAATTAATTGCTTTCCCTTTAACTGAATTTATTTATTTTTGCATTCAACACCAGGATTACTTTTTTTCAACTCTAGAAAACTAATGGAAATATTAAGTGCCATAAAAAATTAATTAAAATAATAAATAAATTGAAAAACACCACTGGTAGCAACTAAGCCCTTCCCATTTTAATCATCAGTATAAGAAACGTTCAGTATAAAAAAAATTAAAACATTTCTTAAAGAATTTTATTGTAAAACTAGTTTCAATATTTACAATTAAAAAAATTAGTTACACAAATTTTGGGTCCGACTCTGTGGCTATGCGTGTACATCAGTTTTGGGTATCTCTACATTTTAATTGTTGAAACGAAGTGTTACCCAGTATTTTCGGAAAATAATCATGCATGATCTTAGAACACTATTGAACAATTTATTATTTTTTTCAATGCATGTATTTTTTTAACCCGGATTACAGATACAAATACATTCCAAATATTTCCATCAACCTCAGTTAAAAATAATTACACAACTTTGATGGGCATGAACAAATAATCAATTTTTTTTACGATTAATTTATACTTTTAATATATGTATTATATTTTTTTGGGCATTTAAGACTTTCATTAGTTTTATAGGGTTGGAAAGAATCCTAAATCCTGGTTGTGATGCTTTAAATTAAATTAATTCAATTAGAGGGAAAAAAAAGAAAATGGAATTTATTCTAGTGACTAATGAAATAAAGGTTTTTCTTTATTTCTCTTTACTTAATTTATTTATTTAAGCACTTGAGACCAGGATTTTTTTTTTTTTTTTTTCGACCCTCACCTAAAGCAGCTTACTGACATTTTTCTAATGGAGAATGATATAAGAAAAGAAAAGAAAAGAATGTTCACAAATCATGATTATGTTTTGTTTACTGGATTGATAGGCTACAGACTGAGTAGAGGCATCCACTAATTTTCTACTAATACTTATGGCTCTGTAGTTTGTTTTTCATAAGTTGGAATTTGTCAGTGAGAGAGGGCTAAGCTTAAACCGTATTCAATGTTAATAATATCGATGAACAATATGTTCGATTTTTTTACATTTGTTTTGGCATCCGAAACTTGCATTAGTTATACAGGGCTCAAAAAGAAGTAATATTGGTGTTGTACTTAGATTAAGTAATTCAATTAGAGGAAAAATAAAACAAAATCTATTCAAATTGACTAATGAATACAGTTTTTTTTTTTTTTAATTTTTCCTGTAACTGAATTTATTTATTTAAGGACTCAACAACAGAATTAGGTCGTTTCAACCTGATAAAACTAATACAAGTCATAGGTAACAAAAAAAGTAATTAAACATAAAAATAAATTGAAAACATATTGTACACTAATCATCTAATAGAATTCAATGTTGTCGGCTAATGGGTAAATGGGGAGGTGTAACCTTAACCTGATCCCTAACCTAAATTATGAAAAAACAAACTACAGTGGGGTGTACTCACCTTGGATATGGCTTGTTTGTTCAGATCCTTATAAATTCAGTTAAGTTTCCCATCCTCCAACCTAGGATCATGTAATTGTGAAAATAATAAATTTCTGTGTAGTTTGGTTAGGTGATACTTCGTTCTTGAAGTATGTGAGGGAAAAGGGCGGCATTCTTCAGTATGTTCCAAAACTATTGGCTCATTCATCATTATGACAAAACCCGACCTTTTGTAGTTGCTTGTTAGTAACTAATGTTTTGAAAGTAGATAGTACATTCTTCAATGATGATTCTTCACCTCATAAACTCCAAGCTACAAATATTTAGATATATTAAGAAAAATTATCTCCTGAACAATATGAATAAACAAATTGGGTGGATTTACATTATATCATTGGTTTTCTCGTGCGAGCAGTAAATTAAAAAAACAAAAAATAAGCACTATGAGGTACATATGCATAAAAACAGGGCTGGTCAATTCCTCTTAGAATATTTGTGGCGTCTCTTTTCAAAACCGGCCATCTCCAAAAATCAAATTTTTTCAGGAAATGAAAAAAACCTGTATTTTCATAACCGTTCCCATTATTCTCTTGAATATTTTTTTGTAATATCAGTTAAGCCAGAAATTAACGGTAAGCACTTGCAGGAATTAATAAAGTAATTAGGTAGACAGTTATTAATTAATTAATTTTGGAGTTGGCCGGTTTTGAAACGAATTGTGTGGATATGGCCGGTTTTGAACCAAACATTTTGGAAAATTGGTAGTTTTTTAGTCATAAAATTTGATAATGATTACGATTCACACAAGAGAGCCATCCATGTTGACCGTGCGGGCTAGAGCGTAGGGTTTTAGTCGCATGGTCTCACCTTGGTTTGCGGGTTCGAATCCCGCCCGGCAGTGAGTTTTATTTCGTAGATAAAACTCCCTCCCGGGGCCATGGATGTCGTACATAATTAGGTAAAACACCATTATAAGAGTCATGGCTAATATGCATCGTACATGAGGCCAAAAAAAAAGAAAAAAAAAAATCACATTAGGAAAGTAATAAAAAACTTCTTTGAACAAAATAAATGAAATTTATTATTGTTGGTAACTATAGTTACATTGACTTATTTTTTTGGCAACATTTATTACAACCACATGAGGTAACTTAGTTTCAATGACGAGAAGACCACCAAAAAATCGCTTTTCCCTTGTCGATTTCCACGAGGCTGAATCACTTTTCCGCTTTCTAGCATGCTCGGGTGACATATCAACAGGCGAAATATCCATTTTAAAAATATTTAATAAAAAACAAACCGGATAACACGAGAAGAATCGACAAAAACAGAATAGATAGAATGTAACAGAGCTGTTATCAGTGAGAGCGCCCTGGCGGTCGTTGATGACAACTGGAGTTGGCCGGTTTTGCTCAACCTTAAACTTCAACACATCATTTTATACGCCAAATAGCCGCTTTTGAACAAAAAAAATTTACCATTCGATGCAGGGCAAGATGAAGAATAACTTAAAAAAAAAAAAAACGGTTTTCTCATTTTAATGGAGATGGCCGGTTTTGAAAAGAGACGACTGTAAAAATTGTTTTTTCTATATAAACCTAGAAAACATCGTAGAATGAAAGTATAAAGACAATTATATGGAATATCCTAGTCTTTTTTGTATTTTCTATTGTACAATATACACTTCAGAAGATCCTATACTGATTCAATAAAAGGACCGACGAGAGGGTGAAAATTTTAATTCTTCGGATACATAAATATGAAAAAAAACTGATCATTTATCATACACAAATCATATCCTGTATCCGAGAGAATACAATTTTGACCCTCCCGTCGATCTTTTTAAAGAAGTATATATTTTAGGATAAATGTCCTCAATTTGTTCTCAAGAACAAGAGGAATTGCGAGCTATTATTTATCGTAAAAAATAATATTTAGACCCAGATAAAACAATTATGTACTTAGTGAAAAGTACGAGAAAATAACAGTATAAACTGACCTGCTTGATTTATTATGTTTCCCAGTTCTATCTATCCAATATATGTTTTAATAAACAGTGCTTTCGTATGTGTAATGTTCTAAAGAAAAAAAAAAAAAAAAAAATAGGTTTTAATTGTTTTTGTGTTAATTTGTGCACTAGAAATGTATATTTGATACATTACAAGGCTGCAATCATATTTCATAAGTTTTTCCCTCAATGGGGTTTTTTCCGACATTTGGTACCCCAAACGAGATGCCATATGAGATGAATTTTGTAAAGAAATTAGTGGGTCGAAATAAAAAAACATTATTTTTGCAATATAGAGACATGAAAATACACAACAGTAATATTTTTCCCAACGGATTCTGGGGGTGGATTGGAAAGGATGAATTTTAAACATGCCAATCCATGAGCGTAATGCGCACAATAAAGACAAAATAAATCACATAAATAGCACATTTTTGTAACAAAATAAAACTCGTATGTGACAATAAGATGTTGGATGTGGTTGTCATAAAAGTCATCTAACCGGATACCTATGAGAAAACAACTTACTATATTTCTATAATATAATACAATTTTTAATAATCTGTTCCTCTGACAGCAGATCTGTTTTCTCGATGAATTTAATTCCCGCCTCCTCCGTGAAAATAAATATATTTTCTAATTCGTCACATGAAACTTTTTCAAGTACCACACATTTTGATTATAAAAAAAATAGACACCTCCCCCCCCCCCCCCCTCCCCCCCCCCAACTTTGCCCACAATTTAAAATTTTTAAACGGTTATAGTTGGACCATCCTTGAATTTGGTTGGACCATGCAACTTTCGTGAATATATATTTAATCATTTTCACACAGTAATTGAAAGAAAAAGTTGACCTCTTGTCATGTGCGAACAGAGGTCAAATCAAAAATCCCAGCTTTAGCGGAAATCTGCACTACCACACCGTTTATTTGAGCCATCACTTGCCTTTCAATGTTGCAAAATTATTAAGCAGTTGTTTTTGCATGTTTCGTATTAGAATATATAAAGTTAATTCAAGTACCTTCGGGTACGAATACATTCAAGAAGAGACAATCCTCGCTGAACTTAAGCATGTGAGAACCACCGAAGAGTTTGTCCGTCAGTTGAAGTCTATCCCCAAGATTCTTCTCAGGGTCCTGTAGACAGGAAGGTTGGTACTCCGTTGCATTCTTCACCCCCAGCCATGTAGGAAGTGTGCCTTTCTGTGGGGGACGGAGTCTGTTCTCGTCCACGGGAGGCTGCGCGAAGGGAATACCTAAAGTTATACAGATTAAGGTAAACACTTTGAAACAGTAGCTATATCACAGGAAATAATGCGACCAAACACAAACAATTTTTTTTAAATATATGTGATTTCGCAGGACTGTCTTATATCACCCACATTTGCACAGATCATTCTCTGCCGTTACTTAGTATATAAAAGTAATGTGCAGCGTTTTCTTTATTCCATTGTACAGCATAATTGTGACTATCACATATTCACTTACCGCAGTATGAATAGATTTTGAGAGGAGGGAGTGGAAGGGAGAGAGATCTGGGTAAAAGAGCTTTGTATAAGAAAGTCCTGTTATCATATAATTTATGGAACCATTCCCCCCTCCTTAATTTAAATATCAAGTAGCTAAGAGTCTCATGATTGTAGAAATGTTTTGCCAACTCACATTTAGAGAATACTATAATTTTCATTTGTAAACAAATTTGTTTTTATTCACTTTAAATTCTATTTTACATTTATATAATTCAAGAGTTCTACCTATATAAATACCAACACTTTACTGTTGGCTTCACTTTATTAGATTATATATATATATTTCTTTTTATATTAAATATAAACAGATATTTACAAGATAATAATAAATTTTATTATTATCTTGTAAATATCTGTTTATTAGAATGTATAGAGCATATGTAGGCAACAACCGGCCCGCTGTAAGATTTGGTCCGGCCCGCGAGACATTTTGAAAAACCCAATTAAAAAAAAAATAATATTACACTACTTACTCACACTCACATTTCAAAAACATGGAAGTCTGTTTCAATTTATTTGCTAATCCAACAAAAAGTAATGTCCAAATTTTCCAATAAACTCGCAAATGGAGTTGATCGAGATTCAAGAAAACTCACTCCTAAAATCTAAATTTGAAGATGTGGAGTTGTGCGATTTCTTCAAAAAATACCTCGAAGAAGACTATTTTCCGCAGCTTAGAAAATTCGCAAGAAGATTGATTTGTGCGTTTGGCAGTACTTATAAATGCGAACTGTTCTTTTCAATGATGAAAGTTAATAAATCAAAACATCGTACAAGGCTCACTGAAGATAATTTGGAAAATTCTTTACGTCTTTGTATCAGTGGAATTAATCCAAACATCAATGGATTAGTTTCCCAAATTCAAGCTCAAGTGTCTCATTGATTTCGGTGTCGCTACTTAACTTTCGTAGTTTGTAATAATTCCAAATTTCACGATTTAATTATTATAATATTGTACCTATTTTTTTTCATTTCATTTTGTTATTTTAATAAATTGTATTATAATAACATTGTCTTATTATTTCATGTCTGATATCTATCGCTAAAAATTATGAACATTACTTTAAAGTCCGACGTTATTTTATTTTGAACCATCTACGCGGCCCATGAACGTATTTGCACACTAAAGTTTGGCCCGCAACATGTCAAAGGTTGCCCATACATGGTCTAGAGTAACAAAAACAAGGGATTCCCCGTCACTACCTAAAACCCCCCTCCATAACTGTACCTTCTGTCAACCAATTCTATCAGTTTATAAAGTGACTGTTGATAATGCCTTAACACGGCGAAACTAGTTGAGTATTTGAGAATATATAGTGAAGTTTGATAAAGAAATTGTGTATTTTAATTATCTATTTCTTTAATTATCTATATCACATATATTTTATTTTTTCTTTATTTTTTATCCTTTTTAATAAAAAACTAATAATAATAAATGAATATTTTAAAATTCGTTGCAATGTGTTACAATATGTACACTACTTAGAAATATTTCCTACAGAAAGTTATTGTACATTCTCTGAGGCGCTATAACCCAAATCGGGGGGCATTCATATAAAATGAGTTTGAATTTTCTCTACAACTTTTATTTGAAGACATTTTTGATTAGGTCATATCTTGTAAACTAAATAAGTTCCTGAAGTAAAGTGGTCGTTATAGTTTAAACATTATATAGAAATATTTTCTATTTATTACTATTAATTAAATATTATTAATGTACATCTGTAAAAAGAAAAAGAAATAAAGATGTTTATTATTATTATACAAGAAATAATAAGCAAATGTGATACATAATACGAGACTCACCAAAACCTTTTTAACATTTCTAAAACTTTGCTGCACTTTATTCCATTCTTATAGCAAAATTTAATGCAAATTCTCTGATCCATTTTGTAAACAAATAAATAATCGCCGATCGTATCAAAAGAAATGTAACCTCTTTGACAGCTGGCAGCAGACTAAACATCCGGTTTGGGAAACAATGTACAGATACTTTTCAGAAATGTTTACCAACACAACAACGAAAAAATCACGCGAATCTGACTAATACAATCCGCGAAATTACAAAATTCCCGTTACTTTTTGAACACGTGTTGAATGTTGAAAGAGAAATCATTCATTAATGACACTCCATTATCTTGATATTACGGATGAGAAAGATAGAAATTAAAATATATATATATTAAATATATATTTGGACAACTCATATCAGACTGAAACGCACAGACCTCAAAAGACGATTTGGACGACTGAAATCAATCATCGGACGACGATCGACATTATCGCTTGAAAACAAACTTCACATTTACAACACTATACTAAAACCCATCTGGACTTACGGAATCGAGATATGGGGATCAGCCAAAAAATCAAACATACAACGCCTTCAGTCATTACAATCCATCATACTACGCCACATTGCCAATGCCCCATTTTACGTTTCCAACCTCACATTACATAATGACCTCAACATCCCATTTATACCTTCTGTTATCAAGACACGATATCAAAATTTTCACGACAAACTCCATCATCACGCCAATCCACTTATTCTCCAATTATCCACGAACACTCTCCCCACAAACCCACCAAGACGTCTAAAGCGGGCATGGCAGAGGGACCTGCTCCAGGACTAGCCTGGACTCCTCTTCGGTCACGTACCTCAGCAGTACAGCGACACACTTGCCACAGCACATCATCACGATCACTAGTGACAAATGTTGTCGTTGTGAATATGTAAATAAATAAAATAAAATAAAAAAAAAAAAATATATATATATATAAAACAAAAAAAAATAGTTAAATGATAATGAATGCATAAGGAAGCATTTAGATAATTAGTGTTCAATTCTCTAGTAGGTCTCGAGGTCATTGGCGCCTCAGTCTCCGGAACATGAACATTAGGAAGGGTTCTTGTCTCAAGTCTGCGGACTAAAGGATTAGGGTGAAAGGAAAGGGTAGAATGGAATTTTCTGTAGCGGGATTTAATTACATCCCTTACAAAGGGAATCTGCAGGTCTTTGTGAAGGATAGCATTAGAGACGTAGAATGGAGCGTTTGTGATTTTACGAAGGATACGGGATTGTAGGGTTTGGATTCTATCACAATTCGAAGGTTTAGTTGAGCCCCAGAGTTCAGCTCCATACGCCCATATTGGCTTCAGTAATTGGTTGTAAATGAGTCTTTTATTACTTAATGTAAGTTTCTATCTGTTGTCTAAAAGTCGTAATAAGAGTTTGTATCGTCTATTAAGTTCTTGTATTTTAAGTCTAGTATGAGGATTCCATGTCAGGCGTCTGTAAATAAATAACCCAAGGTAGCGGATCCGATTCGCATGGGGAAGGGGTGTGTTATAAAGAGTGACAGGAGGACTTGTAGCACGACATAGGGTGAAGGTGATGTGTGTACATTTCTTATCAATGAAAACTGACATTATTGCAGAGATATTGTGAAATAATTCAAATGGACTTGAAAAATAAAATAAAACTTGTTTATTTAAGATATTGTCTAATTTCACTAACTATATACACATGGGAGTACTTTCGGTATTTCTACCATCCTCAGCCAAAAGCATAAGAGTTTGACTAAGTTAATTTTACAGAATGTCAGCCTCTCGAGGAACCCATTACCCTCCTTACTGGTGTTCCCCATGACGTCAGACATTCCTAACTAAGCTAAATTGTCATGCTGTTAGATATTTTATGACAAGGCGGTCCCCATATGGGAGACAATTCAAACAAAGACTCAAAGAACATATATCAGAAATAGATACTAACATGGACACAACACACAACATAACAAAATCAACATTTACACAACACATCAACCAACACAAACATACATTTGATAAAGACATAGGCATAAAATACCTTCATTTCTGCGAAAAAAAGCCCATTGCTCAACTCATTAGAACAATTAGAAATAAACAGAACTTTAAAAAATGGAAATTGTATGAACGACCAAACCAATCTAAAATATTCCCCTTTACTGTCACCAATAATATGACCCTCCAGTCGATGTGCACATGTACGTTTAAATATACATAGAATTTACCAATATATACTATATATATATATATATATATATATATATATATATATATATATATATATATATATAACCATATTACCATATATATATATATATATATATATATATATATATATATATATATATATTTACCAATATATATATATATATATATTCATATATATATAAATATGATTTATCTGAATCCTGCCAATATATATATATATATATATATATATTGTAGCATGTCTACCCTATAGATAATGCTCAGAACTGGCGATGTCTATGAGAGGATCGCGATCGCTAGGAGCAAAGTATGGGTTGTGTGGTGTTGAATAAACGAGAATTGCATTTGGAAGAGAATGCTCGGAACCAACGATGCTTGCGAGAGAATCGCGATCGCTGGGAGCGAAAATAAAGAATAATAGAGACACAATGGAAAGGAAGCCAAGATAATTGTCTACATCCGGTGTATAAGGAATAAGCAGTAAAGGTTTTTTTTCTTACTCCAGGTTTTCACACAACTAGAGGCAGATGTTAATTGGTAATATGCGATTGGCTGGAAATAAAATGGGCGGAGTCCGACGACGAATCAAGTCTCGAGAACTGTCCCCTACCACGGTCGGATATCGGAAGCCACTCCCCGTTTTACTCATTCTTCGTTCATATCTTGGTGGATCACCACGTTCCTCTCTTTGTAAAGCCTAGTTTCAGTATGTGAAAGTACTTTCTTCGCTCATGTCTTGGCTGGTCACCACGTTCTTTTTATATTGTACAGTTGAGTTTAAATATGTGAATTAACTTTCTTCGTTCATGTCTTGGGTGATCACCACGTATCTTTTCTATAAGTAAAGTTTAGTTTGAATATGTGAAATTACTAACAGTCTTCGTTCATGTCTTGGGTGATCACCACGTATCTTTTCTATAAGTAATATCAGTTTGAATATGTGAATTAGTCGTAGAGACACACTTTGATTTTGGACGGTGCAAAGTCAGTGGGGGTGTAACTTCTGGTGTGCCCTCGAAACTACGCAGATCTTCAGGGACTATGTGAATAGACGATTTCTACGGGAAGTCCAGAAAGGGTGATCACGCCGTCATTCGCCATGGATATCGTATCGAGGTACCTCGTAATTAAGTTATAATTCAGTCCTTCAGACACACGGCCAAATTATATATATTCAATTGTTGTTTTGTAAATATGTTCTCATTAAAATAAATATGTTAAAGTTATAGGTTTGATTCATTTCATTTCCCCCCCCACTCATGCTTCTTCTGGTTGACAACAGTAATTAATTATTGTTAATTACTGATGTCAACTAACCGTTAGGATCTTGTAACCGTTCTTCCCGTGGGAGTGCTTTCAGCTATTCAGGCATTGTTTAATTAAAGTCGCGATTTAAATAATTTTCAAATTTAATAATTTTTCGATCTCAATTTTATTTATTTTATTAATTACGTGATTTGCACTCACACAGGGAGGGAGATTGGTTATAATATATATATATAATTTACAGTATAATAATTTTAATTAAGTTGTAACTGGAACCAATTATTTTTGATTTGTTAATGTTATATTATTCGACTGGTCATTGACAATGCATTATAGTAGTATATGTATCGACATGAAATTTAGTATGTGAATTCAGAAGTACCTATATAAGTCAACTATTGATATTTAGCCAAAACTGTAGATTGGTGTCAGAGGGAGCGACAACATTGTTCATTAATTCGTGCGGGGGAAGTAGATTGCTGGTGATTCACCGACGGTATTAATAAGAACGAGAATGAGCGCATAAGCTCATTTCTTTTTTAAAAAAGCTGCTAAAATGCTGATTCGGTGATCGTGTGTTTATCACAATGTCCCGCCAAGGACATTGGTGACCTCAATCACGCCCCAAGAAATAATTTCCAATTCGTTTCTCAGTTTAAAGGGTCCATAATTATTTACGATGAAAGGTACACCAGTGAAAAGATTACGTGACCCTTCCAATATTTACATAATTTCATCTCAGGGTCAATTTTGGTCAATCAAATAACTCCCTTTTTCTTTCAAATAATAATAATTGTTATTATTCCTAATGACTTATTTAAATAATGACGTACCTAATATCTTGCAGCTGATTCAATCTCAGTATTAAGCTAATGCTATCCTTAGTGTAGATAATTGTCAACTGTCTCAGTATCTATTCTATTATAATTAATAATTATTAACCTCATAAACCCACTCCAACTTATTAGGAAAAAATATCACAGAGAAATGAGATCAGATCACACGTTGAAGGGTTTCGTGGATCAATAATGCGTCGGTGTACTAAACTATACGTGATTGTAACTGTCTTTTTGTAGAATCCAAGCATTATAATGCCCACGGGTCCCAAAATTTTTATTTGGCGTACCACTTAACTAAATGGACCAGAAGACGAGTAGAGAACTACATGTAAACGGAAAAAAGTGTTTCTTAGGTCACAGCAAGGTAGAAACATTCTAAAACCAATATTTTTTATGGCTTAAGTGCCCGAAAACAAACATTTGAGTGTTTATGTTAATCTTCTCCCCTTATCCCCCTTCCCTTTAGTCAATTTGACTGAAAATCAATAGGCGACGTCGTTCTGGATTCACATATAAAATTTCGTGTCGATACATTCATTCTTACTGGAGGTATCTTGTTCACAGATATCTGTGAACAAGATACCTCCAGTAAGAATGAATGTATCACACGAAATTTTATATGTGAATCCAGAACCCTCTATCGACGACACCTATTGATTTTCAGCCAAATCGACTAAAGGGAAGGAGGATAAGGGGAGAAGATTAACATAAACACTCTAATAACTGCCGATAGTATGAATGTATCGACACGAAATTAGAGGGCGCCGGCAGCTCAGTGGTATGCGTGCTTGTCTTCTGAGCTCAAGATCGTGGGTTCGAAACCCGACCGAGGCCCTTAGTTTATTTTATCTGGGAGGTAAAATAAACTTAAGCACGCCGTCCTTTGGATGGGACGTTAAGCGATGGTTCTGAGCCTGTACGATGTCAGGTACTCGTTAAAGACCCATGCCCTAGGTGAATAAAAATTTAGGGTAGGCAAAGTTTAGGACTCCCATAGTAGAGTCGGGCTCATGTCCACCAGAGTGACGAAAGAGCGCTCTGGTAGTAGGTGATAAGACGTCGTAGTTAAAGCCCGGGCATGAGTCATAAATCCTAACCAAACCTCGACACGAAATTTTATAACGTGTGACCAAAATCTCATAAGGACAACCCCTATCGATTTTCGGTCGGAAAACATGAAATTCCGCATCGAATTTTTGACCGATTACATAACTTCCCCCATACTTCGTATAGCTGGGAAGTAAAAAAAAAAAAAAATGTCGGTGAATCACTACTTCCCCAGCACGAATTAATCAGCAGGATTTCGATTATATGTTATTTTTTTGTCCCATCAGCTGCTTTTGGTTATTAGCCATGAGCTATCTACAGTTTGTCATCTTTCTAACTACTCATACCATGGGTAGTTCGAAAAATATAAATTTAAATCTTCCATATGATTCGTCATGTTACTTCGAACACTAAAAGTGTCTCTTAGGTCACATCCAGGTAGAAACATCCTAAAACCAACATTTTTTATCACTTAAGTGCCAGAAAAAGATATTTGAACGCATGTGATCACCAGTAACGGAACGTCCCAGAGTGATTGGTTTTTTTTACTTCCCCAGCTAAACAAAGGATAGGTGAAGGATCGGTCAGAAATTCGATATTGAGTTTTTACCGGAATTTCATATTTCCCGACCCCTAAATTACAAAAAAAGTGGTCGGTAAAACACTGGCAATATACTTGAATGAAATAAAACTAGTTTATTTGTGGTATTGTCTAATTTCACATGATATATATACATGGGCAGGGCCGGATTTAGACTTGATAAGGCTCTAAGCTATTTGAGATATGGGTCCCTTTATAAGTCCAGATATTATATGTCAGTGCAAAATATGATTTTCAGATACCTAGAGAGTTAAACTGAAATACAATTAAGAAGTATAAAGATAGTGAAGTAATAAATCTTTAACTTAAAATCTTTTTTTTTTCATAACAAACTTAAAAATGCAAACTCTGGTAAAAAGAAACAAAAGTTCTTTTAAAAGGTACAATTTACAAAGGCTAATTATCTAATCTCTTGAAACATGTTATAAGGATTAAGAAATGATATTAAACTAAAATATTTTCTTTCTTGCCTTTGCCAGAAAAGTCACTGATGACATCATCAAATGATAAACTGCGTAGTTAGTCACTTTCTATGCACATGAGACTGAGGGAACATAATCTATCTTGAGTTATTGTTGTACTAAATTCATTTTTTACCCTCTTCAGCTGAGAAAAAGATCTTTCTCCAGAGCGATTTGCAACCATCTTACTAAGAAACAATCTCAAAATTGCTTCTACATTAAGGAATGCTGATTGGACACGATCGTTAAATATTACCCTATACAGATCCTGATTTCGGTAGTCATAATTACCGGTAATGCAAACCCTAGGCACAAGAGCACTTTGTTCTTCGAAAAGACGCGCTAAAAAAATTGGGTGAAGAGTATGGGACGTTCCGGACGTGCAGCATTGCGACAAATAATGCTGCAGTATATTTAAGTATATATGACAATTGCTCACTCGGATAATTTTTTTTTTTTTTGGGGGGGGGGGGCAAGAAAGTTGCTAGCTTGTGTGGTTTATACGTAAATCCTGCACTGTACATGGGATGTGAAGTTAGACAATACCACAAATATACTAGTTTTATTTCGTTCAAGTTCATTTGAATTAATTCACAATATCTCTGTAATAATGTCAGTTTTCACTGGCAATGTACTTCTCCAGTACTCTCAAGCTGCACTTCAGGTCTTCAAGTGCCAGAAAAGGGCAATGAGAATTATTGCTTTGGCACCTTACAATCCTTTTCTGGCAGTTGGACATACTTGCGGTTCCATGCCAGTACATCATGACTTGTCTTACCAATCTGGACAGAAGTGATGAACCACAACCAACTATATGGTCTTAGCGACGGCAACTATATCAAGATTATAATGATTAATAGAGTCGACAGTATCTTTTCAATGTTGAAGGAATTCGAGGTTCTGTCGTGTAAAAGAAAATTCAAAATTTGGCCAATGTTTCGAAGAATATTTATTTTCTTCTTCAGGGCCTTTTAATGACTTGAGTGCATGTGTATGGTGAAGGTGTTGTGTGAGAACACAGAGAAACTCACAACACCTTCACCACACACATCCACTCAAGTCATTATAAGGCCCTGAAGAAGTAAATAAATTATTTTCGAAACATTGGCCAAATTTTGAATTTTCTTTAACACGACAGAACCTCGAATTCCTTCTACATATATGAAGATTCCATCCCCAGCTGAGTAGGACCGAGCCAAGTCATATAATTATGTCATTAAAAATATATAATCATTTACCCAAAGAGATCAGAAGACTGAAGAAAAAAAAAAAAAAAAAAAGAAGTGTCATTACTATTTTAAAAAAATATTTATTTTATGACATTAGACATTTTTTTAACTTCGGAGAAAGGATCATTTTATAAGACAATTAAACCACAAGTTCAGCTCAAATCATGGTTCCACGGAAAAAATCTAACAAAGGACTTTTGTAGGTCAATTTGCCGACTGAGAGCTAATCACGGTATTTGTAGATGGTATCTGTACAGAATAGGTCTGACCGAAACCTCCAAGTGTAGGCATTGTGACGAGGTCGAGACTCTGGAGCACATGATTATGAGTTGTAGCAAGTACCAAATAGAAAGATTAACAATGTTATCCACTGTAGAGAAATTGGCAACACAGCCTTTTTGCTACACCACATTATTGACATCAAACAACACTGACATATATGGTAGTATTGTGCAGTTTTTAGGGTCGGTGAATGCAAAGGTATAAACTTAATATTGAATTGATTGGCTATGGCAAAAAGCTAAGGGCAAAAAAAAAAAAAAATAAAAAAAAAACCTGATGATTTTTAAATTATAATGTTATTTATGTATTATAGGTAGGTGATTTGTTGTGTAGTTTTATGTTCAATTATGACATTTCATATAACCTATGTAGGTTGATTTGAATAAATCTAATCTAATCTAAAGTACAAATTACTGGACAGAGTTTGGGCCTGATTCCAAAAATGAAAAAAAAAAAATCCTCCATTTCCTTGAACCGTGTTGAACTCCCGATACAACGAAATTTGATATGTGTCTTCAGAACTCAACTCTGGGGGGCTCAAGGCAAAAACTCTAGTAACCGCCAATGTAACGAATGTATCGACATGAAATTCAGTATGTAAATTCAACACTCACTAAGGACGACACCTATTAAATTTCAGCAAAATCAGCATAGGAGAAAAAAGGATCAGAGGTGGGGGGCTCAATTCAAAAACCCTAATACTGTCGATAAATGTATCGTCGTGACGTTCTTTACGGCTGCTGATGTTGTTCCTAATGGCTGATACATTCATTAGATCGGTGGATACACATATAAAATTTTGTGTCGATACATTCTATAGGGAGTTATCGTGTACACAGTCAAAAGTACTGGAAATTTCACATCATCACGTATACAATGTTCAGGGAAAGTTAAGTATTCGGTCAACAATTCGATGTTAAAAAGAAAAGAAAAAAGTATCAATCAGAACTTTACACTACAGAGTTAAAAACAAAAAATGACAATTGAGGCCTTTAGAATCAAAACTTGCTAAGTCCAAAAAATGAGTTTTTTGTTTTTTGAGCGATTTTATAAGTTTGATCGATGTTTCATCTACTGGCAAAATATTTTGAGTCAGAACCTGCTAAGTCTGCCTCAAAATAACGTTTAAAAGTGAGCTTTCAAAGTCCATAGTTCCGCAGTAGTCCGGTAGGAGCGCTATGTGCTCTTGTAATCGCTCTTGGGAAGGTTGCATTGTTTCTCAATTCCAGCGGTTCAAAACGTTAATCCACTGAAGCTTCATGATGTATGTAGATTCTCTTCTAAAAAAATATTTTGGCGATCAGTGGACTTTGAATCCAGCATTAGAATACTTTACGGCGTCCATACAAAAAGAAGCTGATAATGACATACAGGAAGAAAATCATTCGGAAAATGAAGACCAAAATGAAAGTTCTTTTGTTTAATTTTTTGTGTGTGTAAATACGTTAATTTTGTGCAAAAAAAAAAAATGTAAATACAATTTTTTATGTTGAAGATTGTAATTTTGTATATTTTTATTTTTGGAAAAATCCTTTTGACAAAATTGGAGAATCAAAACCTACTAAGTCCAAATTTCAAAATGTTATTGTAGCACACCTGGTCATTATTAAGTTTTTTTAAAAACGTCAAAACTAGGGCTCAAGTAGCCACATTTAATCATGTCAAATTGTTTGGGAATTATTAAACTATTTCTCTAAAATTTAAGTTTTAATGCTTTTTTTGATCTCCTGAAAAATAATCAAAATGGACTTAGCAGGTTTTGATTCTAAAGGCCTCAATTATTCATATACCTATTAATATATTAATTATATATTTTTTATGAATTGTACCGAACATATTCTTTTTTTCAAATATAATTAATTATGCAATATGCAAACTGACTATACAATCTTAGTTACGTTTTCTGGTCGTGGGCGTCGGTAGCTCAGTGGTATGCGATCTTGCTTACTGAACTCAAGCTTGAGGGTTAGAAACCCGGCCAAGGCCTTTAGTTTATTTCATCTGGGAGGTAAAATAAACTTAAGCATGCCGTCCTTCGGATGGGATGTTAGGCGATGGTCCCGAGCCTGTACGATGTCAGATACTCGTTAAAGACTCCCTACCCTAGTTGAATGAAACATTAGGGTAGGCAAAATGTAGAACTCCCATAGTAGAGTCGGGCTCATGTCCACCAGAGTGACGAAAGAGCGCTCTGGTAGTAGGCGATCACGAGTTAAAGCTCGGGCATGAGTCATAATAACTAACGTTTTCTGGAGTGTCATATTTTATTCGGCTATTTAAAACTTGATATTTTTCGACCATATAGTAGGGGAACTTACTGTTTCTCATCATTTTGTAATCTTGAAGACGAGGCATTATTACGATCTTCATTTTCAATGTTGTGTTTGATTGCTAAAACACGAGCAATTCCACCGTAACCAGTTTCTATTAACGTTAATAGTCTACCAATAGACATTTTTCTGACAAAATGTGCTTTAGAGAACAATAAGCGAGAAGTGATTAAAACTCCACAACTTTTAGCAGCTTGTGCGAAATTTGATCACTGTACCCCCCATCGAGTATAGGGGAAGTTATGTAATCGGTCAAAAATTCGATGTGGAGTTATTTTCCGGCCCTAGATTCTAAATACGAAAAAAACAATATCTGACTGTATGTCTGTGAACACGATAACTCCCGATGTGTGACCAAAACCCCATATGGACAACATCTATCTTTCTCAGCCAAATCGGCCAAAGGGAAGTGGGGATTAGCGGAGAGACAACTCAAAACCCCCAATAACTGCCGATGTAATGAATGTATCGACATGAAATTTCTTATTTAAAGTCAAAACCGAATGAGGAAATCTGTCAAATTTCAGCAATATCGGCTGAGGGGAAGGGGGGGTTCAGGGTACCTATGCAAGTTAACTATTGAATATTAGCGCAAACGGTCGACTGTTTTTGGAGGGGTTGCGAAATGTTAATTGATTAATTCGTTCTGGAAAATTTTTAATTATTTCACAGGTTATTTTAAAAATGAACGTTATTGGAGGAGGGACAGAATTTTGGGTAAAATTCTTCAAAAGTGCCGAAAATTTTGAATCTTCTAACTAAATTCAAAATTATCCGGAAAGCTAGTTCGGATAATTGGGGTTTTACAGTAGTTACATTTTCTGCCACGAGAGTTGAGCTACTGTGAAGTGAAGGGCCACCGATGTGTCCCCCCTCGTATCACAAAACAGTGAACAACTTTTTCTTTCTCCCTAAAGATGCCCTTAACACGATATGTAAACCTTAGCATGCAATTCTCCCATATATCATTGTTAAAAAAAAAAAAAAATCGTTGTACAAGGTATGTTGTTCTGGATGGCAGATCTGGAGTGGCACGACCACCCTTTCCGAAAGTCCAAGGTCATTTTTTCTGATATCGTTCATAACAGGCATCCATAAAAATAATTTGTACATAACGTTATCAGAATAGTTACATTGATTCAAGCAAAGTAACAATCAAATAGAAAGGAAATCATTCTTCGCAACAAACTAATTAATTGTTATAAGTTATTTGAAATTAAAAAAAAGTTTCGGTAAATCAACGGCAACGTACTTCCCCAGAACGAATTAATCAATTAATTTTTCGTTCCCCCTCCGAAACCAATCGACCGTTTGCGTTAATATTCAACGGATGACTTATGTAAATAGGGGCTCCTGAATCCTCATGCTAAAGTTTGTGTCGAAAAATTCATTATATCGGCAGTTATTGCAGTTTCTGAGTTGAGCCCCCTGATCCTCCTTCCCGTCTGCCGATTCTGCTGAAAATTAATGTGTCGTTCTTATGGGGTTTTCAATTCACATAGGAAATTTTGGGTCGATAAATTCCATACAACAGCAGTTATTAGAGTTTTTGAGTTAAGCCTCTCCCCTAGTCCCCCTCTCCTTTGGCCGATTCGGCTGAAAATCGATAGGGGTTGTCCTTATGAGATTTTGGTCATACGTTATAAAATTTCGTGTCGAGGTTAGATTAGGATTTATGACTCATGCCCGGGCTTTAACTACGAGGTCATATCACCTACTACCAGAGCGCTCATACGTCACTCTAGTAGACATAACCACGACTCTACTCTGAGAGTCCTAAATTTTGCCTACCCTAAATTTTTATTCACATAGGGCAGGGGTCCTTAACGAGTACCTGAATTTTAAACTCAAATAGTTATGAATCTAATTTATAAGCTATCTTAATGGAGACACATAAAAAATTTCTTGTCGATACATTCATTCCATGGGAACTTGTAGTGTTTACAGATAGGACATTTTTCGAATCAGTCAGTGGGTCGGAAAATATGAAATGGATTGTTACTAGAATCACACAAAATATCTTTATTTTCAGTAAACTTATACTCTTAGTTATGTATTATGACTCATGCCGAGGTCATATCACCTACTACCAGAGCGCTCTTTCCTCATTCTGGTGGACATGAGCCCAACTCTACTATGGGAGTCCTAAATTTTTATTCACCTAGGGTAGGGGTCATTAACGAGTACCTGACATCGTACAGACTCAGAACCATCGCTTAAAATCCCATCCGAAGGACGGCGTGCTTAAGTTTATTTAACCTCCCAGATAAAATAAACTAAAGGCCTCAGTCGGGTTTCGAACCCACGATCTTGAGCTCAGAAGACAAGCACGCATACCACTGAGCTACCGGCGCCCTCTAATTTCGTGTCGATACATTCATACTATCGGCAGTTATTAGAGTGTTTATGTTAATTCTCTCCCCTTATCCCCCTTTCCCTTTAGTCGATTTGGCTGAAAATCGAGTGTCGATAGATTCATTCTTACTGGAGTTATCTTGTTCACAGATACACATTTTTTTCATATTTGGAATCTAGGGTCGGAAAACAACTCCGCATCGAATTTTTAGCCGATTACATAACTTCCCCTATACTTTGTAAAGCTGGGGAAATAAAAAAAAAATTTCGGTGAATCACTACTTCCCCAGCACGAATTAATCAGTTACGTTTCCGCTCTAGGTCTTGGTATTGTGGAATTTTGATTTTATGTTAATTTTTTATTTTTTAGTCCCATCAGCTGCTTTTGGTTATTAGCGATGGGCTATCTACAGTTTGTCATCTTTCTACTTAACTACCATGGGTAAAAATGTATGCTTTCCATGGGTTAAAACATATAAATTTAAATCTTCCACATGATCAATAACACAACCGGTTGCAACCCCACGAAAAAAAAAAGGTCATGTCCACTGAACTAGACCCCCAGGGGCGATGTTTTTTTAAAGATGTCTTACTTGTAATATATATGAATTTATTTATTTATTTTTTTTCGTGGGGCTGTGTAATTGTTGAACCAACTTGGTCCAAGAAGGACGGACGAACATTTTCGCAAAACATGTCGAAGTTAACATGATCATTATTATCAAGAGTTTTTCGGATCTTACCGTCACAAGATGGAAAAGGAATAGTTTATTTTGACCCTTAACTGCTAACTAATAAGATAAGTATTAATAGTAAATTGTAAGTCGGGAGCGAATACTGAATTGAATAATTCGTACTAGCGAAATACTTTACCTGTGATTCACCGACCCCCCTTTTTTTTTTCTTCTTCTTGGAATCAGGAGTACGAAAACATGAGAGAAATGGAGTCGTAACTTCCTATACTTCGTTTAGCTGTAAAATACTATCTGGTGTTCTGAAGTCAATGAAAACATTGTGCTGTTTTCTGTAGTTCTTCTCAATCAGATCAGCCCAAAAGCTGATTTATACAGCAAAAGTTCCTTATTCGCGTTTTCATTATTCGCGGGTGAAAAAATTGCAACCCAGTTCCTGTATTCGCGGCTAAAAATGTCTTTATTCGCGGATGCAATTGGTAAATAGCAAGGGATTCGGTGTCGTTTATTAACGTATCGACATCCTTTGAGTACTGCTGGTACGTGCCGAGGCAGACACATTGATACCATGCTGGAAAAAACTGTGGCCTGTTTTGACTGTCGGAAATGATGAAGAATCCGCGCAAATTCAAACTTTAACTGACAATGTTGTTCAAGTTACAAATGGAAGAGGACGAGAAGGCTTCGAACAGATAGAATCAAGTGATATTCAGGAGTTACTTGATTCGCAAGATGACTTGACCGAAACCGACTTGTCAACTCCACATTTCACTGAAGAAGAGCCTTCAACGAGCACTGAAAAGTGACCTTTAACTTGAAAAATCTGAGTGAAGGTTTACGTATGGCAAATGAACTTTGTGATCTCTTCATGAAAATTGATCCATCTATGGAAAGGAGCCTTATTTTTAAAAGGCAAATTATTAATGGTACAGCTCAATATCAATCTGAATTTAAAGACCTTTTAAAAGTGGCAAAACAAGAAAAAATTACTAAATTCTTTAAACCCTTACCTAAAGCTGACAATAACGATTGATTTTAATTGCGAATTTCTCAATAAATTGATTTTATTTTGATATATATTGGTTTTATTTTGGAACCTTGGAACGTATCCCCTATGGTTCCATACTAATTACCATTCCATATCCACGGTTTCTGTATTCGCGGCATATTTATGGAACATATACCCCGCGAATAAAGAGCTTTTACTGTATTTAAATCCGCTAAAAGGTGAAACACTGTAAACCATTTAAATAAATGAAAGAAATGTAACTGTAATAATTCAAAGAATGTTTCACATTTCTTCATCTGTTTATGATTCAGATATTGACTTTTTTAACCGCTCGTAGGGTCTATTAACATATTAATTTTCCTTGAATTTCACAAACACGTAAAGGTAAAGAAACGCAAGGTTGGATTCAAAGAAACGATAGACTACGTGTCCACTAATCTCTGATCGTTATGTTCTTTAAGAAGTCCGACCTCGAGAAAATCCTTGTGCATTAAAAAAAAAATGGACTTTAGTAACATGAGATAGGTTCATTAGTTATTTTAATTAGGAGAAATATGCGATAAGATAGAAGTAATAAATTAAAAAAAATTCGGTGAATCATTATCAATATACTTACCAGCCGGGATTATTCGCAACTAAGTATTCTCTTTCGCATTAGCGGGAAAAACTGTTTTGTTACTTTAGAGGATTTTTTTTCTGTTTTAGGGTGCTAACTTAGATGTGATTAGATTTTGATCGTAATTGCACGAAAATTAAGAACGGAAAGTGGTAGATAATCGAGGTTCTACTGTATTTTATTTCATATTTTTTAATTTTTTGTGACATTTAATATTAAATTTGAATTTAGGTTTTTGTAATGTGCACAGTTTTATGCTTATTACTATATATTACAGTGGAATCCGCTTATTAGCAATTCGCTTAATAGGAATATCCGCACATTAGCATCAAAACACGGACCGGATCGGCAAAATACAGTGAGTTTTGTCCGCTTTTTAGCAATGAATGTCCGGTTTAAGGGTTCAATTATGAACGCAGAATGAGGTTTCGAGATAGGAAAATAGGATGTTTCTCGGAAGGTCGGTATTCGGGGAAAAATAACACTTGCGTAAACAGTTTTAGTTTCTGACTATTCTCTGAAAAACGGAAAGGAGTAAAGCCATAATTACATAATTCTGAGAAGACTTTGATTTTTGAACGGAACCCCTGCTGAAGCAATGGGATCCAACGCAACTGACGACCATACTGATGCTGATGATGAGGCAGAGGGATCTTCCGAAACGCCCGACCCTCCTCCCCCTAGCCACCGGCAAATGTTGGTAGCCCTGGCTTTGCTAAGAAGAGACCAACATTATGGTCAGACCTTTGCCGATCATTATTAAAATTGAACTGACTTACTATGAGTAAGTCTGACTTACTTTAGTAATTATTCATAGTAAGTCAGTTTCAATTTTTAACTTGTTATAATGTATTTTTAACGTTCAGTAATGTTTATCAACAAAAACAATTTTTGTTTATTTTTTATTCTAATCTTGATTTCCCCCCCATGTTTGTAGGCCCTGATGATGATATAAAATATATCGAAACGTTGGCATCTGAATAGTGGTTTTTTTTTCTTTGACTGACCCTCAATATTTCTACAATTTTTCAAAACCTTAACTTTTTGCTGTAAATATGTACATAATACATATTATGTTTCTTTATTGACGATTTTTTGACCTACTTTGTTCGTATTATGTACCTCGATTTTTTAAATACATTTCATGGGAAAATTTTCATGCCTACCTAATTTTTATATTTTTCTTTCTCCCCCCCCCCCCCCCCCCCCCCCCCATCCGTTTATTAGAATCGTCCGTTTATTAGGTTCAAAGTACGGTGGTCCCGATGTGATTCTAATAAGCGGATTCCTCTGTATATAAATAAAATAGCTTTATTGACATTCTTTTTGAACAAAAACCTCTCCTTTTGGAGGTTTTGAGTCTACTGCTCTTTCAACAGAAGAAATCAGAAAACAATTTAACGATTGTTCCTAAATTAAATTAAATTATTTCTTAAGTAAAACTGTTACTTCTTGGTTACAAATAAAATAAAACAAGATAAAACAAAACAAAAGCAAAAAGTAAAAATAAAAAAACCAAAAATATATATAAGGCCAGGGAACAGAGAAAGATGGAACACATGTGTTACAGTTACAGTACTATTTGAGAAATATAACTCATTTTTACTTTTTTTTTAAAATATATTATATACTATTTGCAAATTTAGTATTAAACATTTTATTGAATACTTCTTAAGAAATAAAGTAACAAAATTATAAAGTATAGTATATGAATCAATAACATTGGGTATACTCCCCAGCATGAAACTAAAAAAAAAGTCGTCCGTAAATCACCGGCAAAATACTTCCCCAGCACGGAATTTATGAACTACGTTTTCGCTCTACCCAATTTACTGATTTGACTGAAAATTGATAGCTGTCTTATTTAGGGACTTCTGAAACATTATCCTGAATTTTGTGTTGACATAGTTATTAAATCGACAGTTATTAAGTCTTTCTAATCTAACCTTCCACTCTCCTTTGGCCGATTTAGGGGGAAAATTGATAGGTTATTGATAGATAACTAATAAATTGATATCTTATTGGGTTTTGGACTCAGATATAAAATTTCGTGCCGATATATTCATTGTATCGTGTTCATAGACATACAGAGAAATTTATTTTTTTCATTTTTGGAATCAGGTGGTCAGAAAATATGAAATTTCGTCGAGAACTTAACATCGAATTTTTGACTGATTACATAACTTCCTCTGTACTTTATACAGCTGACGAAGTAAAAAGGGGAGAAAAAATTACCCAGTGGTGACGCTCCCTAGACACTGAGCTGCACTGGTTACTAATCTCTGTCATTGCTGCGTCTATAGGCCATTGGCGCTTAAGGAAGTATAACAGAATGAAGAGGTTTTGTTGGAAACGAAATAAGGAGCATTGGCTAAAAAAAGAAGGATTTTGGATAGAAAAAATATGATCCGTTGACAGAACTCCAGAGCTTATGTCTGAAAATTCATTTAGGATTGAGTAATGCATTTTATATTAGTTTTAGCGCTATTCTATTAATCATCTTGTGCGCTCACTCGGGTGGTAAGAGTAGTACTACCGTTCAGTACCGGCCCGAGGGAAGTTTCAGGGTCGAGCGAGATCCAATTATGGCGCCCCCCTTGCTTGCCCCTAATACGAGTGTATACCAGTTGTGGGTGTAAGCATGGAACTTGGAAGATCTCGAGAACATCTTAAGTCTCTGTCTAATTTGTCGATTGAAAACAGTCATGCTCGTTGGCACTGTACTCTTCACAGTACACGTGTATACCGGTGGTGCCCCACCCGCGCACTCGACCCGTGCGCGTCTCAACAGATAAGGTCATTCACATACCATACTAGCCACACGCTCGCAATCAAAATATCGAAAAGCGAAAAAAAAAATGTTTTCCTTTATTTTCCTTTACCACTGAGGGACTTGGCTCCTGGAGCGGCCGCTCCGTTCGCCCTATGGTAGGGCCGGCCCTGCTATGCTAACCTTATATTTTCATCTACATGCTTCCCAGTATATAATTTGGCCGAAATATGGCTCAACTAGAAAAACTGACCCATCGGAAGGGGGCGAGAAAAAGATTATATAGAAAGTTTTCTTTAATTTGGGCCATAAAACGTTCGTCTATGTTCATTAGAAGCCGAAATATGGCTTTTAGAATAGTAGCAAAAGGCAAAGAATATAAATATTTAATTAATATTTTTTATTTCCTATGCCAACTTCCCGAAAATGGGTACATACAGGGCCGGCGCAACATGAAAATGGCGCCCGGGCAATACTGAAATTGGCGCCCTCAAAGTTACTTAAAAATAATGGAATTCCCATTTCTTTCTTATTTTTATAAAACGAAAAAATCCACTATTTTATGAAATGATTTTATGTCAATACCATTTCTCACTTTTACAAATTATCTATGTTTTTTTTATACATAATCGGTGCCCCGGCAATTTGGCGCCCCGGACTTTTGCCCGCTTCGCCCGGCCCTCTTAGAGACTGATAGCAAGGGAAAGTTAAGTGACAATTAGATAGGTACCTAGTTAAATAGTTTTCAGGTCTAATAGGTTTTCCAGCCGTGGGATTCAGGTACTACGGAAATTCTTTAGCTTTACGCAGCTTCTCTCTGCAAGACGGATCACGGACTCCACGTAATTCGTTTGTTGAGTATGAGGCCTATGTCGTTTTTTTTGAAGGAATAGAATTGTTGTTGAGGAATATGGGAGGAAAAAAATAATGTAAAGAAAAAAAGGTTGAAAAATCTATATAACTTTTTGTACCTGCGTCGAATCGTAAATTTGAAAAGCGCACAAAATTGTACATATCTACATTGATAGAGTGAGAGTTACCTAGGAATGCAATGGCCCTTTGAGTTCGTGTGAAGATGACATCCTTCCCGAGGATAGACCCCTGCGGAAGACGAACCAGGCGAGAGGAAGGCCTTCCTAAGACATAGGAAGAGAGTCCAGTGGCTAGGAGAGGCCAAAGAAGCCACATCCTGAACGACGGGGCTACTCGTCGATAAGTGGGCCCAGACTGTACCGCCCGCCAGCCACCCCAACAACCACCCCCAGCACGCAACCAACCACCCCACCCCAAAACAAAACCATTAAGTCTAATAAAAAAAAAAAAAGGTCTGTGCACGCAGAAGCTGCGTAAAGTTGGCGGATTTGGTAGATTTTTTTTTTTTTCTTTGGCTTTATGTACGGTGCATACTAGCCATGTCAATGTGTTATATGTGTGTGTTATATATAATTATTTAAGACATCCATGGCCCCGGGAGGGAGTTCTATCTACGAAATAAAACTCACTCCCGGACGGGATTCGAACCCGCAAACCATAGTGAGACCATGCGACCAAAGCCCTACGCTCTAGCCCGCACGGCCACCATGGCCCCCATTTGGTAGATTATTATTCACTTTCTTATTTATTGGCTAGACACAAAGACGGGAAATGCAAAATGCAGCATTTAATAATTAACAGAAGCCAATCTTTTAAGGGTTGTGATTGACATATCAATGGTCCCTAAGAAGAAAGTCGTTTTAGGTATTCAGAAAGCGTGTCAATAACATACGTTATTCGAATAGTTGGTCAATAAGGTCGTTATTCGCAAACCTCGTCAATAACATAGTTATTCGAATAGTCAACCAATAAGGTAGTAATTGAGAGGAAAAATCAATAAGGTAGTTATTCAAAAATGTTATTTACAAAAGATTGGCAACACTTTCAGAGGAAGAAAAATGTTATTTACAAAAGTTTGGCAACACTTTCAGAGGAAGAAAAATGTTATTTACAAAAGATTGGCAACACTTTCAGAGGAAGAAAAATGTTATTTACAAAAGATTGGCAACACTTTCAGAGGAAGAAAAATGTTCATTATTATCTGATAATGATATAATTATTTATAATACCTAATTGATCTATCAAATTCAAAGATATTCCTTTCTATTTTTTTTATTTTTTATTATTTTTATTATCTTCAATTTTTTAAAAAATATTTCTTAAATTTTTTAAATAATCATCAATAAATGTTTTTTTCAATTGTTTCAAATTATATATAATTTTTTATCATTAATAATTATTTTTAATAATAATAATTAAGTTCTAATTATATTAACACGCTCGCTGCGGCAATGAAAAATTACAAATGCTACCCAGGTGATGAACGTTTTTTTAAAAAAAATCTTTCAAAAACTAAAAAAAGTTCTGGATACATACAAAAAAAGTGATCTACTATCATCTCCTTTTAAAATTTTATATGGTCCATGAATTGTTAAAGGAATTTTGCTATAACTAATTAAAATTAATTTAATTTTACGTATATATTATAATTTTACATCTGGAATTATTTTACATATAATATATAATATGTATAATGAGGGGCGCCGGTAGCTCAGTGGTATGCGTGCTTGCCTTCTGAGCTCAAGAACGTGGGTTCGAAACCCGACCGAGGCCCTTAGTTTATTTTATCTGAGAGGTAAAATAAACTTGAGCACGCCGTCCTTCGGATGGGACGTTAAGGGATGGTCCCGAGCCTGTGCGATGTCAGGTACTCGTTAAAGACCCCTACCCTAGGTGAATAAAAATTGAGGGTAGGCAACATTTAGGACTCCCATAGTAAAGTCGGGCTCATGTCCACCAGAGTGACGAAAGAGCGCTCTGGTAGTAGGCGATATGACCTCATAGTTAAAGCCCGGGCATGAGTCATAAAACCTAACCTATAATATAATGTAATAAAACAAAATATTATATTAATTAATTGGTGCAGCACGAGCCACATATTTTTATATGGCCCTTAAAAAAAGTTTTAAGTTGAATCGTTTTATAAAATAGAAAGGAATCTCTTTCCTTCTCGAAATCCTTATTGACTAACTATTCGAATAACGTATGTTATTGACGCGCTTTCTGAATAACGACTTTCTTCTTAGGGGCCATCGATATATCGGCTTGTAATAAACAGAGTTAAACTTTTTGTGACTCAAATAGAAGTGAACTATATAATCTATTCGCGACCAGAAATGATGGTGAAATAATCATTTTTTCTCATGTTCGCTCCCTATTTCCCCTCTTTCGCTCGGTTACTAATTTCACTGACTAACCTTGATCATCTTTTTCACGAGATTGATTTTAGTGCAGTTATAACAAAAAAAAAAACACTTGTTAAGGAGTTATCGCGCGACATAGGAAATTGAATAAGCCCTCAAATCGTGTTCTGGGGAACATGTCTGAATGAAACATGAGGGTATTTTCCGTAGGCCCAATTGGGTGAGCTCATATTATTTTTTAGAAATCCGTGAAAATTTGTACAATAAAATATAATTAAATTGCTATAATATAGCGATTTTGTAAGTTAGTTAGCAGTTGACTTACATACAACTATTTAATAGATAGATATGAAAACAAAATAACACATGAAACTTGCTTTATTTTCTGGACAAATACAATTCTTGAAATATTGTCGTGATAGAGCCATGGTGTCCATCACAGTTGAATATATCTTTTGAAAGACTTCATTCGGATGATTTTCAAGAGAAGCCTAACATTTTCAAACCAGGCTGGAACAGTTATTTTCTCATAACATTTGAGAAACCCATTTTGTACAATTTTATAACGTAGAACTTTATCAACTGAGCTTAATGCCTTGCGCACCATCGGTCGAATCGCTCTAGGTCTCCATCTATTCATATTAGCAAATACTTTTCTACACAACCTTAGTTTCTTCAAACTTCTGACTGTTTTGTAATATTTCTTGATGATAATTTTATATTTTGGATCAATTTTTTTGGGTAATTTTTTTTTCAAACGTGGCTTCACAATGGTACCTATAGTCACGCATTGTTTGTTAGAGAATGTTGGTTGAATGCTCGCTAAACTGAGTTTTGCGTTAGCATGACTTATCTTGAGGCTTTCGCGTTCAATATATTTTTTTGTTATCTTGGCGAGCCATTCATGTTCAAGTATTCTTTTTATGGACAGCCTTTCCTGAAAGATAAATTTAAATAATTAGTTGTTATTTTCTTTTCGAAAAAAAGGCTGTTCGAAGACACAATTAATTATAAATAAAAATAAAGAAAAAACGCATGTTTAAAAAAAAATATGTCTATTTTACAAAATATATATAATATGGGAGTACTTTCGGTATTGCTAATACCTTATTACAGTTTTTTCTTTATTTTTTATTAAGTGTTTCACAATATTTCTGCAAAAATGTTAAATATCACAATTATAAATGTATATGAGGAAGAAGAGAGGACGGCTTTGCGGATTATTTTACAAGTGATGAGGTCATACCCTGGGAATTTTCTCGCAGGTAAGGACTAGATAAAGTGTATGATCTCAGAAGAATGAACGGGTTTAGGAGGCAAGGAGAGTTGGAGGGGAAAGTCGAGGAACTACGCAACTTTGTAAGGTTGGGACAGTCAGATGCCGCCCACGAGCCGTGGCAAGCTACTAGAGCATTTTTCTTGTGGCGGACCATCCTGAGTGGATAAAGAAGTTAGGTAGGAGTTATATTGTTGGGATCGGTAGTGTGAGAGTTGCCGCTTGAGAAGTCGGGAAAGTTGGTGGGATAGCATGTCATCTTCCATATCATACTGAGCACCATGCTTTGAGGATATGAGATCTACGATGTGCTGAAAAGTTCTGGGATCGTGAGGGATGAGGTGTTGGGAAGGACAACTTCCAAACACTCTCTTGAGGGTTGTGAATAGGGATGTTGGATCATCGAGTTCTTCTGGGGTTTTAAAAGATATATTGAGGTTGATGAATTTTTCGAACGAATTTTCGATAAATTTGAACTTTTTTGTAATTAGATATTACTAGCAGTAATACCCGGCGTTGCCCGGGGAACTTTGACTTTTCTCCCAATATCTCCTATAAGGCTATTCAGTTCCTCGACAGTACATTCATGATGTTATAATTTTCAATTATTCATACGGAATAAGGCTTTTAGTCCTTCAACAGTAGGAACGCTAGCTTTGGAGCTAAAACTAATTTATTCAAAAAGATTTTTCATTAATCGCTGCAATGGTTTTCGAGTTACAAAGATTGCGTAAGTGGATGCTGGGATGGACCAGGGGTTGATTAAAAAATAGACCTTAACCTTCCGGTAGATAAAACTTATCTATTCAAAAAGATTCCTCATTAATCATTGCAGTGGTTTTTGAGTTACAAAGATTGTGTGAGTGGATGCTGGGATGGACCAGGGGTTGATTAAAAAATAGACCTTAACCTTCCAGTAGATAAAACTTATCTATTCAAAAAGATTCCTCATTAATCGTTGCAATGGTTTTCGAGTTACAAAGATTGCGTGAGTGGATGCTGGGATGGACCAGGGGTTGATTAAAAAATAGACCTGAACCTTCCGGTAGATAAAACTTATCTATTCAAAAAGATTCCTCATTAATCATTGCAGTGGTTTTTGAGTTACAAAGATTGCGTGGGTGGATGCTGGAATGGACCAGATATTGAGGTACTAATACGCCTATGACCTTCCACAGACGATGACGAACAAATTTAAAAAAAAATTAATCAAATCCATGAAGCCGTTCGTGAGTTATAGCGGTACAACGCACAGACATTTTCAGCTTTATATATGTGATATATATGATTATATTACCATTGGATCTGGGTGTAGAATCCATCTGATCATGCCCATGCATTCTTCACTTAAACTGGTGTTAGTAATTGCGTACTTTCGTTTTTTCTGTGAAGCTAATAAAATGTCTTGGTTTAAAAAAGTAAAAGGTGTATGCCCATTCACCATGAAGAATAGAATAACTCCTAATGACCAAATGTCGGCTAGTTTTCCATTATAAGGAGTTTTACTGATGACTTCAGGAGCGACATAGGCCAAGGTCCCACAGTAAGTTTCACAAATACATTCAGATTCTTTCTTCGGAAAACATCTTGAGAAGCCGAAGTCGCATACTTTCAAATTAAAATTTTTCGATATCAAGATGTTTGCGCATTTGAGATCACGATGAACAATGTGATGTTCATGAAGGTATTGCAAAGCCAGTGTTATCTGTCTGAACCATATTGATGACAAATATTCGGTAAGTCGAATTTTGCGACAAACATGAGCCTCCAATGTTCCGTTGCCTTCATACTTCATGAACAAGTACATATGACTTGTCGATTTGATAACACTATGGAACCTTACCAAGTAAGGGTGCTTTAGTTTGGGTAAAATTTGTAACTCCCTCCTCACAAAAATTCTAAAATACTTGTCAGAAACAAAATTCGTAGAAACAAATTTAACGACCAAGTCATCCAGTTTGCGTTTGCTCTGATTACGATAGAGGACATGGTATATGGTAGAGAAAGCTCCCTCGTCTAATTTGTCTCCGACAAAATAACCAAAATTGGAAAGCATTTCAATATGTTTTTTAGACATCTTCTTACTTCCTCCATTACTTTCATTCTTTTTTGAATTCCGTGCAAACTTCTTCAAGGCAGACTCATCCTTTTTCGAGCTTGATTCGGCGCCTTCTTCAAATAAGCTTACAGCATGTTTCTGAAAAAAAAAAAAAAAAAAAAATGAAAGTACCCTTGTACATTTCGCAGATAGTTTATACTATGAATCCTTTGCTTGCCAAGACCTTGCGGGTTTGTTTTAGATAAGTTCTCTATAATATTACAGTTTATTCCTATAGTTTGTTCAGGTAGATTTCATTCAAATCTGGTGCGTCCAATAATGAAAATTTATATTTATTTTGCGTTACCCAACATTTTCCTCCCAACGTAACAAAGTTCGAACTTTCTTCCCTAGATGCTTCAAGTAACTTATTTACTGTCCCTAATACGAAAAAATCTGTGTCAGACAGAATGCACAAATTGGCAGATGACCAACATCCCAATCGCTTGGGTGTATGTATAATACAATTCGGTTATAATGTATTATACTTTTTTTATTCTCTTAAGACTTACATTAGTTCGTAGTAGGTAATCTTAGTGTTGAGTGTTTTAATATATAAATGCAATTGAAGAAAAAATACAGAAAAGTAATTTTTTCATTAGTTACCTGTCCGAAAATGATTCTACTGTGTGCGGTCCCTACCATATCAACGCAACATTTTTGAGCAGGTTGGCCCTTGGTTTGAGCAGACTACCAAAAAGTAATAAACCGTTTTCTACGTATACATACAAAAGTCTCCAATCTCAGACAAGTTTTTCAATATTCACCCGTCTGTAGCAGAAGGATACCTAGTTTTTTTTTTGGTTTTGTAATAGGTTATACTCTCTGACATTTAACTAACCTATTAAATTCCTAAATGAAAATAAAGACGAGAATTGTTATATATTTTTTCCCTCACGAAAGATGCCTTCGGAAACAATTCACAAAACATGGCGCCAAAATTATCGTCCCAATTTCGAAACCAAACCAACCTTCCTTTTATATTTTTTGGGCAGAGTTCCTCCACACCTTAAGTCAGTCGAATATACGTTATGTTTAATCATTATTTGTCACTACTTGTGTACTAATTTATTTTATTTTTCTTGGTAGGTATATTATTTGATGTATTTTAATTATTTCTTTAATTTTTTATTAATATATTCAGAAAAAAAAAAGTATTCTAATTTTTTTGTTAATTTCCTATTCTTATTATTATTGTATGGACCTATTTATTTAATTATAATTTTTCACTTATTCATTTATATATTTTTTTTTATTTATGCATTAATATTTGATTACTATACATATTTATTTTATTTTTTTATATATTTGTTATAGTTACATTGTTTTATTTTTATTTTCTATAGCTCGCACATTGGGACCTGATGACCTCTGCAACCCTGGCGACCTACGCTGACGACACATTGATCCTCAGTCAAAACGTAGTTGTAGAAGCGGCCATCGACTCCCTACAAATCCAGGTGGATGAAATCGGCCAGTGGTTTCGAAAGTGGAAGCTTAAGTTTAACGGTAGGAAGACCGAGGCGAAGATGTTCGCTTTACGCCTCTTCTCGATAGAACAATGAAAATGCTGCAAATCGATCAACTCCCAATTCCATGGAATCCTAAAGACCGGGGTGTGCACCTTGACACAAGACTAACATGGCGCCTACATATCAACACAAAACTCCAACAAGCACACATACGACTCAGACGCATCTACCCTCTCATAAAAAGGAATACACCACTCAGACACATCCTTGCTTTACAAAAAACTAATACTTGCACTCTTAACCTACGCTTGGCTCGTATGGTTCTGCACTAGCCACACCAATATAACAAGATTACAGACATTTCAAAACAAAGTCCTCCGGATAGCGGTGAATGCACCTTGGTTTACCAGGGACACCCAAATCCATCGGGAACTGGGAGTTGCTCCTTTTGCAGCCCACATCGAAAAAACCCAGTCTTCAATGAAGGTCTGCCAACCTGCTCTGGAGCGGTCCACTACAGTCTCGGCCAGTCTGTAGATCGCAGGCTGCAGCCAAGAGTGTACCAAGACTTTTTATTTAAATTTAAGTTTTTTTGTTTTGTCAATTTGTGTAAAGTACATGTTTAGTACTGGCCCAAATAAAAAAGTTTTTCTTCTTCTTCTATTCATTTCACTTTTTTAAATAGTTTTGTTATTACTAATCATGTTTTAGACTCAAGTAGTTATAAATCTAGTTTATAAGCTATCTTAATATATAAATTATTTTGACGTATTCTATTACCATGTATTGGTTTAAGGGAAATAAAATTATCATTATTATAAAAACGTGTTTAGTTTCATCCTGATCCGATCAGCGATGTAGAAACGTACGAAGGACACACATCACACATCTTTATAATTGATGAATTTGGCTCCGCCGACCTTTCTCGACCGTAAATAATCATTTTTCACAAAAAATAATTATCTCGATATTCTCGGGAATTGAAATTCGTTCGGGACTCGCGATCCCATATCCTAGTAGGTACACTTTACATCAGTTTTTCACTTAATACATAATAGGCCGTGAACTAAAATATCATAAAAATAGTTACCTACTTTACTCACGTTCAAATCAGGGTAAACCATGTCTCCATTTCCATTTTTTTTTTGTTCCATGCTGCTCAATCAATAAACAATTATATCAATTTGAAAATAACAGAGATGAAAATTTAAACAGTTAACGAGAGAAATTCCAAACTTATTATAATCGTTACTTAGATACCCAATTTATATTTTAATTACTTAAATCGATTATATATAACTTTAATCGATACGCATCGATTTCAGTAAGTATATATAAGTTATATTCACCTTTTCTGCCAATTTACTTAAAAATAAGGCTGAGGTCAACTTAAGATAAGCTGCCCTCCCAGGACTCTCTTTCCACAGATTCATTCTATCCTCAGTGCTCAGACGGATCAGATCTTTCTGTTCATAGTACCTTTGTTTCACTTTTTATAATTAAGAATAAATTATAATTAGAGCAATTAGTGTATTTTGTAATCTAAATAATAAAGTTCCTTTTTAAAAAAGAACTTTGTGATGGTTGAACTTTTAACTTATATATATTACAGGCAATGACGTCAAGAACTGACCAATGTCGACATTGCAGTTGAATCTCTGAAAAATATTTCTATTCAGGGAGAAATGTTAGTTGTTTATAACAAAAATAAGGAGATCCGTTAATAGTATGAATCAAAGGGAGGGAATTCCTGGTCTTAGATAGGACAGTCAGTTTCAGCTTTGGAAGTAGAACAATTCGCCCTAGAAAGAATGGCGTATATGACAAACTTTTGATAAAAAACAAATTAGTTTACTGTTTTAGTTTATATTTACAATATATATATTACAATATATATATTTTTCTTTTCATTATTACAATATAAAAATAAATAGTACAAAAACTTTATACATGACGAGTTACATTCAGGATTAGTAAGCTCAAACGTTTCAACAAAGTCACATCTCTCTGTGTTTTCTAATTATTATTTTTCAAAAGAGCTGTTATCGCTGTGAAGGAGGAGTGGGCCTATGGATGTTCTGGTAGTTGGAGATCGGGTGTGCCGTTGGCTCACAGTAAGGCGGGGGTGGACTGCCCCCGGGTGGCACTGTCTCTTTCCAAGAGTAACTGAAACACAACAGTAATCATTGAGTCAAAAATATATAAAGGTTTTTAACGAAAATTTAAATTTGTTATCTAAAGCTGGATAATTATCTACAGTGTGAGTTGGAGAGAATATGATACACAATTTACAACTTTACAGCTTTACTATGATATTATGTACGAAAAAGTATATACATTTTTTTTTTACATTTATTTTGAAATTTCCGACTGTGAATATACATCGCAATAAGGAAATATGAACAGAATAAAAAGAAAAACACATCACTTGAGTCTCTTGATGAAGCGGCTGGTCAGCACCACCACCTCCTCAGGCTTGAGGTCACGCGATAAAATAACTTGTCCTAACGAGGAACAGAACCCGTCTTCTTTCCTTTGAGAGGCTGACTCGCTAACCACGCGACATGGTTTAAAAAAAATAATGACCAAACTGAGAAAAGTGGGCGCCGGTAGTTCAGAGATAGCATGCTACCGAGCTCAAGATCGTGAGCTCGAAAGCCGGCCGAGCACGCCGTCCTTTGGAGGAGATGTTAAACGATGTTACCCAGCCTGTGCTATGTCAGGTACTCGCTTAAGACCCCCTACCACTACCTTAGGTAACTCAACCAAGGTAGTATCGTAGTAGACACATTCCATTTCAATGGGCCACCATTTTGAAACAATGAGAATATAAAAAAATCTTTCAGACAAAAATTTTGTAAAAAGTGTTATGAATAGTGTTGTAAATAAAATGTACAGTGCCAAGGGGGGCAGAGCTCGTTTAAGAGCCAGTTGCAGCCTAACGGAGATATATAACGGCCTAGGGACGAGGAGTGTATGCCGAGCTGTGCTGAACTGAGGACCTTACTAGAACCATTCTCAGGTAAGTCCATACGCAATCCAGCGGGCTCCCCTTTCCGGGTGTTACTTTTTAAGTACGAACCGTTAAGTACGGATAGCTTCAGAAAATTATTAGTATAGTAGTATGTAATCTGGGGAAATAGTTCTGTTAGTTATTAAGACTCATGCCCGGGCATTAACTACGAGGTCATATCGCCTACTACCAGAGCGCTCTTTCGCACTCTGGTGGACATTAGCCCGACTCTACTATGGGAGTCCTAAATTTTGCCTACCCTAAATTTTTATTCACCTAGGGCAAGGGTCTTTAACGAGTACCTGACATCGTACAGGCTCGGAACCATCGCTTAACGTCCCATCCGAAGGACGGCATGCTTAATTGGCTGGAATTTAATTCCATTTATAATTCATTAGTAGATAGCATAACATAGTCTTGTATGAAATAAAGAAGTTTCAATACTTGAAATCGGTGTTATCCGGTGAAGCTATGACTGTGGGTGGTATCGATAGATTTTCCTGAAAATTTGTGAGAAGTCGCAACAAATAATTTAAAGAATTTTGATGAGAATGTAACGATATAGAAGTTAGTTATTATGATTCATGCCTGGGCTTTAACTACGAGGTCATATCGCCTACTACCAGAGCGCTCTATCGTCACTCTGGTGGACATGAGCCCGACTATACCATGGGAGTCCTAAACTTTGCCTACCCTAAATTTTTATTGACCTAGGGTAGGGGTATTTAAGAAGTACCTGACATCGTACAGGCTCGGGACCATCGCTTAACTTCCCATCCGAAGGACGGCATGCTTAAGTTTATTTTACCTCCCAGATAAAATAAACTAAGGACCTCGGCCGGGTTTCGGACCCACGATCTTGAGCTCAGAAGGCAAGCTCGTATACCACTGAGCTACCGGCGCCCTCGAAATAATTCTGTTAATAGTTCTCAATAAATAGAGGTTGACCAGGTCTCATGCTTGCTTTCTGAGCTCAAGTTCGAAGGTTCAAAACCCAATCGATGCCTTTAGTTTATTTTATCTGGAAGGTAATATAAACTGCACGTCGTTCTTTGGATGGGACGTTAAGTTGCGTTTAATGCTTACTTAATTCTATGGAAGAAAACATGAAATTGAGGTGACAATACAACGTCAACGTGACAAATTACATAACTCCCCTGCACTACCCAAAACTGCACTCTATACGAACCTTTTAGGCCTTCTAACAATAGAAGACGATGACTTCTTTTTGTTGGTGTTTGTACTAGTGTTGGTGTTTGTGGGTGAAAGTTTCACACGAATCGCTTTTGCTGCTGTAGTCTCTACAACTTTGTACGGGATCTCTCGGAGTTGACTCTCCGACATCCCGTCCGTATCGATTAGGCTGAATTCCAAATGTTTTTTCAACTCTTCTGGAAACCGTGTCTTACTCTCTGAGGGAGATCTTGATCGTGATCTGAAAAAAAAAAAAAATTTGAGGTAAAATTATAATGAAAATTTCACTGGGAATACAGAAAATAATTAAATTGAAGAAAAATATGTGATGTGGCAATTGCAAAACTTTCTTATACCAATCCCGCTTACAGATCACTCTCCCTCCCCTTCCTCTTCTCAAAATCATTTCATACTGGCATTACTGGGTATATATGAAAGTAATGAGTTGACGTCAGCGGTATTTTTTTGTATCAATCATTACAAATTTTGTAAGCGTGGTTGATATAAGAAAGTCATGTAATGGCCACATCACATATATCTTCTTTTTTCTTCATTTTCATCATTTCTCATAAAAACTACCAATAATAAAAAAAATATTTTATAATTCTTTGCAATGCTATACAATTTAAACATTACTTTGAAATACTTCCGACGGAATTGTATTTTTCATTCTTTGAGATGCTATAACTTTAGTCGTATTGATCAAAACACAAATCTGAGGACTTATTGGCGATTGAAAATTTAATAAGGGACATTTTTGGTAAGAATTAATTTTTGTATAGGACTAACCGTTTTCTGGTAAATCAAGTAAACATTTGAAAATATGTTTCAAAATGACATTTCAGGACTGTTTTGGTTGCATGTATCTGAAAATTCGGACGATCTGCGAAATATCATATTAAATGTGTCTTTTACTTTTCAATACAACTTTTACTTCAAAAAGATTTTGATTAGGTCATATATACAAGCAGTATCTTGTAAAATAGGCCCCGAAGATAAGTGGTCTTAATTTTTGTAAGATTTGGGCCAAAATCTAAACTAGCATATGTGAGTTCTCCATTCCTAATTCAAGTTCATAGCTCCAACTGTTTCTTAGAGCGCTCACAACATACCATCAAATACACACGCAAAGACGGACAACCTCGCGAAAATGAACCAAAGTTATCATATCAAGGACCTTGAAAAGTGGAAATCCTTTGAAAACTCGATCTCTACACTATAGGTATAAGAACGCTCGCAGAAGAAGCTAGAGACCAGCCCAAATAGATTCCTAGGCATCCGCAGTCGTCTGAGGATGGGACACGTAGGCATGAACCTGGGCGCGAGAGGATGAGAGTCTCTAGCACCTTACCGAGCACGGGAAGTAGGCTGATTGGTTTATAACTCCCTGCCAAGGCAGGGTCCCTGTCCCCAGGTTTTAGAAACGTGCAAACAATCGCCCGTTTCCAAGCCTCGGGAAGCAGCCCCGCCTCAAGCAGGCATTGTACAGGTTAATCAGATCTGGCCTGATGGCCGGGAAAGCTTTCTTGATTATGGCAGCGTCTATGAGATCACTCCCAGGGGCGCCAGCACTCTTCCGCTTCCTAACCGCCAAATCCAAATCGATCACATCCCAATCAGGCGCATCCTCCGTATCCGGCACGGATCTACTCCTGTCGGGAAAGATGCATCAACACTTGACAGACCTGTGTTTCCTGTGCCTCCGTGTCCGAGGGTTGGTCCCAGTCCCAATGACAGGCTCCCTCTCACTTCCATCGTTGGTAACCTGACTCTGGTACTCCTGGTAGTTCTGGGTTCTTCTAGAAGAGACAACTCTCGCCTTCTGGATTTGACCACCTTCTGTCTGTTTCCGTTGGATCTCCTTCCACTGTTCTGTCGAGTCCACCAGCTCATACCTGCACGGAACAAGATTAAAGAAATAATAAACTGATCGAAGCAAGGTCCAAATTTCGAAGTACCTGAATGAGAGTTTGTGAGTGTATTTATTTGTACATAATACAATATTTGGGAGGGACGGCGTAGGGGCACCCAAGATTGGACCTTGCACCACGACAACGCACCTGCACCTGCGTTGCGTGTTAAGGATTTTTTGACCAAAAACAATGTGGTTATTGCTTCGTATCCCAATAATCGCCAGACATCACTCCCTGCGACTTCTTTTTATTCCCACAAAATTTAAATTGAGTCTGAAGGAGGACAAGCTTCTCTACTTCTCTACAAGTCACAAACAGCTCAATGAAAACAATTTCAACTCCATAAAAGATTTATTCATGGTCTCTCGTTTCGTTAACACATATGACTCAAAACCCCAAAAAATATTAGTTTCTACAATTTTTAATTAATTTAATTCACCCGCTGATTCAACACGTTAATTTTGAATAGCATATGTTTGAATTACCCTGGGGCCTTCTAACTCAGTCAAAGATAAAACTCAAAATATGTCCCGCAGTTAACGTGTTAAATTACCAAATAAATGGTATTTCGGTGCGGGGTGTTTCGGTCTTACAGAAGCAGAGAAAAGAAAAACTAAAGAAAGAAAATGTTTACCGACAAAATAAATATTATTTAGCTCTAGATTTCAGACAGCTATATTTGGCGGAAAAACGACCTTTAGCTCGCTTCGGCGCGGGGACACCGGCGCCGAAACCTTTTTTTAAATACTTAAACCTTTTTTTTTTTTAAATCAGAGTATTACAAGAAAAACATATTGAACATTAACAAACTAAAACAAAATATATATAATATTGAAAGCATATTGAAGGTAAATAACTTACGTAGGTATATTGTACATACAAATAATCATTTACAAAGAAGCAACCATGCCACGCAAGAATTCAAGAAGTTCGCTATTTTCAAATTCTTTGACAGACATGAGTGACATGTGAGCCACCTTTACGTATTTTAACTGTTTTTTGGTCCGATTCATCACCTCGTTGAAAGAAATAGTACTCGAGGTTTGTCCCTTTCTGTATAACCTGCATCTCTATAATAAATCGTGACAAATTGTTTGTCCAGTGTTGGCCATGTAAAATCCTGACGTACCGAACAGATATCGTGATTGAATAGGTTCCAATCACAGTAACCCTTCTCTCTTGTATTAGCCAGCATAAGTGACCTGGGTTTAGAAAATAAGAATTATACACACACAATACGTTATGAAATAAACATACACCGAAAGTAATAAATTGGATAATTTGTAAATGTATTCATTATTCCAAACTAAAATTATTTAATCTTGTAATATGTACTTTATTTAAAAAAAAATAATAATATGTAAGAATAACGTCTCGGCGCAGAACGACCACGCCTAAATGTCCTCCTTCCACCAAATACAGTTCCCTAGCTAGAGCTGAGGAATATTTATTTTGTTGGTAAACTTTTTCTTCCTATAGTTTTTATTTTCTTTGGTTCTGAAATATTTTATTTCTTAATTAAAATATTTTATTATCATTTCATAAGAAACATCTGAAAAAATAAAAGTATAAACAATTATTTTGTACAATTATATTAGGATAAGCCTAGTTAGTTAGTTATTATGACTCATGCCCGGGCTTTAACCACAAGGTCATATCGCCTACGCTCTTTCGTCACTCTGGTGGACATGAGCCCGATTATACCATGGGAGTCCTAAACTTTGCCTACCCTAAATTTTTATTGACCTAGGGTAGGGGTCTTTAACAAGTACCTGACATCGTACAGGCTCGGGACCATCGATTAACGCCCCATCCGAAGGACGGCATGCTTAAGTTTATTTTACCTCCCAGATAAAATAAACTAAGGGCCTCGGCCGGGTTCGAACCAGCGATCAGCGAAACCGAGCTACCGGCGCCCTCTGATAAGCTTAATAGTCAAGATGTTAATGCGAAGGAAAATGAAAGTTAATTAAAAATAAAGTTTTGTGGGTGTATAAATGTGCAATGTTTTTTTTAAAATGAATGATAAATAATAATTATTATTATATTAAGTAGAGTTGGTGAAGTGGTAACCTGTTTTTGGAGGAACTTCTATGCCTTCGTCGTTCTCTTTCACTTCCGTAAGACCGTCTGCTTCGGTTCTTCCTTCGGACCACCTTCCCTGAACATTTGGACACTTCACTCTCGTTGTCCGATGTTCTTCTCTTGCTATGGTGTCTGAAAAATAATAATCATTCAGAAAATATAAAAGTCAGTCTTAATGAGTCTGCCTGTGAACATAATAACTCCCCATAGAATGAATATATCCAAAAGAAATGTTATCTGTAGATCCAGGAAGGGCTTAACTCTAAAGCCCTAATAACTGCCGAAGGAATGAATGTCGGGTTCAAGTGGAGAGGAGACGTAGACTCAGCTCTGGTCATTACTCAGACACCTTGAGGACTAAGAAGTGACGCGGGGCTGGTCGCTGATTCACTGGCGAAATTAGGGGGGAGGGAGGGGGTCATAACCTAAATTACTGCAATCCCCTCATAGATCCGCCACAGCTTCGCATACTGCTCATAAACTAATTGCTAGTTAATAGAGTACCTGCGACATGTTTTAGAGTCGTTGGAAGATCGACTTTCCAAAGAGAGCGACCTTCTGGAGGAAGAAGATCGAAGATGTCCCGTTGAGTAGAGGGATCTAGGAGGACTGGAAGACCGGAGATGACCAGAGTAGCGGGACCTTGGAGGACTGGGAGAGCTATACAGACCTCTGGCAGGCGGGGCACTTCTTGTACTTCGGGGGGATTCAGACTTTTTCATTCTGCAATCACAACCTTACAATATACACTACAGTCAAGATCACAATTATAATGTGTTGAGCGTTGGTGGAAAGGGCGAGTGGTGGGGGAGAATCAACTGCCGATATCGCTTCACTGTATAAAAAACTTCCCACACAGAGGCTAAAAATTAAATTGAGATGCATAAATAATGAAAGAGTGTTAACAAAGAAACAAAAAAAAAATTGTCTTAACACTGCTTTATTCAACACCAGAATCGGTTTTCAAAAACTATTTTGTCTTTACAATAGATATGAATATCCACAATGCATTGTCTTCATACTGATCATTTTCTGATAACCCGTGATCGTCATGCAGGTTAAATTATTCACTTGAAATAAGCTTACGAATGATGTGTTACATAACAACTTTCAGAAAAGTTAGGGGACCCATTGTTGAGTGTGGGTAAAATCTTGCATATTTTAATATAATAACTCACTGATATGAGGGTATGCTAGGTGCCTCTCCCAATGTCTTTCTCTCGTTAGAACTTCGAGATTCATTTTTTTTAATGTTATCTGGAAATGATGAAACTGAAAAAACAAAACAATTGATTTTAGAACTTTAAAAAGCAATTAGCATCAAAAATATCAACATTTCTTAATTGGGTCATGCCAAATTAACCACTTTTATTTATGAACCCCTCGGAATTATATAAAGGGTTCCTCTAACATAAACATTTTTATTTGAAGTTTAAATTTTTTTATTGTATCTATTCTACTTCAAGAAGTGGGGAAGAACATTAAAAAAATTAATTTTATTATGAGTTATACTTTTTCAAAAAGAGAAGAGCAATGTTTAGTTATTCGAAGGTCTTCTTTCTTCCTGGTATCGTAATCATGACTAGTATTGTTGAGAGGGAAAATCATTTTATTTCATTAATGTTTCAAATATAAACAGCGAAGGCAAAGACAGGATTTAAAGTTTAAATATTTTTCTGCAGCTTGTTCTTTGAGTAATAATGTTTACAATTCTTAGTGCTTTTTTTTTTTAAGTCTAAAGATATTAATACTCGAGCTACATGAGCCCCAATGTATTAAACCGCAATTGATTATGGAATGGAAATAGGCGTAATATAGAGTAGTTAACGTAAGAAGAGTAGTAGTAAGTAAGAATCAAACAGAACTCAGTTTCTTACTGATAACAGTCGTATGTTCAGCCCATGTTAGTTTCGTATCAATATAAGACCTAGGAATTTTATATTATATTTAAATGATACGGAAAGCGTATCAACAGTTAACGGTTGTTTTTTTTTCTGGCAATTTGTTTGTCATTTTGAAGCTTAAAATAGTTGTTTTAGCCGCATTTTACATTAAATCATTGAAGAGAAGCCATTCATTTAAAGTTTGAAGAGCTTTGGATATGGATTCATCCAGAGAGATGGGATTTTTTGGGTCACGAGAATATTAGGATCATCCGCAAAAAGGACCGAACTAAAGGGTTTCATATTGCTAGGTAAATCATTAATGTTTATGAGGATATAAAAACATATTTAGTTGTAACAAACAACCGCTCTCTGCTACACCAATTCTTCTGGTAACGTTCCGTGAGGGTCCAAGTTAAGAGCCACGGCGAAAGTTTGGCAGGGACTTTCTATGCTCCTTAGCAAGTTACAGGCTGAGGGACCAGGTTAGAAATTAAGACGTCAGAAATGAACAGAACGTTTTCAGCCTGTCCAAGAAAGTTATGAACTAGCAGATGGAGTGGCTGAACCGTGTAGAGAGGAAGAAGAAAGCTCGGATCCCGAAGCAGCCCTTGATCTACAAACCAAGAGGCTCAGATCGAGAGGACCTACAAAACGTTCGTTATATATTTTATAATTATGTAATGTCATAACCTTTAATATGAGACAAATATGACCTAAGATAAATATAACAGGGAGGATACATACAATTTCATGGAAAAGGGTACAATTGCTAACTTTAAAAATCTGGCAAAAATTTAAGAATTAAAAAAACATTGAGTGCATGCTGTGGCCTCATTTTTCACAATTAAAAATGTATAAACAAATATATATTCAAAACTTAAAATTAGTAAATAATAAATGTTACCTCCATGGTAAGATTCTATCATTCGCCTTTGATATCGTCGACTTGGGGTCCGAATAAAATTAGGGTTAGCCAGTCTTCCTTGATACGATTTCTCCCTTGTACTAATATAATTGGAAAAACAAAAAAAAATTATATTATTTTGTGAAGAAAGTTAAAATACATGTACCCTAAAAGGAATTCTACACCAAACCAGTCTCTTTCGAGAAAATTACATTTGTAACTTTTATTTATTTTTTAAAAAATATTATATTGTTTTCAAATATTAAAGCATCTCGAACTACGTTTTTTAGGAGGGGGGGGGGGGGATTTGGCGTAATAAGTCTGCAGATATCAATTTTGGAAATAAAAATAAAGTAGTAAAGAAACAGAATTAAAATCACAAAATTACATGCTATAAAAAAAAATATAGTAGAGACCGGATTGAGATATTTAAACCGGAATGAGGTTGCAGCATCACCAGGGTCCATCGGACATTGACCCCCCGCCCCTTAAATGGGTCATTTTCTGGGATAGGAACCTCTTGTTTACCTTGCAGCAGAACATGATATTCCTTACTTTTGGCAACATTTCAAATGCATTTGACATCTATATAACACATGATTTTGTCAGGATTGAGCTTTTATGGAGAGTACAAGAATTATATTAAAAAGTTGAGAAAACGGGCAACTAATGTTAATTAGCCAACTTTGTGATAACGTAGCATTGGACTTGCGTATATACGCATGGATATCCATATTTAAGTGCTCTTTCGAACATTTATATAATCCTTATATATAACGGTTACCTTGATTCTATTATATCCGGAGGATCCGACGAAACCTGCATTAAGAGAAAAAATGCATTATGTTCAACGCAACATTTGTACAAATGTTTACAAGCAGATTTCGAGGGTGTTTCAAATCCATAAGTGTTCTCTTCATTCTGAAATGTGTAGAAAAGCATAACTCAGAAATTACATCAAAAATTCAAACTTTAAAATTTAATGATCAAATAATATTTTCCAATGCTTCCACCATCAATTTTACTCATCTTTAAAACAGATTACTCACGTTTTTATCTACGACTCTAAGCATGAAGTATTTTCCTTTATGATACATTTTATTTATCCTGGACCTAAGAAAAATCAATGATAAATATAAATAAAATGTTTAAAAAGTCAATGGTATATCTTTGAATTTAAAAAAATGTTCGAAAAATTATTTACGTATATAATTCTGTAGATTATTTTTGCGCAATTCACATAAAATTCAAGTGGTAAAAAAAAGTGCATTGGAGGATTTTATATCTCTTTCTGTTAATTAAAACAGGGAACAGCAAAGGAACACTAAAGTTGTTTTTAAATGAACATTTTACATACCAATAATAGTGAGCAACCTTATTTTTGTTTCGTAAAACAATTATTCCTGTTGGTGTTAGTCCTAAAAAATATTCTGTTGTGTCTTCGCCCTAAAAAAAGATAGTATTTTTTTAAAAATTCTCAGTGTAATGTATTTCCCCAGCACAGAAAAACAATTATAGAAATGAACTCACAACAACTGGATGCAGATCAACCCCGTACATTTCCAACCACTTAACTTTTTCCAAGTAATTAAGTTCCGCTAAAGATGGCTGTTGTCCCCTAAAAATAAATAAATAATATTTATACAAAATATTATATGTTAACATTAGTATTTATATTTTATTGAGGAAATTAAGAAAATAATTCGTCGGTGAATCACCGGCAATGTACTTCCCCAGAACTAATTAATCAATTACTTTTCGCCCCCTTCTCCACTGTTTGCGTTAATATTTAACAGTCGACTTACATGGGGGCTCCTAAATCCTCATAATAAATTGTGTGTCGATAAATTCATTACGCTATTAGGGTTTTTGAATTGAGCCCCCTCCCCTGAATCCCCTTTCCCTTCAGCCAATATCGCTGAAATTTGACAGGATATATTCTCATTGGGGTTTGACTTTAAATGTGAAATTTCATGTCGATACATTCATTACATCGGCAGTTTTTGGAGTTTTTGAGTTGAGCCCCCCTCTGATCCCCTCTTCCCTTTGGTCGATTTGGCTGAAAAACAGTAGGTGTCGTCGTTAGAGGGTTCTGGATTCACATACAAAATTTCGTGTCGATACAATCATGCTATCTGGAGTTATCGTATTCACAGACACACAGAATTTTTATTTTTCACACTTAAGAATATGGAGGTCGGAAAACATAAAATTCCGTTGAAAACTCGGCATCGATTTTTTTACCGATTACATAACTTCCCCTATACTCCGTACAGCTGGGGAAGGGTAAAAAAAGGGTTAACAGAAAGCATGTTGTTATCCTCGTTCTCTTATTATATAATATATAATAAGAAAATACATACGATTGTGTAATATTATTATACAATCGTATGTATTTTGAAATGATTCGAAATGCAAATATATCATATCTAACTCACGTCAGCTCCTTATGTATTTCTTCAATCTTCGTTTCCAGTTCAACAGTTTGGTTAGATACAAAGCGAAATTCGGACACATATCCAGAAGTATGCCTTCTAGGGTCATAGTCCCCAAGTTCAGCTAAAATGTAACAAAAAAAAACATACATTTAATACATAGTTAATATGTAGTAATAAAGACCAACGTAATTAAATGTATCAAAAATACACTAAATTTTAAAATATGAAATGTCTTACACTGAACATGATACGCTCCCAACTCAGCAGCGAGGTTAAACGAAACAGGCAATCTTCCTTGTAAAATGTCTTCTTTGATTTGTAAAAAAAACTGATATCTATGTTTTAAAAAAAGCAACATGTAACTAAAACTATAAATGAACTTTAAAGGATACTTTTTTTTAAATATAGTAATTTAGATAATTCTAAAATTCTGAATTTTCTACTTCTTATCTTCATATTTCAGTCTTAATAAAAACAAAAATTTTTATCTTACCTAGTAATTTCTTCATGTAGTTTACATGGGTCAACAGGATAAAATTTGACGCCAAAGTAAAGCGTAAATGTTTTTTTTCCTAAAAGAAATAGGATTAACATATTATTTAATATAATTGGTGAAAACTAAACATAAAAAGTTGAAATTCTGTTCGAAAATAAATAATTATGGTATTAGTTATCATGCCCGGACTTTAACTACTAGGTCATATCGCCTACTACCAGAGCCCTCTTTCGTCACTCTGGTGGACATGAGCCCGAATCCACTGTGGGAGTCCTAAATTTTGCCTTTAACGAGTACCTGAGCACAGGCAAGTGAGACGCTAAAAAATATATATATTTAAAAGTACGCGTGTATATAGTTCGAAAAATCGCTTTATTTGGATTTATTTATGCACATCACGGTATCCAAAACATTGACTCAACTACAAATGGGGATTAGAAAACAATGTTTTTTGAGTAGACTGAGAAATGCCACCCTTAAAATTTGACGTTTAACTTACCTAATTGACTAGCAACTTTCTTTGTAGTATCTAACCAGTGCTGAAAAATAAATAATATTCATATTTAATATTTATTAAGTAAATACTAATAAAGTCTCGTTAGGGTTGAAAGCTTGTCCTTGAACTGGCGACAGTGCCCAGCTGGACTGATACTGGGAAATGAGTATTTCATTGTCCCAAAAACTTTAGCTTCTCACATCTCACAACAGTTGACCTTAAATTAAATACTAATTACTACCTAACTATAGTGTGAAATATTCTTCTTGGGTCAAAAAAATAACATTTTGAGAGAAAACTAAACATACTGCATGGTATCATACTGTTTTATGTTGGTTATTCAACTAATATTGTAAATTATTTTTAATAAGAATTTGTATTTTGAACAATTTTTGAAGAAAAATTTAAAGATTTTTCTAAAAGAAAATCTACAGGAAACTTAGAATATTTGGTTTCACTGGAAAGGAATTCTAAAGTCATGGTTTGCACCTGTGTTTATAGATTTTAACTTAGATTTCTTGTTGTTTTGCATTTATTTAAAAAAAAAATACAATAATATGAATGAGAATTAGAAACAGAAAAATAAATGAGAACTTGAATTAATAGAAAGATAAATGCGGTGGGGTTTTGTATTTAAATTTTTACGAGGGGTGATCAAGAAGTTCCAGGACTTTATGGATCGCGCGCTAACGGAGCGTCGGAGAGCGGTACGGTTGGCAACATTAGTTGTTAGTTCGTTATTATGACGCATGCCCGGGCTTTAACTACGAGGTCATAGCGTCTACTACCAGAGCGCTCTTTCGTCACTCTGGTGGACATGAGCGCAACTCTACTGTGGGAGTCTTAAATTTTGCCTATCCTAAATATTTATTCACCTAGGGCAGGGGTCTTTACCGAGTACCTGACATCGTACAGGCTCGGAACCATCGCTTAACGTCCCATCCGGAGGACGGCGTGCTCAAGTTTATTTTACCTCCCAGATAAAATAAATTAAGGGCCTCGGCCGGGTTTCGAATCCACGACCTTGAGCTCAGAAGGCAAGCACGCATACCACTGAGCTACCGGCATCCACAACGTTAGTTGTTGTGACTCTTCCTGAGCTCAGCTGTTTTTGTAGGTTCTCTACAACTTATTTTGTTGTGAAGTAACAGACATTTTGCGAAACAAGTTTTTCGTGTTTGATTTTTTTGCGATCTTTTCTCAAATGAATCAAAAAGAAGAGCAATGCGTTTGTGTCAAGTTTTGTGTGAAGTTGGGGAAAACTTTTACAGAAACTTTTCAGATGTTGCAAGAGCCTTTTGAGGATGAATGTCTGAGTCGATCACGGTGTCACGAAAGATGTGAGGAAGAAGAGACCTGAGCTGTGGCGAAGTGGAGAGTGGGGGGATCTAGCCCCTGCGGACTTTTTCCTGTTTCCGAAAATCAAGAGACCCTTAAAAGGGCAGATATTTCACTCAACTGACGAAATTTTAAAAAAAATCGCTGGAGAAGCTGAACAGCATTCCAGAAGATGAGTTCTCAGGGTCCTTCCAGCAGTGGAAACGGCGGTGGGAAAAATGTATAGCTTCCCAAGGGGAGCACTTTGAAGGGGACACCATACAATAATTTGTAATTTTTGAAATACATTTTTAAGAAATCAATCCTGGAACTGTTTGATCACCCCTCGTATCTCAGTTGAAAGCAACCGAAATGAAACCACAGTACAAGGTCAAATCTTCAAATTCACGACGCAAGTTGTATAGTTGTTGCGAATAAAACTTACCGTTTGGTTCTGTATATCGATGTACCTCAGTCCGAAATAGGAGATTTCAGCCAGATTCAAATGTCGAAACACCGTTTTCAGAACTTCCTCACCAATCGTATCATCCTGAAATAATAATTTTTACGAATTAATATTGCAAACTAACTCTTTTCTCGTGAAAACATAATTAGTTAGTAAATATTTATCAGAATTTGATAATCACTTTTATTCGTACTTTTATTCCAAAACTGCTTAAACCATCTATTGACAAGAGAAATTATCTTCTTAAGGAAAACACACAGAGCCTATGGCGAAGGCGTGCGAGGCACACAGGCGGCCAAATATAAACCCATAATAAGGGCAGCCGCCCGGCCGCCCTAAATTGTCTTTTACTTATTTTAAATATATCGTTGACAAAGCCAAATATAGACAAGAGTACAAAAAGAAACCAAGCGGGAAAAACAAGATAAATTCAATTTTGAAGGGATGGGGAAATAAAGGGAAATATGGAAAATCGAAAGTATATACTGCAGTTGGCACCCTGCTTTTGTAGAGAGACTGACGGGCCTTTAGTTATTATCCGTCGAAAGTGATCTCTTGAATTCTATTGACACAAAACGTGCTGTAGACAATTTTGCTTCCATTAAGGTCAAAAGGGCCATGCTTTGATTACAATTTACTTTTATTTAATAAATTACTATTTGTGAAAAAAGTTTGCAGTTTTATTTTTTTTTTAAATTGACTTGTGTTCCTTAAAAACTACTTCACTAAACTAAAAGTTGTGTTCTTAAAAAATAACTATTATTATGTTTTTTTTTTATATTACCTGTATCAAAGTTTATTATATCAAGAAAATTTTATATGTACATATATGTAAATTTTATTGACTATTATTATTACGTACGTAGGTAATAATTATGTTTAATAGTTCATAATATAATGTTTGAAAATAAAATATTTTTGTCGTTACACATATTATTAATTTCGGTACTTACGTATTAACGCCACCGCAGCAAATCAATCAACATGTATTTGTAAATTAAAAATTATTAAAGCTATTTATTTATTTTTGGACTTTATATTTATTATTAGCATGTATAGTTATTGGTTTTGTAATACGCGGGCGTACCGCCCGCTTGATTGATAATCTGACCCTCCCGTCGTTCAAATCATAATAGTTCTGGTTTTAAGACTTTATATATTTGCGCGGCGGCGTATTAACGCATTAATCGCATCAGCGTATTAACGTATTAATCGCATTGCAAATGCGCAAACATATAAAGTCTTAAAACCAGAACTAACTATTATGATTTGAACGACGGGAGGGTCAGATTATCAATCAAGCAGGCTGTACGCCCACATATTATAAAACCAATAACTATACATGCTAATAATAAATATAAAATCCAAAAATAAATAAATAGTTTTAATAATTTTCAATTTACAAATACATGTTGATTGATTTGCTACGGTGGCGTTAATATGTAAGTACCTTAATTTCCTTGCTCAAGTATTTATTAGGAAAATAAAAATCATTTATTTATTCAAAATGTAAAGGGGAAAAACATAAAAACATTGGGGTACTTTATTTGTGGAGGGGACGGCGTTATCGTTATTTGCACACGGGCGGCCAATACTCGTTGTACGGCTCTGAAAACACACATTTAAGGAAATTGACTGGGTATAAAAAATCCCAGTGTAAACCGCAACAATTTATTTTTCTGTTTTGTTCTGAGGCCTTTTTTGTTTTTTTTAATTTGATGTCAAAATATAGAATACATATAAATAAATTCTAATGCTTGTAAAAACTGATCCATCTTAATGAGTAGGTAAGGAATATCAAAATATTATTAGGTATTTTGAAATTTCCCAGGGTCGTGCTTTTTTAAAAACTATACCAAATAAATGTTGTAAACATCTGAAACCGGATGCGAGTTTTCGGGTTTATACACACACACAAATGCAAACTCAAAGAAAATTGAAGACTTCGTTTCGATCTGTCAACAATAGTGAAATGTAAGAAAGAAAGTGTGACTTACGTTGATTTCTTGAATAATTTCTTGTTCGTCAAGTAGAAGTACCTTGCAATGGTGGGTGACAGAGGTCCGGCAGCACTGCATCCCCAGTCCCCGCTCCTAGACAATCTGCAACAGTAACACACATTGAAGGGATCCGTACAACATCTCACATCAAGTTAGTCAAACCTCGTCCACACACGATGAATAACACATGTTGCAAGCAAAGAAAGAAAAATTCTATATATAACATCTTGCACAACAAATTAATCAACAAGTTATCCATCAGGTATCGATAAAGGTCAACGAATGAAATGAAACATCCAGCATAACATGTTGTGAAAGATCCGTGAGGATCTGACTTGACGAGCTCAGCCTTGCTGGAACTATCTCTGTTGCACATTATTGCATCCTTATGTTTTCGGTCTTGTGAATGTCCATTTGTAGATAGCCTCTAGCTCTAGAGAGAAAATCGTAATTACTTAAAAATAGAAATTGCATCTGTTTCAAATGAACTGTGGTTTCAGAAAACTTCTTGCGCCGCGCAGCGCCAAAGAAATTGATTTCGTAAAAACCAAAATACCCCAATGGAAGAAACAGCATAAAATCACGTATGCAGGAATAACAATCGAAATAGGTCCGAAAAGCAATTTTGTTCAACGCAAAATTCTAAAGAAACTGCATATTTTCTTTTTGAAGTTGGCTGAACATTGAAGGAATAATGAATTTTATACACTAAACACTAGAGATATAGGCAAGGGAGACGGAACTAAACCAACTTCTTAGAGAAGGGGGCCTTCTCAGGCAAAAATTGAGTTGGGGGAGGGATGGTTGTAAATTGTGGGTAGTCCGCAGGAGATTAATTTACAATCAATGACCCATTTCCAGCCTTGACTGATGATCGCCCGTATGACCCCCCCTCGGATCCGCATCTGGGGAGCATCCTTATTTGGCCAGTTGGTTCACAATAACTGACCTACCTCTAAGTCCTTTCTATTGGGTTTGAAAATATTTCATGAAAAGAAGAAGGGGTGAAAAAGGAGAAAGAAAAAAATTAATAGTAAGCTTTTTCTTTAATTTTTTTACTTCCAAAGTATAGGGGAAGTTATGTAATCGGTCAGAAATTCGATGTATAGTTTTCACTGGAATTTCATGTTTTCCGACCGATTCCAAAAATAAATAAAAAAGTCTGTAAACGCCCTGTGACAACTCCAGGGAGAATGTAAAAGGGATTCGAGGTTCTGTCGTGTAAAAGAAAATTCAAAATTTGGCCAACGTTTCGAAAACTATTTATTTTCTTATTCAGGGCCTTATAATGACTTGAGTGGATGTGTGTGGTGAAGGTGTTGTCTGAGAACACAAACTCACAACACCTTCACCACACACATCCACTCAAGTCATTATAAGACCCTGAATAAGAAAATAAATAGTTTTCGAAACGTTGGCCAAATTTTGAATTTTCTTTTACCTCGAATCCCTTTTACATTGAAAAGATATTGTCGACTCTATTAATCATTACTGCAGAGAGAATGTTGCATCGACACGAAATTTTATATGTGTATCCAGAAGGTCATATTGACGACATCTATTGATTTTCTGCGAAAAGAAAGGGGGTTAGAGAGGAGGCTTAACACAAAAACACTAATAAATGCTGTTGTAATGGTATTGTTCATTACAACGGCAGTTATTAGTGTTTTTCTGTTAAGCCTCCCGGACACTAAATTTCATATGTAAATTCAAAACCCCATAAGGATGCCATCTATTAACTTTCCGCGGAATCGACCAAAGAGAAAAATCAGAAGAGGGAGGCTCAACACAAAAACCGTAATAACTGCCGATATAAAGAATTTATCGATAAAAATTTAGTATGAGCATTCAGAAGTTTCTATGTAAGTAAACAATAGGAAACATGAAGTAAAAAAGAAAAAAAAGAGGGTAGTTCAAAGAAACACATGTATAAATGTTAAAATGTTCTAAAAGATGTAACCTACTAGGAAAGATGGTAAACAAAAGGCTAATATGCCGACATTAGAATACATATCATTAGGAAGTCTCCAGGAGAAGACCTGGGAATATAACTAAAAAGAGACAATAGGCTAGTTACCTAGGTCACTGACACCACGTTTTGTACATATCTAGCCAGAGCTGTCATTTAGCAATAGCGCCATACACACAAAAATGTTCAAATATCACATACTTTACTGTATTTTAGCGGATTTTCATAGAAATCAGCCAATGCGCCATAAATATACGTGTATTTTCATCTAACATACCCAGTAGAATACGATAGTTCACAGGTTGCAAAATAAGGTAAGATCATCAGGCAGTCTGATAAAATAAATTTTGAAATTAGCATAATTAAAATATTTACAATTTCAAATAGTTAAATTCGTTAGTTTTTTAGATGAGTTTATTTATTTATAGTTTATTTTTACTGTAAATTTCAAAATTTTATTTACTAAAACATTTTAATTATGTTAATTTCAAAATTTATTTTATCAGAAGGTCTGATGATGAGGGCAACCTCGAAAGCCGGCTAGCGAATACAAATAAAAATCTGTGAGAGGTCTTATATCTTAATTTACAACCTGTGAAATAATCCCTTTTCACTACATCAGCCATCTTCATATTATAGTTGTTCAAATTCTTATATCGTTCATAATTAATTATAATAAAAACAAACTGTGAACTACTGACTAATTCACATCGAAATTCTAACACACTTCTAATGAAAGTAGTGTTTTAAAATTTTTTTTTTTTTTGTAAAATCGGAATAAAAGTCTGTATATAACGAGAAAATGAAGCCCTCATGAATCTGAATTTAATTTATGAAATTGATGGACGTAAAAGAAACTGCAGAAGCAGTTAATCTAACATTAAAATAACTAAGTAAATTCAAAATTTATATATCATAGATCTTAGGAGAGCCAAAAGCAGGAAAAAACAAGACCATTATTATTATTTAGTAAAAATGTATATTTTTTCACAGGTTTATTTGTTTCTTAATTTATTTTTTGGACTTAGCAAATAGACGTTTCGGGAAAACGCAGGGGGAGGCTTAACATAAAAACTATAACTGCCGATGTAATGCATGTATCGACATGAAATTTCATATCTGAATTCAAAATAAACCCCCTCAATTCAAAAACACTTATAACTGCCCATGTAATGAATTAATCGAAACAAAATGTAGTATGAGGCCCTATGTAAGTCAACTGTTGATTATTAGCGCAAACGGTCGACTAGTTTTGGAGAGGGAGCGAAAAGTCAATTGATAATTTCCTTCTGAGGAAGTACATGCCGGTGTTTTACCGACGACTTTTTAGATATTGATGGGAGTTTTTCTCGAAACGCCCAGTTGCTAGATTGTAAAGACCAAACAATAAATTGGGAGACAAATAAAGCTGTGAAAAAATATATACTATTATAAATTCAGATTTTTCTTACACCACCCCAAAGTAAATAGTTACTGTGAAGGTAGAGAATTGGTGTTTTTTCGTTAAATCGGAGAAAAATATGATGAAAACAAGAAAATGAAAGCAATGAATCTGAATTTATTTTTTGAAATTTTCCAAATGAAGGGCTGCCATGGACGGAAAAGTCCTACACTAAAATAACTATGCAAATTCAAAATTCCTAATTCATTGTTGTTAGGCGAAAAAACAGAAAAAGATGCGCGGGTTCCACGCCATAGTTCACCGCCTATCTACACCCTAAATCAGTGGATGTGTATAAGTTTGTCTCTTAGGAGCTCTAACTATAATGTCAGTTTACACAAAAGATACTAAATTATTTATTTTTAATTTTTTTAATTTTATTTACAAACAGACATTTACAATTATATAAAAATAAATACAACAAACAAATATGCTAATAGAGAGACAATGTCAAAATGTCAAGAGGGCAAGAGGGGAGAAATCACCCAGTGATTCCCTAGTCACTCACTAGTCACTGATTTCCTCTCATTTGTAACTAATCACTGTCACTAAGGAGGTCTCTATGCCATTGACGCTTAAGCAGTTGTTGGGGAAGTATGGCAGAATGGAGGGCACGGACTAGAGGATTATTGTGGCAACTAAGAAGGGAAAATAATTTTTTATACTTGGATTTAGCGACTTCGGTGACAAAAGGTACGTTAAGGTCAGTGTGAAGAGTTTTGTTGGAGGCATAATAAGGAGCATTGGCTATTTTACGAAGGATTTTGGATTGAAAGGATTGTATGCGCTGGAGGCAGAACCCCAGAGTTCAAGTTCGTAAGTCCACATAGGTTTGAGTACTGCGTTGTATATAAGTCGTTTTGTTTTCGAAGTTAATTTGGATCTTGTGTAGTCTTAGTAAACGTTTATAACTTCTTGTCTTTTCAGTCTCGTGTGAGGATTCCAAGTTAGTCGTTTGTCGAGTATGAAGCCTAGAGAGCGTACTTCGTTTTTTAAAGGGATGGCATTTTTGTTAAGGTACTATTATAATAATTATTAGAAGTAGTTTTCTTTAAACGAAACCCAAATAATCAATGCATATTTCGTGCAAATTGTGCAACGTTTTAAGCCAAAAAAAAAATCGTCAGTGAATCACCGGCAATTTATTTCCCCAGCAAGAATAAATCAACTACGATTTTGCTCTCCTGAAAGTGCTGTTTTTTACGTTTTCGAATTCTCTCCCGGGCCATAGTTTGTCCAGTTTCCGCTTTAGAGGAAGAGTGGAAACTTATCATAATAATTGGAGCTGCATACAGATATGGAGCTGCCATCTGGGAAGAATGGAAACCTTGACTTTCGGTTTGGTGGCCAGCACCGCTAACCAGTGGTTGGGTTGGTGAACCTACTAATGAGAGCTGTGATGGCAGCCCGTGGGATGCTTCTATGTAATTTGGAGACGAATAACAACATTCCATCCCCTTCACTCTTCTATGATCACAGGTTACCTCCTGTTCTAGTTTTAAACTGATAGTTCGTAAAATAATCCTGGTAGAATGTATCAGCAAAGGCTCAAATGTGCCAAGTTGTAAGACTTCTTTGTAAAAAGGAAGATCAGGTTGGTTACTCAGAAAAATCGGATCAACGAAAGGAGAGGATTTATGAAAATTCGTCATTTCGCGCTAAACACTCGAATTCGTCATTTCGGTCAGTAACAGATTATTATGTACAACTTCAATGTGACACCCAGACGGTTGAAGTTACAAACATGAAATAAAAACAAAGAATTTATTTAACGTAGGTCCACACAAAATGTACCAAAATACAAGCGAAACCTCTATTTACCGGACACCTCTCAATACCGGACAATACCAGTTGCCCCAGCATTGAGATAGGATTTTTAACATATTTCACTCTCTATTTAACGGTCCTTCTAAATAACGGACGCGGACAGTAAAAATGTTCAGAATTAGTTATAATCTTTGTATTTTAACCTCTTAATAGCGGACAACAGGGCCAAGTTTTCCCCTTTTCTCTGAATCAGAGGGCCAAGTTTTCCCCTTTTCTCTGAATCAGTCCTATTGTTTGAATCTCGGAATATTCCACATTTTTCCAATAAACAACATCCGGTTTCCATTCTCTCAAAACAAAATAAATGCAGTTCTTGTCTGGCTTGTACCATGAGTACATCAAGGAAAAACAGAAGAAAAATTAAAATTAATTCAAGAGTAGGATCCAAGAGTTCGTACAATTGCCGAGATAAGCATAGGAAAGACTCAAGACAAAAAAAGAGACACAATTTAAAAAATGTGGTCTGAGAATATTAAAAACAAAAAAATTAAAAATATTATACGATCGGGGAAAACTTTGCAAATCGAGACCTGCGTTTTGGAATGGTTTATTCGCGCAAGATCTAATAAGATCCCGATAAACGGATCATTAATACAAGAAAAAGCCAGAGAGGTCGCGGAGCTTTTGTAAATTAACAACTTCAAAGCTTCGAATGGATGGCTGAATAAGTTTCGAACCCGAAATAATATTAAATATCCATCGATATGTGGAGAAGCAGGGAGTGTTCCTGAAGAGAGTGAGTGACTGGTCGACAAAGTTAAACGGCTTAATCAAGGACTACGACTACCGAGGGTGTCCGGTAAATGGAGGTTTAACTGTACATATAAAAAACTGATTTTTGAATTTCGTGCTGACGATGGCATAAGCCAAAACCGGTACACCTTATATATGTATTTATTTTGTGGAATTAGACAATATAAAAGTAAAAGAAGTTTTTTGTTTTTATTTATTTCATTTGCTTTACACTATATCGGCATAAATCCCAAAAATGTATCCTGACATTAAACTGAAAATTTTTTAAATTTTAAACTTTCAATATTTTTGAACCTTTAAGGTTCAATATTTTGTTGAAAATATTCAATATGATATTCATTTTTCTCCCAGATCGTACACCATATATGAAACAAATATCATTTTTCATCATTTGTTGCCCTAACTTTAAATCGCTCATTCAACCTCAGCAGTCGTGAAAATAGGGTGGTGTCGCATTGAATTTGGGCTACTCTGTAGAGTGTTTTCATTAATTTGATACTTGAATGAGAATTAAATAAATCATTTAAGTTTAGGTATGCTGTTCAGAATAGTATCGCCTTACCTCTAAACGAACAGCTAACTAGTAAATGCTGAGTTTTTTGTACTTCCCGACTTTATATTAACCAATATGACTTGTTATAAGGAAGAAAAAAAGTGTGAATACCTCTTAGGGTATAGTATTATTTTTGAGTACCCAAAAAATAAATATAAAAAGTAATAGGTGAATCGTAAGAAATGTACTTCCCCAGCACAAATTAATCTATTAAGTTTTCGTTCTCCCTCAAAAAATAATCGACCGTTTGGAATAAAAATCAATAGTTCACTTATATAGAGACTTCAAAATCCTCATACTAAATTTTCTATCGATACATTATTTACATCGGCACTTATTAGTGTATTGGAGTCGATCTTCCCTCCTCTGATTCCCCCTTCCCTTCGACCGATTATCGCGGAAAACTAATAGGTGCCGTCCTAATGAGATTTTGAATTTAAATACAAAAATTTCAGATCGATACATTCATTACATTGGCAGTTATTTAGAGTTTTTGTGTTAAGCCTCCCCCCAATCCTCCCTTTCCCTCTGGCCGATACGGCTGAAAATCAATAGGTGTCGTCATTATGAAGTTCTGGATACACATATAGAATTTTGTGTCGATGCAATCATTATCATAGTGTTTACAGACATTTTTTCTTCAAATTTTTGAAATCATTTGTTCGGAAAACATGAAATTCCAAATAAAACTGAACATCCAATTCCTGACAGATTACATAACTTCCCCTATAACTGGAGAATTAATAAAAATTGAAGTATATTTGTGTGCTGTGAACGCGATAACTCCTCATAGGATGAATCTATCGACTCGAAATTATATTTATGGATCCAGAACCCTATAAGGACACCTATTGATTTTAAGTCAAGTCGACCTTCGGGGGGTGGGGGGGGGGGGGGGTGATTAGCGGGGGTCCTAACTCATAAACTCGAATAACTGCCGATGTATTGAAAGTAAATTTAATAATAGTTATTACGTTGTAGCCCGCCTGTCTGTTTATAATAATAAAAAACTTATCTTCTGGTTGATCGACTGCATTTCTAAATAATTACAGCCCGGAGAAAGTAGACTGGAGGCGAAAGGGTTATTGGCTGAGGCCTCTGCTTCTACACAGGGCAGCCCACTCGGGTTTCCGGTCTACCTCCAAACCCTCATTGGCCCAAAGTCAGTGGATGTCTTACTTATGGACTTAGATCAACATATGAAATTTCATTCCATCGGAAGTTATTAGTGTTTAGGAGTTAAGCCCTTTCTCAAAGCCCCCTCGTTCCTTTGGCGTATTGAATTGAAAATCAATTGAAGCCTTACTCAGAGGAGGTCCGAATTTAAATATATAATTTCGTGCTTCCGCCGCGTTGGCATGGATAACTTTGAAAAAAAGTTTATACTCGTATACCGCGAATGGGGGCACCTAGAAACGAATTTTTGGAGCACGAAATGTAAGAAATATAATTTGCTCCAGAAAAAAGGTTCTATTCATTTTTTGGAGACATTCCGGAGCAAATGTGGCATGAAAAAACAAAATAGTCTGAGAGCGCCTCCTTTGGGTGCGTCAGGATTGGCTATTTACTGGCTGTACAAGAGCCCGTACCTGGTGGCCATAGTGAAGCAGGGGCGGCTGCGATGGCTCGGGCATTTACAGAGGATGGAACCAGACAGATTGCCGAGGAGGATACTGGAGGGACACCCGGGAGGACAAAGAAGAAGAGGTAGACCCCGCTTATGTTGGCTGGAGGACGACCTCAGAACGATGGGTGTGAGAAGATGGAGACGGGAGAACGAGGATAGAGAAGAATGGCGGAAGATTGTTGCGGAGGCCCAGGTTCTACAAGGACCGTAGCGCCAGGGAAAGTGAAGTAAGTAAGTAAGATTGGCTATTTTGTAATTTTTTTGCAGTTTCCCCTGAAAGATCTGCAGTCTATATACAGTACCTTAATCGTTCATAATGACATTTACTATCGACTGATACTCTTTCCGACTTTTACGAATTTTGGAAAAACAGACACGTGCTAATCCACAGTCAGAAACTCAAACGGTATCCCAGACAATATTCATTCTCTCGGGAGATATCGTATACACTGATACCAATTTTATTTTCCATTTTTTGATTTAGGGAAATTTTCACTAAGGAAAACTAAACTTTCACTATGTATACTGCTGTGATAATAAAAGATATATATAATTTAAAAATTAATAAAAATTAAAGTTACTAATCAAAATAAAAATAATAAATTACCACATTTCCAGTGGAAATTGTTGTCTGGTCTTCTACTAAATTTTGATTTCTACAATAGTTTCCGAAAAGGGCACTAATAAAAAATATAGAAAGTTTGTGAGGTGCAATTTTTAAGAAAGTGCACGTATATAAAAAAAATCATTAATTACTTCATTTGGATTGTTTCTAAAGTATAACATCTTCTAAGTTGAGTAACGCGGACATATTGTGGAAACTTGTAATAAATGAATAAAACAAACTTATTGTTGAAATATTGTCTATTCGTTCATAACTAGACCTGACGGTATAAAGCCGAAACCGGTAGTTATATAAATATATATCTTTAGTGGAATAGACAATATTTCAAAAATAAGTTTGTTTTATTCATTTATCTAAAGTATAATACTGAGATGCCATCAAATTTTTCTTATTTGTTTGCCAGGGAAAATGTATAGCATGGAATCGAGAACAAAATTATGGGTTTAATTAAACTTAACCTACATTATAAAAATCAAAAAATAAATTTGAAAAATAAAAAAATCATACTAATTCCTAAAATTACATCAGTCTTTTTTCTGTGGCAACTCTTTACTGGGCATATAGGTATAACTTAATTTTTAAAAAACAGCAACTTCTTTCTAGAGTTCACTTTCAATTGTCCGTTCTTCTATATAGTTCCGAGGGCGCCGGTAGCTCAGTGGTATGCGTGCTTGCTTTCTGAGCTCAAGGTCGTGGGTTCGAAACCCGACCGAGGCCCTTAGTTTCTTTTATCTGGGAGGTAAAATAAACTTAAGCACGCCGTCCTTCGGATGGGAAGTTAAGCGATGGTCCCGAGCCTGTACGATGTCAGGTACTTGTTAAATACCCCTACCCTAGGTCAATAAAAATTTAGGGTAGGCAAAGTTTAGGACTCCCATGGTATAGTCGGGCTCATGTCCACCAGAGTGACGATAGAGCGCTCTGGTAGTAGGCGATATGACCTCGTAGTTAAAGCCCAGGCATGAATCATAATAACTAACTTCTATATCGTTACATTCTCATCAAAATTCTTTAAATTATTTGTTGCGACTTCTCACAAATTTTCAGGAAAATCTATCGATACCACCCACAGTCATAGCTTCACCGGATAACACCGATTTCAAGTATTGAAACTTCTTTATTTCATACAAGACTATGTTATGCTATCTACTAATGAATTATAAATGGAATTAAATTCCAGCCAATTTTCAATTTTTCCGTCAAAAAAAGAAATTTGAATCTGAGATAACCAAATCTAATCACATCTAAGTAGCCACATGAGACTCCTTCATTCAAAATTTCAAGTTCATAGCTCTAATCGTTTCTGCTTTAAAGCGCTCACAACTTTTCAATCACCTACACACACACATGAACCTGAAAATCATTTGAAAACTCCATCTCGGATTTTCGCATGATTACAATACTTTCTTATGTCTATGTAAAAATGTCTAGTAGATATTATGACAGGAAAATTTATATGTAGATTCAAAACGTCACAAGAACGTAAGGAAGGCACCTATCAATTTTCAGCCAAAAGGAAGAGAGAAAGTCAACTACTGACTGCGAAAATCCGAGATCAAGTTTTCAACGGATTTTCACGTTTCACAAGTAAGTGTCTCTGTGTGTGTGTGTGTGTGTCAGTCATCTTTTGAGATTACTTTACTTCGGAGCCTATGTACATTTTACTAGATACCGCTTATATTTATGACCTAAACAAATATATTAGAAGTAAAAGTTGTAGAAAAAAATTAAAGACATTTCATTCGAATTAAATACTGAGTAAAATAAAACAACAGTAAATGTCAACAAATAACAAACTCTATAAACTTATGTGCGTTAAAATGTCTGAATACCTTCAAAATTATTGCTTAAATTAGGGAAAGATTGCGACAATTTATAATTGTTTTGTTAAGCATAACTAAGAATTATAAATAATTATTATAGAGCAATGCAATTCTACCAAGAAATGTTTTCTAGGTACATATATAAATAACATTTCAAAATATTACCAAAAATGCAAGTTTTGTTAGTTGTTTAATATTTCAACAAGGGTAATATAAATATACATTTTGAAATGTTCGACAGAATATAAACTATTTATTTTTAAATCAGCCATTAATGATATGAAATTATTGTAATTTTCTGATCGTCGGCATCACAAAATACCATAGTATTCTATAAGGATCATTAACAGATGTACAAAACTGTGTGAATTAGTTATGTTTTCATAGTCTGTAGTTGTTTATAACTGAATTATCAGTAAGAGTTTAAAGTATACATTTGTGGGAGTAGTGGGCGTAAAAACAAGAATAGAACATTGAAATCATACGGGAAACGTATTAATATGGTAATAAAATAAATATTTGATAACGTGAGATAGGAAAGAACAACTTACAATAGTGAGAGACATGACGACAAACAAACAAATGTAGGAGAGACAACTAACTGAAGATCCACCTGTTTGTAGACCCCAGGACATGGGTCAGGCGAAGAAGGGGGACCGAACTTGGACGAACATCTCCGAGCATTCAAGTCTCTCATGGCTAGGCTTCAATTCCCAGAATACCAGGGGGCAGGTAGAATAGTGGGCTTACGTACTGGAATTAGGGAGCGGTCCAAGTCAATTTTTGAAACCAAGAGATCGTGGAAGTGACGAAATAATAATTTTAATGTACCTCTCCATTCATCACATCCCCCTTAAATGGGACATCTTTAAATAGGTCCTCTAAAGTCCATTGTTATTTGCTATCTTTTCTATTATTTTTATTTTTTTCGGGAATATTTACAATCGGTAAAAATAAAACCATAAATAAATTTGATGACAATGATAAAATACAAAATAATGTAAAATAAATTAGCCTTCAAAGTTCCCCATTTAGTAACTACAAAGATATTGGATCTAAAAATAATTTAATTAAGATTTTAATTCAGGCGTTTCAGTCAAAAACCCTCAGACTGATAACACAGTGCGGGGGGCTATGTTATGGGGGATACATAAACAACAGAACCCTTCATAACGATCTTATGATAATCACAGTACCCGACACAATACAAACTATTTACATACTTTTTCTAGAAAACACACATACAAACCCAGAAATACGGACTTTATCTTCACAACACTTACCACAAAACCCCCTCGAAGGTTGAAGAGAAGTTGGAACCGTGACTTACTGCCACCTAAAATCCTATTCGTTCTTAATATATATATATATATTTTTTTACATTATTTTCCTTTACTTTTTTCATCTCTCTTACCCATCCATCAAAATTGTCTTTCAATTCCTTTTATTTATTAATTTTTTTTTTCATGTTCTTGTCCTAATAATTAAGATAAATTTTCGTCCCGGGGACCTACCACTGGGTGGCCTTCCTCTCACATGCCATTCACTCCAACATAACAATACCTACTATATAAATAAAACAAACTTATTTTTGAAATATTGTCTATTCCACTAAAGATATATATACATATATAACTACCGGTTTCGGCTTTATACCATCGTCAGGTCTTATGAACTCATAACTAGACCTGACGATGGTATAAAGCCGAAACCGGTAGTTATATATGTATATATATCTTTAGTGGAATAGACAATATTTCAAAAATAAGTTTGTTTTATTTATTTATTACAAGTTTCCACAATATGTCCGCGTTTCTCAACTTAGAAGTTGAAAATACCTACTATCATAGATGCTGGTTGTTGCACCCTAGCAACAGTTGCATCTTTATAAAAAAAAAATTTAATAATAGTGAATTTTTTTGTGCACAGCCAAGAAAATCAGTGATTAGATGAATAACTTGCTTGGTTTTAATTCAACAAAGTAAATATTTAAGTAGTACTACAAATAAATTTCTTAAAATATTCAAATGATAATTCTACAAAGTTTATTATAAGTAAGTACATACAGTGAGTGTTGTAAGTACTGTACACCTTTTTCCCTTTTTGTATGTTAACTAGTGTTTATATTAAAACAACGCCATGAGTACAACAAAAACTATTAATTTATTCAATAGTAACAATTTAACAAGCATAATAAATATTTAATTAACTGAAAATCATAATAATTGAGAAAACATAAAAAATGACAGATCAAAAGTATTGATACATTAGTAAATGTTAATATTTGGTAAGCCGTAAGCTCACATTTGCTTTAATGAAAGCCTCTAGTGTTCACTTTTTTCACTAAATTATCTGTTACAATAATTGGCATTTGTAGACCCTCCCTCACTAGTGTAATTAATAAAGATTATATTATTAAATAAACTGAATTTAAATATCCACACGAGGGATATGCCAACATTGTAATAAAAAGAATATTTAATAATAATAATAATAATTTATATATTGAATTTAATTTTACTGATTTTACTATTTAAAGGAATTTAGGCGAAATCTGATGATATGGATGTTGATAGCTAAGATGTCGATAGATTAACTTGATGAATAATAATTATTGTTATAAACATAATTATTATTATAGACTAGATGACATTGTACAATACCGATAAACTTTCTCAAGCAAAATACATGGAAAATACTTGATGATTCCATGACCATTTCTGCATTATACGATAGAATTGTATATTATACTATTTTAATATTATAATAATATGTAAATAAAATGTTACTACTCTACAATATTTCATTTCTGAATACTCACTAAGATGGACGGACCACTTTCAACATAACACTCCTTAAGAGCAAGCATTCGTCAACTCTATTACTTTTCCCTAATAAATTTACAAGGACAATTTTATAATTTGAAATTATTTCAATTTAAAATTACTTTCAGCCAAATATTAATACAGTCCCGCGACGCACACCGGTTTTTTTTTACTAATAAATCTTGTTTTTATAATCAATTATTGATTCTAATTAATAACATGCACTGGTTTACAAGGAACAAATAATTGAATGAATTATGATCAGGAAAACAATATTTGAAGACAAGATTGTATTCGACTAAATTTTCGCTATCTAAAATTGACCAGATACAACTACATAAAATAAAGTACTGAGGACACTAAAATTACAAATTCAGTGATTGACTAATTGTACTCGAGTATAGCACCAGCTCTGTTTTTCATGTTAACAATTTTGCTGTATTATCAAATAATATGTACCGTCAGTTCTATTTAATTCTTTTAATAACTTAAACGGTCATCTTGGTCTTATTTTGAAACTAATAAAATTACCTAAATCCGAAAAAATATTTTTATAGGAAAAAAAGATAAATATATAAAAAAGAAATAAACGTTTTGAAATGATTCGGAGGGTATTTTTAAAAATCTAAAGAAAAAAAATTGTATAAATTACTAAAATTGTAAAGTACAGACTGGCCAAGTTTCATGTTGGGGCCGGTCAGAAGTTACATGAGGTTAGGTTAGGTTTTATGACTCGTGCCCGGGCTTTAACTACGAGGTCATATCGCCTAATACCAGAGTGCTCTTTCGTCACTCTGGTGGACATGAGCCCGACTCTACTGTGGAAGTCCTAAATTTTGCCTACCCTAAATTTTTATTCATCTAGGGCAGGGGTCTTTAACAGGTACCTGACATCGTACAGGCTCGGGGCCATCGCTTAACGTCCCATCCGAAGGACGGCGTGCTTAAGTTTATTTTACCTCCCAGATAAAATAAACTAAGGGCCTCGGTCGGGTTACGAACCCACGTTCTTGAGCTCAGAAGTCAAGCACGAATACCACTGAGCTACCGGCGCCCTCAGAAGTTATATGAGGTTACACAGGATGGGACTTCCCTCTCACCCCCTAGTCCGTAGACTCAATATGTGTATATATGAAAGGGAAGAATGAGGGGGAATAAAAAAAATAAGGGAAATATAGGAAGAAGGGTAAATAATAATAGTGAAAAAAAAATAAAAAGTAAAAAAAAAAAAAGTCTATAGGTTACCTATATACATATGTATATACTTATAATCTAAATTTATTTATTTTTTGCTTATTATTCATATCTATATGAGGTATGTGTGTATGAGATATCTGTATATTCTGTTGAATGCATGCATATTTCATGTAAATATGCTTATGTATTCCCGTGCATTTATATTTTTACTGTTATTGCTGTTTGTTTATTCTTATATTTATTGTTATTGTTACTGTTTGTTTTATTTTTTCACTATTAATTTATTTATTTCCACTGACTAGTATGGATGCATCCATGTCAAAAAAAAAAATAAATAAGAAGAAATATCGAATTGGAGCATGACCTTGAAATTGTACAGATACAGATTTGCCACACTTTTTTTTTTTTTTTTCTAATCATCAAGCTTGATACACCAAATATATTGGACGCTGATGACCTTTGCTGTTTTGCGTCCTTAAACTCCAAATCCTATCCTATCCTCAATGTATATTATGAAGTTCATAAAAATCTCGTGTGCAACGAATGCAATGGTGGACTACACAAGAAGGTGGTGCGTTGACCTGGAAGGTACATGGGAACACTAACGGTGTCTCACCGGCACACTTTCCTGCATGATATGGGGATCCGCGCAATCCAGGTAAGTATCAATACCTAGAACAATCCGTGCTGTGTAAAGTTTGCGGAATTCCATGATAGTTGTTTTACTTCGCCAGCTATACCAAGTATAGGGGAAGTTATGTAATCGGTCAACAATTTGATGCGAAGTTTTCAACGGAATTTTATGTTTTCCGAACTCCAGATTCTAAGTGTGAAAAACAAGATGTCTGTCTGTGTGTGTGTGTGTCTGTGAACACGATAACTCCCAATAGAATGAATGTATCAACACAAAATTTTATATGTGACCAAAACCCCATAAGGACAACACCTATTGATTTTCAGCCAAATCGGCCAAAGGGGAGGGGGGATTAGGGAGAGGCTTAACTCAAAAACTCTAATAACTGCCGTTGTAATGAATGTATCGTCACAAAATTTCATATGTGAATTCAAAACCCAATGAGGACATAACCTATTAAATTTCAACAATATCGACTGAAGGGAAGAGGTGGTTCAGAGAAGGGGACTCAATTCAAAAACCCTAATAACTGCAGATGTATCGACATGAAATTTCAAATTTAAAATCAAAATCCAATGAGGACATACCTGTCAAATTTGAGCCTATCGGCTGAAGGGAAGGAGGGGTTCAGGAGAGGGGGCTCAATTCAAAAACCCTAATAACTGCCGATGTAACGGATGTAACGACATGAAATTTCAAATTTAAAATCAAAATCCAATGAGGACATACCTGTCAAATTTGAGCCTATCGGCTGAAGGGAAGGAGGGGTTCAGGAGAGGGGGCTAAAATTGAAACCCTAATAACTGCCGATGTACCCCGCAGGGGGCAGCTATTTCAGCTGCTTGGGTATGGCGAACCCACGGGTACCGAGCCTCGATAGGAGAATTCTTTATACTTTCAATACAATATGTGTTTGGTTCCCATCGGTAATTAGGTACACCCTGCCTTAAAGGGGGCCGTGGAAGTGCCAACGACTGTTATAGCCGGAAGAGCGCCGCGGCAGGTAAGCGTCTGTCTCAGAGTGAGCGGCTTGTCCACAGCGTCTGACCCCAGAGGGGCGGCTGGAATAACTACTTGTCTTGGCTGCAGACTCTAAAAACTGCCATTTAAAACAAATATGGATAAAGAAACAATATCTTTAGCCTCGGATGCGTCAGGTGGTGGAGCTGCACCTGACGTAATTGAACGTCAGCCTCCTTCCGGCGGGCAGGAATGCGGGAGCCCCCGGAATACGGTACACGCATCAAGCATTGAAGAAGGACAAACGACTGCCCAGAACACTCTGCAAATTAACCTATCGGGTAATGATTCTGCAGATACAGTGAAGAGAATGAGGACAACATATACGACAGAGCCGTATTTGACCTCATCTCCTCCAAGAAAGAGAACCAAGAAAATGTATTAGATAACTAGTGTTAGTAACAACAATATGAAGAGCTTTACCAGACATTTCATAGTAAGCAGAAAGGAAGAAGGAGAAACTTTCATAAATGTCTCCCCATTTTTCTTGTGCAAAAAATTAACTGAGACGATTGGAACACCTACGGGAGTGAAGAGGATATACGAGGGCAAACTTGCTATTGAAGCTTCCAGTCCGAAACAAACAGAACAGCTTCAAACCATGAAAGAGCTGGGAGGATTTCCTGTCGAAGTTATTCCCAACAAAAGACTCAATACCTCTCGGGGTGTCATTACATGTAAGGATTTGAGCATGTGTTCTGAGGAAGAAATTACATCGGAACTAGCGAATCAGGGAGTCTTAGAAGCGAGACGCATTACGCGACAGGAGGGTGGGAGAACAAGTCCTACAGACTCCATTGTATTGACATTCGATTCTCCTAAGGCTCCTGAATGTATAAATGCTGCGTTCTACAAACTCAGGGTGCGGCCGTACATCCCCGCTCCTATGAGATGTTTTAACTGCCATCGGTTTGGGCACACGCTGAGGAGATGTAGAAGCAAGATCGCACTTTGCATATGTGGTAGGGCCGTGCATGAAGGTTCAGAATGTGACCTTCCTCCTCACTGCGTCAACTGCAATGGAGAGCATAATTCTCGTTGGCCTAAATGCCCTATTTTTCTCGTTGAGAAAGAGATACAAAAGATTAAAACAACGCAAAGCCTCTCTTATATAGAAGCTAGAAGTATCGTTAATAGCGACGCTTATGTTACCGCAGCAGTCTCATATGCAGCAAAAGCAAATAAGCCAAGTAGAAAGGTGTGCTGTGAATCAGCTACCCAAACTGAATTGTTTTCTTTCGGAATCTTTCAAAGTATGAAAAATAGCCAAGTGAAAGAAATAGAAACAACTCAACCCTTACCGATCGCTATGCTTCCCGGGCCTAGTGATCGTACCAACCTCCCTCTGGGAGGGGAACCAATCCCTCTGAAGGAGGAGACTACTTCATTGGGTATCCGGGACAAAAACCAAATTCCTCAAGCTCTTATGAGGCATGGGGACAGCACGGCAGATGACAGAGCCACCCCTGCTTTGCTTGATCCTGATCTGCCTCAAAGGAGTCTGGATAGTAAATCCAACTCTCCTAACCTAACTCAACCAACTGAGATAGACTGGAGCCTATCCGCACAGCACACGGACAGTACAATCGAAGAGAAAGACAAGAACCCACCCGATAAAAAAGAAAAAGTGGTAAAAGGCAAAGTTAAGAAGAAAGGTAGAAAACAGAGCAAGACGACAGGAAAACGAAATTCCTAAGTCATAATTATGTCAACCCCAAAAAATAAATCCGAATGTATATTGCAATGGAACATAAGAGGTTTGTTCAACAATCTTGACGAGCTGAAGTATCTAGTTGGAAGTCACGACCCATTTTGTGTTTCAATTCAGGAAACACATCTTAGAACAGATCACTCGTTCAGACTGAAAGGATTCACGTGTTTTAGCAAAGAAGTCGACCCAGGCTTAGGAGGGAGAGGTCACGGGGGCGTCCTGTTACTTCTCAGAAGCAACATCCCTTCCACCCCAGTTAACTTAAACAGTAATATCCAGGCAGTTGCCGTCCAAATCAAAGTGCCTATGAATGTAACCATCTGTAACGTATATCTTCCAGATATGTCGTGGACTGAACAGCAACTAGACGATCTGTTAAATCAACTGCCAACTCCGGTGATTGTCACAGGTGATTTTAATTGTCACAACACCTGGTGGGGTTCTGAAACAACCAACCTCAAAGGTACACTACTGGAGGAGATTGTCAATAATAAGAAGTGGATACTGTTGAATAGCGGCAGCAAAACTCACTTTATCGCTAGATCCGGTGCCTTCAGCGCTATCGACCTTAGCTTTGCATCATCATCCTTGGCCCCAAGTCTAGACTGGCATGTCACGACAGATCTGCATCACAGTGATCATTTTCCTATTTTAATTAAAATGTTGGGCACCAGAAGAGTCGCGGTTGAAGTCCGTCCAAAGTGGAATATAAAAAAGGCCAATTGGAACTTGTATGCTGATTCACTTAAGTCCACTCCACTGTCTGGAGCTATAGAGAATGACGTGGAATCAATAACATCAGTTATAACACAGGCTGCTGCGCTGTCTGTTCCGAAAAAAGGAGGGAAAATACCCAGAAGCCCTGTGCCATGGTGGACAGCAAAATGTTCGGCAAGCAACAGAGCAAAGAAGAATGCCTTCAACAAATTCAAAAGAAACCCTACCCTTGATAACCTAATACATTTTAAGAAAATGAGAGCTGTAGAACGTAGAATAAAAAGAGAGGCAAAAACGAAGTCATGGCAAGATTATATTTCCTCTCTTAATGTTCACAGCACACCAAAAGAGATCTGGAATAAAGTTAGAGCAATCAGTGGTCGACACAAACCATTCCAGAACCCAGTACTTATTTCAGGAGGGCGCGTCTGCACAGAGCCTGCCGACGTTGCTGAACTTCTAGCTGAATTTTATCGCAAAGTTTCATCTAATGATACATATTCTGATAGATTTAAACAGCACAAGAACTGCGAAGAGTCTTACAAACTTGATTTCTCTACCAATGAGATTCTGGTCTATAATTACCCTTTCATTATGTTGGAATTGGAACATGCATTAAACAGAGTAAAGGAATCATCACCCGGCAAAGACGACATCCCGTACTCGATGTTGCAGCATCTCTCAAACCCTATGAAAATTAAGCTCCTCGAACTATACAACAACATCTGGACAACTGGTACCTACCCCGATGCGTGGAGAGAGTCGGTAATTATACCAATACCCAAAGAAGGAAAAGACCCAAGTGAACCAAATAGTTACCGTCCTATTTCGTTGACATGTTGTCTTAGCAAAGTCCTAGAGGGGATGGTTAATTATCGTTTGGTCTGGTTCCTTGAAAAATGCCATCTTCTAAACCCGTATCAGGCTGGATTTCGTAAAAGATATACCACAATAGACCATCTTGTATATCTTGAGGACATCATCCAAAAGTGCTTCCTGAATAGAGAACATGCCATCGCAATATTCTTTGACCTAGAAAGAGCATATGATACTACCTGGAGATTCGGTATCATACAAAAACTCCACAAATGGGGACTAAGAGGAAGTCTTCCGCTCTTCATCAACAGTTTCCTACAAAATCGATGGTTCAGAGTAAGAATTCAAGATACAATATCTAAACTACATGTGCAAGAAAACGGTCTACCACAAGGATCTGTCCTAAGTTGCACCCTATTTCTAGTTGCAATAAACAACATAACAGATGGACTATCCCCAAATGTTCGGCAAATGTTGTTTGTCGATGACCTAGCCATAATAGAGACTGGTATGGACATGGTACGAATAGGAGCTTCGTTGCAGAGTAACATTGACAACATCTTGTACAACGCGGAGATGACTGGATTCAGTTTTTCCTCCAGGAAAACATCCTGCATGCACTTCTGTCGCTTGAGGAAGGAACATGAAGTGCCTACGTTATATCTGAAAGACATCCCTATCCCATACAAGGATGTTGTGCGCTTCTTGGGCTTAGAACTTGACCCTAAACTCACATGGCAGAACCATATAGAAAAAACCTGCACAAATGCCAAAAATACATTGAACATAGTGAAAGTCTTATCGAATTTTAACTGGGGAGCTGACCAAGAAACCCTCTTAAAAGTTATTTGCTCTTTAGTTCGGACCAGAATTGACTATGGCTCCATAATTTACGGCTCGGCGCGGCATACTCGGCTGAAAAAACTAGACACTGTTCTAAACTTTGGCCTACGTTTGGCGACAGGAGCGTTCAGAACGAGTCCTGTGCGTAGCTTGTACAGAGAAGCAGGGTTGATGCCACTGAAGTACCGCCGGGAACAACTGAGTCTGACATACGCAGCGTCCATGTCGTCAAAGGTAGACCATTTTCTACACGGTCAGTTATGTCAGCCAGCAGAGAGAGAGTACAGGTGGTTACCGACCAGAACACGCCCGCTTGCTGTAAGAGCAATGGAGCTGAGAGATCATATGGGTCTCAGGTTTGAAGAAACCATCGCTTGGAAGTTACCTCAAACGCCCACGTGGAAATTACCTAAACCGCAGATAAACATGACCTTGTCGAGACAAGCCAAAGCGGAAACACCGCCGACAATATTCAAACAGTTACTAGGTGAAATATTGGATCTTTACATTGATTATAGACAGATCTACACAGACGGTTCTAAAATTGATGGAGGTGTGGGATGTGCTTGGTGCTCAGAAGGCGTCTGCAAATCCTGGACCTTACCTTCCGCTGCAAGTGTCTATACGGCTGAGCTCACAGCTATCTCGAAAGCACTAGACGACTGGGCACTAGAAGGGGAGTCCAAGGCACTTATATGCTCGGACTCACTGAGCTCTCTGCAGGCCCTCAGCAATCTGTTTATAGAAGATCCATTAGTGCAGAAAATCAGGACACAAATGGAAAACTTACAAGTGAATGGGAAAAAGGTAGTCTTCTTATGGGTTCCAGGGCACATTGGTGTAGATGGGAACGAAGAAGCTGACAGAGCAGCTAAAGCGGCTGCGGCTGAAGCGTGTACAGAGACATTAGGTATTCGGCCTGATGATCTGATGAAGCAAATGAAGATGGCTGCCCTAGAACGTTGGGGAAATGAATGGTCAGAGCAAGACACACAACTGAAACATCTAAAGCCAAACCTAAGACCGATAAACTTTTCCGTTGAACTCTCCCGACGAGAAAAAATTGTGTTAAGAAGAGTGGCCATTGGCCATACGAGAGTGACTCATGGGCACCTCCTGGTGGGGAACAGACCTCCAAGGTGTGTCCTCTGTAGGGAGTTGCTGACGGTGAGACATGTCATTGAAGATTGTCAGAAGCTGGCCAAGTATCGGGAAAATAACAGCATGCCTGCAACCCTCCAAGATATATTTAGCGAGAGAACACCTAGATTCCGGAACTTAATTGAATTTCTGAAAGAGATACATATATTCATGCATATTTAGAAATAATTGTTGAAATTCATTGAGTGATGGTTTACTGAAGGACAGGCGGTGCGATGGGAAGCGCTCTGGCCCCCTAGAGAGGCTTGCTATCCTTTGTGGCAACACCCCTAGACTTGGTGCTAGGCTGGCTGGTTGTCCAACCCTCCACCTTCACTTACCATCCAAGAGGACCTCTCCTTCCTAGACTCGACGCTATCTCTGGAGAGAGTCCGTCACTTCTCACCATACCTTTCCATCGTTACCGCTAATCCTATTCTGGAAACGCTAATGGCCACAGCAGCCGATGCGTAATCAGGGAAAAAAAAAAAAAAAAAAAACTGCCGATGTAATGAATTTATCGACACAACATTTAGTAAGAGGATGTAAGAGCCACTGTTAAGTCAACTGTTGAATATTAGTGCAAACAGTAGACTGGTTTTAGAGGGGGAACGAAAAATTAATTGATTAATTCATTCTGGGAAGGTACATTTCCGGGGTTTTACCGACCACTCTTATTTTCCTTTCTTATATGGCAGATCCAGTGTCGGATCTAATGTTCTAGGGGCGCTGTGGCTTTTCTTTTGTAAGAGGCCCCTCCAAAAATTTGTTGAGGAAACATTTGAATGAGGTTAGGTGGAATAGGGCAAGAAGTAAATAAATATAAAATACGTATTGGGTTTTATCCCTCGTTCCAATATTTATCGGTTTTATGTATTTAGAACAACGATAGAGCAATAGTTGATGTATTTACACAATCATAAAATAAGAAGAAACTGGATGTTTTGATGGTATAATACAGTAGGAAGATACTTTATTGCAGTTATAAATGTATAAACAAATCAATTATTACATTATTGTCGTCAGAGGATTTGATGTGGGTAAGATGAATTTTGCGAGGCGCCCTCTTTATAAAAATGAGTGGATGGTTAAACGGTTTGAAACAGGTTCGCATCTAGTTAGTTTTCGACGACTTTTATATCTTGAATAGGTGGCAGGAGTACCGATCTTAAATACAACTGATCAGTTATACGAAAAACAGACACTTTTGTATTATTAAAATGCGGGGAAATCCGGACAGATGGCAGCCCTACGTGTAAAGATCTTTACTCGCGGTCTCTGCTTTTATTGGTCTTAGTTAAATATTTTTCATGAATCAAACAAAGCTGCATGAATTTTCGATGCGCGAGGCCGTGGGCGTTGGCTGACGCCGCCCACGGCCTTGCGCCGCCTCTGATTGGCATTATGAAAACAAAAAAACAATAAATATAGGGTGAATGTAATAAGGGATAAGATCTATTTTTTTAAAAAAAGGTATCCCAATTCTTTTCAAATATTTTTACATTCATAATATCTTTTAAAAATAAATATCGTATGTAAGTAGTTTGTATTTTGTCGGGTACTAATACAAACTACTTACATATATTTTTTTAGAAAACTTTACACACATACAAACCCAGAAATACGTACTTTATTTTTTTTTTGGCCTTATGTTCGATGCATATTATCTATGTCAGTGTGTTTTATCTAATTATTTACGACATCCATGGCCCCGGGAGGAAGTTCTATCTACGAAATAAAACTCACTCCCGGACGGGATTCAAACCCGCAAACCATGGTAAGACCATGCGACCAAAGCCCTACGCTCTAGCTCACACGGCCACCATGGCTCCTATACTTTATCTTCACAACACTTACCACAAAACCCCCCACGAAGGTTGAAGAGAAGATGGAACCGCGACTTAATGCCACCTTAAATCCTATTCGTTCTTAATTTTTTTTTTTTTTTGTTTTTTTTTCACATTATTTTCCTTTACTTTGTCTTTCAGTTCCTTTTCATTTATTATTTTTTATTTCTTTATTTTTTTTTTCTTTAATTATTTTTTCATTTTTATTATTTTTTCTGTTCTTGTCCTAATAATTAAGATAAATTTTCGTCCCGAGGACCTACCACTGGGTGGCCTTCCTCTCACATGCCATTCACGCCAACATATCAATACCTACCATCATAGTTGCTGGTTGTTGCACCCTAGCAACAGTTGTATCTTTATAAATAGAAGACAAAATAATAATAATAATAAATAAATATAAAAAAATAAAGTGAAATAGAGTTACACAATACAATTAACAAAGAGCCGTCTATGTAAAATGACCATTCTTCGTATGCGGGGTCAGTGTGGTTTTGGGGGCTGAGGCTCAGACCTCATTGTAGTCCTTCTCTGAGCAGGCCATATTGACTTGAAGCAAAGAGCGAAAATAATAACTCGACATTCACTAATTACAGAAACTATTTCTTTTAAGGTAAAACGATACTAATTTGAATAGCATCTCTCGACTTCTTATAGACAAAGTCGAACTTTTAATAGCTCAAATAGAAGAAAACTATCTACCTAATATGTTTCACAAAAAAATGATGAATTCGAAGCATAGCGCGAATTTACAATTTTCCTTAAATTCCGCAGGAGGACATGTTTGATGAGATTATGCTGACAGGGTGCCGTCCATAAATAGTGTAATGCAATTTTCGAAACAGTTTATCCCCCTCCTCCTCTGTCACAGAGAACAAAAACATAGTGAAGTTTGAACGCCCAAATTAATTAAAAGTAAAAATAGATTCCATCAGTTTATTCATCCCCATTACTGTAACTAGATAGCATTTTTTTTCAAATTGGAATTTTTTCTCATTCATTCATTCATTTACAATGGCGCGACAACCCACTAATGAGTCAAGGCCTCCTCCAACAGTGTCCGCCAGATATCCCTGTTTTGTGCAGCTGCTCTCCAGTGTCGGACTCCAAGCAGGCTCCTCGCATCATTCGCCACACCATCCTGCCACCTCAGCTTCGGCGGATCAACGTTTTATAAAGCCTGAACTTTGTTTTTCTTGTAAGGAGGCGACTTCTTATATGATGCCTCAGGCCGAAGTAGCTCCTGTTCGCTGCCATTGTTCTTCGCTTTACCTCGGCTGACATGTCGTTGTTCACGTTCACCTGAGAGCCGAGGTATACAAACTCATGCACTTTCTCGAAGAAGTAAGGGCCAATGGTGACTTGCTCCGGTGGCTCGACCTCCTGCTCTGAAACCAAGTATTTGGTTTTGGCTTCGTTGATGACAAGCCCCAACCTCCTCGCCGGTGCCTCCAAGGCCAGAAATGCCTCTTTGACGTCTCGAAATGACCTTCCTACGATGTCAATGTCATCGGCATATGCTAGGAGCTGTACAGTCCTGTTGAAAATGGTCCCGTTCGTCTGTATGCCTGATTCCCTTACTGCTTTCTCCAGGACGAGATTGAAGAGTAAGCATGCTAAGGAATCACCCTGCCGCACTCCCTTACTCGATTCAAACTCGTCAGAGATATTTCCCTGGATCCGGACCGTACATTGCACGTTTGCCATCGTCAGCTTTGAAAGACGGATCAACTTTCTCGGGATGTTGAAATCTTCCATAGCCCTGAACAGCTGCAGCCTGTCGACATTATCATAGGCAGCCTTAAAATCTATGAATGGAATTTTTTCTCAAGTTCCTTCAAACAATTTTTCCGGATGCTGAATTTTTTTTATTCTATATATGACCAGTAAAGATCAATATTCATTGGGTAATTCAATTGAAAGCTAAAAGACATTGGTAAACTCTTCTACTTTGTGAGAGAGGGGGGTAAAAAAAATCATATTGTTCTTTTCATTAAAGAAAACTATGATGGAGTTCTTGTGTAATAATTGTTTTGCATCATTAGCAATAATAATAAGGTGCTTTCGAAATCCTGGAGAAACAAAAGTCGATCTTCCTACAGAAAGTCTAAACATCGATTGTTGTATACCTTAATTTCAAAACGAACTTTCAAATAATGTTTTTCGTTAATTTTATTTAGAAAAATAAAACAATTAATTAGAAATGAGATTTAATGAACGGCAGCTCATTGTTCTAAGTCACGAAGAAGCCGACTTCGAAGGGCAACTTCTCTACAAAAAAGTTACTTCTAATTCTCAAAATCCTAAAAGTATGTTTGCCTTATTTATTTTCATATAAATTATTACCATTGGTATTTTTTTTTCTGTACAGAATAACCAAATAACCTTCGTAAATTCTAGTTACGCCAAAAATCGGTTGACAAAAAGATTAATTTTTTCTCGAAAATTTCAACTGAAAGGGTATGCTATATTTATGTTTTTTGGACCTTTGGATGCTGAGGAGAAAAGTTTGCTATAAATTAGGAGGTATTTCGGAACAAGGGATCCATTAAAGTTTTGTGTAGCTCCATGTTTGTTGGTTGATATGTTAAACGTTGTTTGAATGTTGTGCTTGTCTATTTGAGCTCAAGATCGCGGGTTCGATAGTTTTTTGGTTTTTTCATCTGGGGAGTAAGAAAAAACCTTGTGCACGCCGTCCTTTGAATGGGGCCTTAAGCGATTGATAACTAAACATAAATCGCCTCCTAGAGTAGTGTCGTACCTATGTCGACCAGAGTGACGAAAGAGCGCTCTGGTAGTAGGCGATATGACCTAGTAGATGAAGCCCAGGCATGAGAGAAACAAGTAACTAGGAAGTTATTTATGACGAAGGACTAAGTGCCCTCCTTCCAATTATATCTATTTTTTTATAATTAACCTATTATGCCATTTCATCTGTTCTGTTCTCAGAAGTCAGTTTCTCCATTTAATGCCAAAGTATGAAGTCCAAATATAGTTTAAATAACGTAAAATAAATGAGGAATATTCAAAAAATTATTAGATGTTTTGAAATTTTCTATACGACAGTGCTTTTTTTTAATTTATGATACCTACAGTATCATGGAAGTATTATAATCGTTCAAAAATCCGAGATCTAGTTTTCAACGTATTATATTCCTCTGAATACGTATTGCCCATTTCCACGATGATGTCTGTCTGTGTGTGTGTGCATGTGTGATTGGAAAGTTGTGAGCGCTATATCGCAGAAACGATTGTAGCTATAGACTTGAAATTTGGAATGAACAAGTCACATAGATTAGATTTTGTTCGAAATTGGACTAAAATTAAGACCTTTGAAATATTTCTAAGGAAATATATTTTACGTATTTGTTCTATCTAAAATCTGAGGGCACATTAGCGTTTGAATAAGGAATATTTTTGTTAAGAACCACTTTTTCGCTACGTACTTAGCGTAAATCTAGCAAACATCTAAAAAAAAAAAAGAGTTTCACTGCGGTTTTCGGCATGTATCATGTTAACCTGCCATCTACGGCCAGAGCGCAGATAATAAAAATTAATCCCATTTTTATACGTCGAGAGCGCGAAGCCTCTATACGTCGAGAGCGCAATGGTTTTAATTAAGTTTTTAATTTATTTTAAAGTTGCCCGTCTCGCCCGCCCCAAAGGCCGTCACTGCAAAGGCCTACTGATTACACGTTGCTGATGTGGAATGTTTTCAAATGCTCCGCTACCATCAAATCGAATCACAAATAAATATGAGGAGTGCAAATATACTCAATCCTATAGTGAATAGGTCCAGTATTCGGAAAAAAGAAAGCGAGTATCAACGCGAATGATGCGCGACGCAGGAAGACGTCATTTATTCGACTATATTTTCAATGCTTCAAAATATTATAAAAAAAAAGAAGCAAATACCCGATGGTACGAATGGTAAAATATTTTTATATTTATCCCATTCTTCTAGAGAAAAAAAAATGTATGTATGGAAAGAATAATGATAAATAGGATCAGTAGAAGTTGTTATTGGGACTGAGGACTTAAGCTCTTATTCCAATAACAAGTGGACGAGAGAGAGATGATCCGCAACACATCATCGTGTCCTGTATGAAGTATGCAGCTGAAAGATGGCACTGTATGCGAACTATAAGCTCTCTTCTGGGGAAGCCCTCTCCCACTTATCTAGATATCTTGACAAATCCCTCGGTCACACTTGAAGCTGTTGGAACCTATATTAGCTGTATTGGTATTAGTGTTTGAGTAATATTGAATAATGACTAATTACTGTAGAACAATGGCTAATGGCGTCAAGCTAAAGCCTTTAAAAGGAAAAAAAAAAAAAAAAGTGGACGCGAATCATGAAATGTGCTATTTCTGCCCAAAATATTAAATTTTAAGTTTTTATGTTCAAGTATATATATATATATATATATATATATATATATAATTATTGTATTTCAGACTTTAAAGAATGCTGGTTCAAATTGAAAAGTAATATGTTATTTTACTTCAAACTTCGAGATGGTATACTGGATTTGGATAGCATCAAGGTAACATGATATTTCTGTTTCTTATTTCACATTTTAGCTGATTTCTAGAGAAATTACTTTATGCGTTCACCTGGTTAGTAAGTCCATCATATGTAGTCTCCTGAACACAACTTGGGGTGTTCAAACTTTTATGTGTATGAGATATTCTGAGCCAAATCGGCCAGCCGTGAGAGTCCACAGATTCAAATCCTTGTCTATTTTATTTTTTATTATAGCTATGTAAGTGTTGTTTGCGCGATAATGGGGTGTTATCGCGCGAAACGACACTTACGTGGGAGTTGCGGTAACTCCTATTCCGATTGTTTTGAACTTCGAGAAACATGTGCTTTAATTTTGATATTTAAAAATTTCATCAAATAAAACACATTTTTTACAATGAATTTTTTTACTATTAAAATATTGCATGATCTACCCTTCGCTAGTATTTTTTTAAATCTTTCATAAAAATTATACATTTTCTAGACCCAAACACTAATAACTAATCTAAACACAATTTTTAAAATAGTTGAAAAACGTAAATAATGTAAAATATACGAACATGGCTCTAACTATCTATGGTTATATAATATGGTTATAAAAATTAACACCGTACAAAAAAAAACAGAAATCAGAAAATATTAAAACTGTATTTATACACAGGGGAACAAAGATTAAATAGGTTAGGTTAGGTCTTATGACTCATACCCGGGCTTTAACTACGAGGTCATATCGCCTACTACCAGAGCGCTCGTTCGTCACTCTGGTGGACATGAACCCGACTCTACTGTGGGAGTCCTAAATTTTGCCTACCCTAAATTTTTATTCACCTAGGGTAGGGGTCTTTAACGAGTACCTGACATCGTACAGGCTCGGGACAATCGCTTTACGTCCCATCCGAAGGACGGCGTGCTTAAGTTTATTTTACCTCCCAGATAAAATAAACTAAGGGCCTCCGGTCGGGTTACGAACCCACGTTCTTGAGCTCAGAAGTCAAGCACGCATACCACTGAGCTACCGGCGCCCTACAAAGAATAAATATATTTATTACCTAACAAATAACATGCAAAAATTGACATCTACGTAAGAAACAGCTGATGCAGAAAAGCTGGATGTGCGCTTCGGAACAGCTTGACGTCAAGTCGGGTGCCCCCTTCCACCTGGGATTCTACCCGCAGTGCTCCCGCTCCCACATCAGAGTCCTGAGACTTATAATAATAATAATTAAAAATTACTCTTAACAAAATAAACAATAATAATTTGATTACAAAATAAAAAAAGTCGAGTTGAATGTCCGGCAATGTACTTCCCCAGCACGAATATAATCAATTAATATAATATTTGACTTACATAGGGCTTTTGAATCCTCATACTAAATTCTGTGTCGATACATTTATTATATCAGCCATTATTTAAAGTTCCTGAGTTGAGCCCCCCTCTTCAGATCCCCCTTCACTTCGGTCGATTCCGCGGAAAGATGGTAGATGACCTCCCTTACGGGGTTGTTGATACACTTATAAAATTTCATGTGATTACATTTATCCTATCGGGAGTTATCGTGTTCACAGATAGCAACTTTTTTTTAGATGGAATCAGGGATTCGGAAAGCAGGAAATTTTGGTGAAAACACAACATCGAATTTCAAACCGATTACATAACTTCCCCTATACTTCGTATACCTAGGGAAGAAAAAACAATTTCATGTACAAAAATCATAAAATAAAAGTTGCGCTGACAATCACAATGCATTCTTCTTATTGTTTTACTAATAAGATATTTAATTTTTTAGCCATCGGGTGTACTTATCTTGGAAAAATCAAACATTTTCTATGATGACCACAGCGATCCATCTTTTAGCTTCACCTTAGTTTTCAATGATGATCCAGATAAAAAACATCTATTTTCTGCTACGTTCGAATCTCAAGTACATGACTGGGTATCGGCATTGAGATTAGCTTCGTAAGTATAAGAAATATGTGTGAACTAGGAAATTCTATGTTGCTCGTTACTAAAGGTTTAATAACTAAATTGGATAAATTATGTAGTAACTGTAAACTGTAACGAAGGCCCTCCCATATTCATTTGATGTCAAATCCTTTAATTTCAGCTATGAACAAATGCGGATCCAATTGAAGTCACTAGAAATGAAAATTACCGAGAAGAGAAAAAAGGTAAGTATTAATGCACTGTTCTAAAACCATATCAATATTGATACTTAACATTTTCGCAGAGATATTGCGAAACACTTAATAAAAATATAAAGAAAACGAATGTTTTTTAAAGATTTTGTCTATTTCACAAGATATATAAAATATATGGGAGTACTTTCGGTATTGCTACCATCTTCAGCCATGACTTAACAAATATAGTATTTGTTAGGTTGTGGTCGAAGATGGTAGCATACCGAAAGTAACTCCCATATATTTTATATATCTTGTGAAATAGACAATATCTTTAAGAAACATTCGTTTTTCATTATATTCATATCAATATATTGCTAAATAATTTCGATTACAACTCATTTAAGACCCACGGAAACAACAATCATATTTTTATGTGACATGATCCCCTTAAAACGATTCGAGAAGTCACTCAAACTCTTGTGTACGTACTAGCAGTACACCCGGCGTTGTCTGGGAGTAACTTTGTCTGTTATCGATTAAAGAAAGATTGACAAACGATGTAATAAGAAGATCACGCTTGTGGTCGTTGAAAATCAACTTGTCAAATTTTTGCCAGTGTGCCTTCTACAGGGCCTGTTTTGACATATAAACATTAATAATGAGTTGATGTATGCTAGATTTGAGTAAAAAATATGAACATTCAAAACGTGACTAAACCAACAATAACCTTTAAATTATTTACCCCTAAACAAACTAAAATATTGAACGTATATGAAGAATGAAATTTTAAAAACAAACAAATGATATCTAAACAAAAGTCAACATCCTGAGCGAGCAGATGTTTTCAAATAAATAGTACAATCAATCATTATTTAATGTCTTTCTGTATCATTCACCAAGAATGTAAATTCTCTTGTAACAATAAATCGATATAATCAATAAATCGTTTTTCGATGCTAATTATTAGGATAAATGATATGATAATCAGCCAACAATTCAACCCACTTAGTAAACCTTTTTATTGTTTTCTCATATCGGTTGAGGTAAGGGAGTTATTCCCCATCGTTTTCTAACCCTCCGAAGGCACAACTTCAACAATTTCAGTTATTTGTTAATTTTTCCTGTGGCCTACAGTGTGAAAGGAGCAGAACGACGTAGTTTAAACCTTTAAACTAAGTTTACACAAGATGTGTGTCTCATAGCCACTTTTTATAGGTTCTGTGCTGCTCCAGAGGCCGGAAGCGTCAGGAACGTTTCATTGCTCAGTCTGATAACTCAACTCCTCTCTCTTCAAATTTGATTAATTTTTAGGGTACCTTATTGTTTATGCATTATGATCTCATAAAATATATTTTTATAAATAAAATATCTTTTTACCTTGTTTTATTCATATACGTTTCTATTTGATGTTAATAACTATATTTTTTCATATTTATATGAAAATCAGCTTAGGTCGCCACCTGGTTGGTATGACGTACGGAAAGTACCATATTGTCATCAAACACGAAAGTACCTAGAACACAGTTTGAGCAGTCGTTTAATTTCTCATGTATACAAATAAAGGATTTGTTTTGTTTTCCTGTATTCTTTCTTTAATTGTATTTATTTATTTAAGCAATGAACACTTCTTTCCAACCTAACTAATGGAACTCTTATTAATTAAAATAAATATATTGAAAAAAAAACAAAAACACGTTATTTATTTATTAATCATATACCTATCACTTAAGGAAACTTAATTATAGCTACAATAAAACAAAACCATTTTTATATTTTATGTATTTATATTTTTTACAATAAAACAAAACCATTTTTATATTTTATGTATTTATATTTTTTTAAGTACAAAAGTTTTTCTTCATTGTTTTCAATTTTTTTTTCTTTTCTTTTCTTTACTTTATTTGTACAATTAATTATAAATATTTCTTAAAGTAAATTAAGTACAACACATTCGTTGATTTCACTGTTCATTATAATTAATTTAAGACTATAAGGTACTATGGTGGCACGAAGACTTTCTCCAAAGTATCGACAAAATCAAGCAAATAGATCCAAAATAAATACTAAAAACAATAGAACATGTTAATTTCTAAAATTTTTTTTTTTTCAGTACTATGCTAATAGTTAATATTTCGTCCGAAAACAAAGTTGTACAGTTTTTCTAATGAAACCAGGGTTGGCTCATCATATATAGAATATTTTTTCTCTATAAATACGTGGAAAAAATTGTAGAATATGTAAAATATTATGAAGAATAATATTCCATCTAAAATCCATTTCTACTAGAATATTAGTAAGAATCAAGGGTAAGGTGTTAAAACAATAGTGGAGACTTCAAAGGTTGCATTGAGAAAGGCATTATGTTTTCAAGAGTTTTAAAGGCGTCTGGCCACAAGGGCTAATATTCCACGAATACATTATTCCATAAACCCAATATTATACATGACATACTACGTAGTATATACGTGTAGATATCACTGAATATTTTACTGACCCAACCCTGGAAATATACACCATGTTTAACAGAATACCCTGAGATGTGTTGCACAAAATAGACTCGATTATACGGGATCCCCGTTAAAAGTGTGAACAACTATTTTAAAAAAACATTTATAATTATTTGACGCGTATTTCCCTTCATACACGGAATCATAAAGTTGAATAAAATCAAACTCGTTAAAAAATGAACAATTTGGATCCAAATAGAAACTGTAGATAAAACATACAGTATTCAATCAAAAATCACTATAAAAAAAGATGCACAATGAAGATGTAGAAATATATGTTAAAAATGTTGACACGCTATGTTATATATAAAAAAATAATGTTTCATAGCATAACAAAATGGAGAATATTATAATTTGTTGTACTTGAAAATGTCCTGATGGACGAAATATCGTATATCTAAATGAAGAAAAAATAAATTAATAGAAGGAGACTAAAAAGGGCCAATATTTTGGAATTATTGAACTACCTACATTAAATTATTTATGATTATTTGACGCGTATTCCCCTTCATACATGATACCATAAGGTTGAATAAAATCAAACTCGTTAAAAGAGTGAAAAACTATTTAAAAAAACATTATTTATAATTATTTGACGCGTATTCCCCTTTTAAAAATATTAAAAGAATTTACCATAATTATCAAGTTTATTTAGAGGGTTTTATTCTGGGAATTTTTTACAGTGTCTGTCTTCTGACTAATTCGAGACGATTTCCTGCCACTTTTTCAGTCACAGTGAACAACGCGTCAGTCACTGGGGCAATTTTCGTCTGAGCGAAAACTTTTGAAGTACTATTTTCAATAGTTTAAAAAATTTCTTGAATTTATCATCATTTCTATTTGGTTGGCCCTGTGCCTTCACTATTAAGTACTATGAATAAATTGATTCTAAATGGCTTTACTCTAGCTGACTTCAATGGAAGTAACTACTTAAAAACTAATATGCTGAACGCGCTAAAATTGTCATTTCAGATCTATTATAATAATTTTCGATATACAAGAATAAAATGTTAAAAACCAGTAAAATGCTAATTGCCATATTTTTTTTCTTTTTTATCCTTCGTCAAAGTGTGAAGTGCGATGAGTTTTCACACACTGTGAAGGCAGCCAAACCTAGGAAAAAAAAATATATTTATTAGGAAGGAAAGAATTATGAGATTCTAAGAAAATACTTCTCCTTTCCATGTCCTTCAAGTTTTTGCTTTCAAATCTTTTCATCATTTGACGTAATCGGTCAGTTGCGGAGTTTTCTACGGAATTTCATTTTCCGGCCTCCTGAATCCAAAATTAAAAGAAATTCGTAGGTGAATCATCGGCAATATACTTCCCTGAACGAATTAATCAATTCACATGTGAAAATATGATGTTGTGGGGCGAGATTTCTCATATAAATAAAAGACGTTGTCTTCCAACTGTTTTATTTTTGACCAGAACCGGTTTTCAATGCAACAGCGTCATCAGTGGTACATCCCACCCGTACAGCGTAGCGCATGACGCTGTTGCGTTGAAAACCGGTTCTGGTCAAAAATAAAACAGTGGAAAGACGTATTCTATTTATATGAGAATTAATCAATTAACTTTTCGCTCCACCTCTAAAACCAGTCGACCGTTTGGGCTAAGCATCAATAGTTGACTTACACACAGGAGCTTCTGAATCCTCATACTCCATTTTGTGTCCATAAATTCATTACAATGACAGTTATTAGGGTTTTTGAGTTGAGCCCCCTCTGATCCCCCTTCCTTTCCGATTCCATTGAAAATTAATACGTGTGGTGGTCCATATGAAGTTTTGAATTTACATATGGAATTTCATTCTATCGGAAGTTATTAGAGTTTTTGTGTTAAGCCTCCCCCTTCCCATCGGTTGATTTGTGTGAAAATGAATAGGTGTCGTCCTTAGAGGGTTCCAGATACACGTATGATCAATCATTCATTTTATCGTATTCACAGACTCACATACGAGACAGACTGATTTTCTGTTTCATTTTCGGAATCTTGAGGTCGGAAAACATGAAATTCCGTTGGGTTCCGGGGAAATAAAATTAATATACATAGGAATATTTCGGCGACACATGTAACAGTTCATTTCATTCACGGAAAGTCGGCATATACCGAGATGAATTAAAAATTGGATTCCCCCCTCCGAGATCTTAGAATGTAATGAAGTTATTACATAACTGAAACTTCGCCACAAAGTAAAGGGTAATATGTACACCCAGCCATAAATCAATAGGGTAAAAATAATTGGGTAAACAGATGATATCAAGTAAAATAAATACAGAACCCTAATAAAAAATAGTAAAATGCTGTAACTGTGAATAGTTAGCCAAATGAAAAAATCAAGTCAAATAAGATATTTTTCATATTATTTCAGTATTTTTCGTGAAATGTTGGGCTATTTGACGCCGACATATACACCAAAATTAGTTGATATATACAACAAAATAGAAAAATTCCCACCTATACGGGGAAGGCATGTGGTCTATTGATGGTCACTTCCACTGTAATTATTTAAGCATTAGAATAACATAAGAAAATGCACCTTAATACACTCTGAAACTTCTTTCAACGCAGAAATTATTTTGTCTCACAATTCAACGAACGGCACTAGTTAACAACTCACAATACTACACTAGGTAGAGAGTATATCGTGTTCTAATATTAAGCAGCATTAAATAAAGAATTAACTTCAGATGAAACAGACAAAACAAACCTACAAGACTATGTTTCTCCTTTGACAGACTCGAGTATAATACTCACTTTTAATCCCCTTACAGGAATTTTCAAATATAACTTGGCTACCATGTTAAGTAACGAATATAGAATAAACTAAAGAGTGTAGTTCTATTTTCTATAGTTCGGACTAGGAGCCTCTCTTTCCCTTCCGTCATCACCTTCATACTATATTTCATTGACAATTGTAAGGCTTACCTCAAATCCGCGAGAGCTGTTGTAGTAAATTTGAAGGCAGTATAACCTCTAATTTATCTAGTAGATAATAGAACGGCATTGAGATCCCACTCAGCATCTGAAATTAATGGAAATAATAAAATAAATAAATTGGTACAGAGTCTACTAATAGTTTGTAAGTTAAAGTAGACTAGGCCACCCTGAAAACATTGAAGAAACTACAAATAGTCGGTTTTGTCTCGTAATGAGAAGGTGTCTGACGCTTTTGAAACAGAATGAAGAATACCTCCCTCGCCATCCCCATACCTCAAGGACGTACGTTTGTCTTATAGATTGTATTTGCCTATTAATTCCCTAATAAATGACGAAATTTACTATAAAGTATCGAGGTAAATAACGTGGAAAATGATTTAAATGAAAAGACGTAAGTATTTTTTAAATGTATTATTACTTTTAATTATTTTTGGCATTTGAGGTGTCTATGAGTTTTATAGGGTTGAATAGAAATAATCCAGTGTTTAAATAAATAAATGCAGTTAGTGGAAAAATATAGAAAATACTATTTATTCATTACTCATGATTGGGGGACGGATTTATATGTTCCAAAAAAAAAAAAGATATGTATTTATTTTTGATGAAATTTATTTAATAAAAAAACAAAAATATTTAAAATAAAATTAATTAGCTTGAACAAACACCTGAATAAAACTTGGTTAAACTTTAATTTAACAGTGAAATATATCAAAGAATGTTTTTGTATTATCTCTAAATGAAGGATAAATTGGCTCCCATTACCATTTAAAATTTTAATATGCTATCACTACTGAGACGACACCATGAAGATGCCATTTTCCTCCACCTGAATAAAAACAACTCGTTCAAGAATTATGAAAAGTGGTCAGTGGTTAATTGGTCACCAGAATTATTCATGCATATCTTGTTATTCTACTCTTCGGCAAAAATCTAACAATAATTTGTAAAAAAATGCACAATTACATGCATAAAATACATATAGTAATATATATTAGCCATATTTCTTTAAATACACCATTATATAAAATTATACTAGAAACAATTGAGAATTAGAAGCAAAAATAATTCCGAAAAAAAATATATATATTAAAATAAAAGTATAAATACATCGTAGGGGCGCCGGTAGCTCAGAGGTTGCGCGCTAGTCTACTGAGCTCAAGCACAAGATCGCGAAACTCGGCCGAGGCCCTTACGTTTTTTATCTGTGAGGTAAACAACCTTGAGCCCATCGTCCTTCGGCATCAAGCCTGTACGATGTCAGGTACTCGTTACAGATCCTTACACTAAGTGAATGAAACTTGGTAAGCAAAATTTCGTACTCCCACAGTAGAATTGGGCTAATGTCCACCAGAGCGAAGAAAGAGCGCTCTGGTAGTAGGTGATAACTTCATAGTTAAAACCCGGGCGTGAGTTACAATAATTAACTAAATAAATTGAGAAAATATGTTATTCGTTGTTTTATTTAGGTCTGTTTAATAATCAGTTTCTTTTAATAAACATTTTCTGCTTGTCTTTTTATAAACTAAACTTTATTTAGTATTATTTAATAAATTGACCTTTTTTTCTCTCTAAATTTTCATGAAATCTCTTTGGACCTTCTTATTCTCTTTATATTCTTTGTTGTTAACAAATAGATAAGTAAAAACAAAACATTTGAACATATAAGCATTATTTTGTACTTGAAACATGTAATATAAGCTTCTTAAAAACCTTATACTTATTTCTCCAGTTAAATAAACATATAAAATAATAAATAAATGAATTGGCTTTGATGTATCAATGAGAGGCATAAATTAATAAAAGACAGTAAAATGAAATATAACGTAGATGCACTAATATCTAAGACAGAATGTACAATTGTGGAACGAAATTGGTATCAAATAACATTTCATAGATAAAAGGTTCCATATATTGTAACGAAAATGTCATTTAACATAAAATATTAAAAATCATTAAATTATATGCTTAGAGCTTACCTGAAGACATCGGGACTTCAATAAAGAAATCGGTGAAAATTATTAAAAATGTAACATTAATACATAATTTTATTTTTAATAATCAATTATTATTTAAATTATATATAGAACCCGGACTCTCTAAAGATTGGGCCGAAAAATATTCCTGGGGCAGAATTTCTATAAATGTGAGGTATCATAGGTAAAGGTACTTTTCGTTAACTTTACAAAGCAGTCAAAAATACATAAAAATTATAGATTTGCCTCGGTAATTAGGTTTACACGTCTTGCAAGTTACATTTAACGTTGTTGTTGATTTAGAATAATTAGGCATGAATGAAATTTCACAATTAGCATCCTTATAATCCCGGTCATGTGTCATTTCAAAATGTTGAACGGGAGAAGGGGTTGGGAGGGGGGGGGGGGGGTGGAGAACATCAAATGAGTGCTAACTCTTCAATAGAACACGATAACCTGCTAATAAAGAAATTATATGAGTACTGTGAAAATCTAAATTCTGAATTTATCGAATTATGTAACGTTTTATGGGGTTTGTAAGGAAATTCTTAATTCATATACATTAATTACTACATCATTGGTTCTCCCATTTATTTTTTGCATTCTCAAAAAATAGTAATTACTCGAGAATCACTCCCATCATCAGTGTAATATATGTGTTCTCTGGATTAATTATTCTAGTTTTGACTGGGTGTTCGAATATGGAGGTCGACTCAATAAACATGTTCCATAAAATGAAGATTCTGATGAACAGAAGGAATAGTTAACCTAGGGCCACATGCGGCTCTTCGGCCCGTTGAGTGTGGCTCTTCCACAAAATACCACGTGCGGGGGTGCGCACGTACAGTGCGATTGAAACTTCGTGATGACTGGTTTTCTTATTTCTATTTTTTATACTTAGTTGGTGTTTGTGTGTCTTATTTATCTAAGTCTTATTATCCATGAATAATCGTTATTAAGTATGATATCAAGTTTTATTCAACGCACATATAGTTTAACTAAGACTTATAACTTTAAATACTGTTTATTAAGTTAATTTTAGGGAGCGTTGTGGGGTGAAAGAAGATGTAGTGTCGAGGATTGAGAAAGGTATGTTGAGATGGTTTGGACATATAGAGAGGATGAACGAAAGGAGATAGACGAAATAAGTATACAAGACGAGCATGGATGGGAGAGTTGGAAAGGGTCGACCTCAGCGAAAGTACCTCAATCAGATTGAGGACGTTTTTAGCAAAGGCCAGCTTAGGAGTACCCTAATTAAGTTAATAACAATGTACCTACATATATAAACATAAATATATGTTTAAGTTTAAAAAATTTGGCTCTCAAAAGAAATTTCAATCGTTGTACTGTTGATATTTGGCTCTGTTGAGTTGGCCGACCACTGACCTAGAACACACATTAACTGAGTGAGTCCCGAAACGTTTGTAATTACTATGGGAGAACTGGTGCTGTAGTAATGTTGTATACGAATTATGTAATTAATGGATATTACAATTTCCTTGACTAGCAAATTAAAAAACAAATTTATAAAAAATATCACAAGATAATATGAGTTTTGTACTTATTTACTTTTTTGTGCATTTTTTTACACTGAAAATTGCTCATAGGCATCAAAAAGTAAGTAAAAGCAGGTATTAAACATTAGCATTACTTCTTTCGATCCTATAATAAACTAATGTAAGTCTCAAGTGACAAACGGAAAAAAAAAATTATTAATTATAAAAAATGTATATATAAATACACAGGGTGTTTACAACTGAACTCACCAATTGTCACGATTAATTAACATTTTTTCGAAAATTTAATTTAATTCTCTACAACTTTTGACTTGATTTTGTAAGCAGTAATCGAGAGAGCAAAATGTTTTTAAAAAAACGTGCTTTGGGGGGGGTTATTCAGCTGTAGTAGTTCTTTAAGAACGCATTTCATGAACCTATACTATGTTCATATGAAGCTTTTTCTTATTTTGGAGCCCCTACATGAATCCAACATATGTCCCCCTATATTAATATATATGCCCCTCTTCCCCTGTTTCTTTCCATTAAAAAAAAAAGTTACTTAACAAAAAAAAAAGTAAAAAAAAAACCTACTGCTTTGGCGAAGACTCCCATAGGTTCTGGATACTGGTGTGTGAGTAGAGCAAGGAGGGCAGTGAAAGAACAGAGACCTGCTGTGAACAGGATGAAGAACGGAAGCTCTTTCTTCGGATAGACGCTCACTTCGTGGAAAGCTACAAATTATAGAGAAAAAAAATATAAAACTCATATAATGGGTGGCATGAATAAAAATATATGTTCATTCTCAACAAACATAAGAGAATACACGTCGATTGGTATGAATAATATGTTGGAGTTAATATTCAAAGGTGGAGTATTTACTCAGCTAATAAATAAGTCAAATTACCAATCTGATTAATGGCCTTTCTTTCCAATAATCTCCATACTTGATGAATCATTTTTAGTTTCCAAAAGTGATCTTCTTTCAGGTTATTGCAATTATTCTCGCCTAATGTTCAGAATAAATTGATTTTCGGAGATTATAAATGTAAAAATAAATAAACCTAAATATGCTATCACCTATATTTTTTTCCACAAAAAAAACATAAGGATTGAAATACAGCCAGGATTTAAAGCCCTATCCAGGATGTTTAACTTGTAGTTAGGTTACCAGGTAATAGTTCCCTGTCGGCACACTCAGTACAGGTTGGATAAGGATAGAAGAGATGTCCTCTTTCCAGAGGGTACGGAAGCATCCTGAAAGTCCCCTCCCAGGTGCAGTGGAGTAGGTTGAGGGCTCCTTCCACCCGCTTCCAGTGGTTCAGATGGAAGAAGACGTATGCAATCGCTTCTGAGTCGCCTCTCTTCAGGACATGCTCTGGGGGAAGGATGAGGGATTTCATCTCCAGGAGGTACTGCGAGAACACAAGTTTGTCAGAAATTTCAAATATGAGCCTTGAAAAGCTTTAAAAATAAGTTTTCCCAAGCGCGACCCCCTAATAAACCGTGTGGGGTCTGTCGATGACAAAAAATGCATGTCCCTTATTTTTCTTCGTACTCATCACAGAAGTTTCGTTCAAAAGGGCGTGTCGAACTTGGGAATCGTTCCTTGTTAGTAACATGTGAGTTCTCAAAGTGCAATAATAAATGAAAACAAAATCAATATATTTATCTTACTTTGGGTACATGCGGATTGAATTCGACCGCCCTATGTATTGCTTCAACTGCTGTCATTTCTGCTGCCGTTAAGCCTCTTTTACTAGCGATTTCGGGAGAAAATCTAGAAAAAATAACAGCTTAAATTATATTGGTTGAAATACGTACTAGCGGATATCTTCATGACTGTTACAGTAAAATGTTGAACGTGGACAGAGCACGGGTAAAATTGTACGGAAGCCCGACTCGCTGTTATTTTCTTTCAATGGGGTGATGATGTAGTTTTAATGACGGAAATGGATTCTACTACTTAAAAAAAAAAAAAACCCAACTGATGTTATGGAATCGGCTCTCGTCACTCCAAAGAATTACATTGAGAAGATTGAGGATTTCTTTCACCAAGTTTAGAAACATAGCTAAGGAGGTAATCCGTTGATCGAAATCTGTACCTGAGTTTCTACCCCGTGGACCAAATTTAACTTGAAAGGTTAACAAGGGATTGACGATACCTATGTACAAATCCCTGGTGTTAGCCGAGCGTTTCAATTAATGTAGCTTTTCGCTTATAATGTAGAATGTCGCTAAAAAGTAAAGTTCGAAAATCTCAATAAAAAAAGACTTTGTTCTGTGGAATTAATTATCTTTAAAAGGAAAAGTAAAAAAAAATATTAGAATCTATTCCCATCATAAAAATTAGGACATTCCATTTAAAAAACGAAGTTCGTATACATACGAAATTTGTGTAACTCATTTCCGAATTTTATGAGAAATAAAATAAAGGGTTCCACATTTTGCATTTTCCTGTAATGTGCATTGTTATGGATATATCCGCTGGTACTTATTTCAACGTTCACACAGTTATAAACTACTAGCAGTAATACCCGGCGTTGCCCGGGGAACTTTGACTTTTCTCCCAATATCTCCTATAAGGCTATTCAGTTCCTCGACAGTACATTCATGATGTTATAATTTTCAATTATTCATACGGAATAAGGCTTCAACTGTAGTAACGCTAGCTCTGGAGCTAAAACTAATTTATTCAAAAAGATTTCTCATTAATCGTTGCAATAGTTTTCGAGTTACAAAGATTGCGTGAGTGGATGCTGGGATGGACCAGGGGTTGATTAAAAAATAGACCTTAACCTTCCGGTAGATAAAACTTATCTATTCAAAAAGATTCCTCATTAATCATTGCAGTGGTTTTTGAGTTACAAAGATTGCATGGGTGGATGCTGGGATGGACCAGATATTGAGGTACTAATACGCCTATAACCTTCCACAGACGATGACGAACAAATTTAAAAAAAAATTAATCAAATCCATCAAGCCGTTCGTGAGTTATAGCGGTACAACGCACAGACATTTTTAGCTTTATATATATGATTTCTGAGGGCGCCGGTAGCTCAGTGGTATGCGTGCTTGACTTCTGAGCTCAAGGTTGTGGGTTCGTAGCCCGACCGAGGCCCTTAGTTTATTTTATCTGGGAGGTAAAATAAACTTAAGCACGCCGTCCTTCGGATGGGACGTTAAGCGATGGTCCCGAGCCTGTACGATGTCAGGTACTCGTTAAAGACCCCTACCCTAGGTGAATAAAAAATTTAGGGTAGGCAAAAAGGACTCCCACAGTAGAGTCGGGCTCATGTCCACCAGAGTGACGAAAGAGCGCTCTGGTAGTAGGCGATATGACCTCGTAGTTAAAGCCCGGGCATGAGTCATAAAACCTAAACCTATATGATTTCTTCAAGTGACGTTAAATTGAAAAAAAATTTATAATATTTTTACTGAAATTCAAGCTTACTTACTTATCTGCGACAGCCCTCGCTTTGAGGAGAGCAGCTGTATAGCATATCGTAGCAGATTTGGGTAAGCTAATATCGTCGTATTTGGCCAAAACTGCTTGCACATCTGCGTATGCTTGCATTTCCAACAATACTTCAATAAGATTTTCATGAATATTTAACACATTCATTATTGGAGGAACTTCTTTCGTTAACTGAAACATACACATACATTGAAAAAAACCATTACAGTTAGATGGAGTAATTACATTTGGGTCAAATCTCATTTCCCATTGAACCGAATGAATGGAGATAATCAGTCACCATATTGTTAAATATAATATCATTAATTCACGTATATCACATTTATCTCGTTCGAATTTAATAATTGTATCTTTATACCATTGTTAAGGAAAAAGGAGTAAATATTTCAGGACGAACAAATTCTTAACTGTAAAGCCAAGAGTATTTCTTAGTTTAAATTCCAACCCTTTCCTTACCTACCTGATTTACCCATAAAACGGTTCGCACTCAACAAATATCTTAGAGAAGGAATCTTCCAACACCAAATGATTGAAGACACAATATAAAAGAGAAATAAATTAAAAATAGCTAATGCGTATAAGATAGCCCAAGAGAGGTCACTAATGTTGACATTGGAGCAGAAACCAGTAATCATCGTCACTTTAACGGGTAAAAACTAGTGCGCAAGACTAATGCCCGTCAAACAGTTGAGACTATATATTTACTTGTTAGCGTAACCCCAGACAATATGACGGTTCAACGCTATGCCACCCGTATTCTTGCGTTGAACCTCTTCCACGAAGGTGCTTATCGGCTACAGAACAAAGACTACATATGAAGATTAATTACATGTCTATTTTAATATGCAATATTGAATGTATTACTTACATCTCTAAACATTTTTGCAGCTTCTTTTAATCTTCCTAGTTTTCGAGCGCACATCGCGAGCCGTCTCTTAACATAAATTAGGACATTCGTATCTCTCCCTATTAGTAACATTTAATCAATTATTAATTTTAAGTAACTAAAAATGTAAGAGAAGAAAATATATAGTAAACAAAATTCACCATAAAGTACCACGGCAATGTACTTCTCCAGCTGGAATTATTCATAATCAAACACGTTTTTACACTCCCTCTAAACCAGGGGTGGCCAACCCATTATAACCCCGCGGGCCGCATAAAAAATTATATATCCCAATATTAAATTTGGACCCACTACAAAACGTTTTTGGAGTGAAAATTTAAAATAGAATAATGATAATAATAAAATGATCGAATAATATTTAATCTATTTAATTGGTGAGAATTATTCAAGGTTGGCCACTCCTGCTCTAAACCTCTCCTCTTCAGCTAATTTGGCTGGAAATCAATTCAGCCGAATTGGCCTCTTACTCAGAGAGTTCTCGATCCTCATATAACACTTCGTGTTGATAAATTCATTACATCGGCAGGTATTAGGATTATTGTTGTTTATTTCTGAGACTCATACCCGGCCTTGAAGTACGAGGTCATATCGTCTACTAGCAGAGCGATCTTTCGTCGCTCTGGTGGACATGAGCCCGACTCTACCGTGAGAGTCCTAAATTTTGCCCACCCAGGTTCAGTTACCTAGGATAGGAGTCTTAACGTCCCATCCGAAAGACGGCGGGCTCAAGGCCTCTTGACGATTCAAATATAAAACCTAAAAAGGGCCGAGTTTCGAATCGTATATATAAATATAAGCTGGTGAGTAAAAAATGTGCATTTTTCATAAAATAAATATATATTCTTTTATCAGACCAGCCGTTTTAGACAAAAATTGGTGAAGTTTCGAAGATGCTACATCCATTGTGTTAAAATATATTGATTAAACAAACTTACGATGAATTGCTTCATTCTGTGAATTTTGTATACTAGCTTCAGCGTAGGTTAAGGCTTGTTTTAGAACTTTTTCAACTTGCAAAATGGTAGTAGCCTCTTCTTCTGCCAACAGAATGTAGGCCGGAGCACACTCAATGTTCTTCTCTAAAGCTTCGTGGGCTGCCTTCACCCGAGCCGCAGGATTCCGTTCTCTCCATGCTGTCTGCATTACTTTAAATCACAAATAATAAACATTAAACAATCATCGGGAGCAATAGAAAAAAATATTAGAGTTCTTATTATTAGATACCGGATTGTATGCACTAAAAACGACAAAAAATGCTATATATGGTCAATTCTCAAACACTGGGCAGTAATGAAATTCTCGAACCAGAGGTATGAACCATATCCGAACATTTTCGCTTTCACTTTTTTAGACAACTATGATTGGACAGTAATATTGATGACTGAATGTAATTTCTTAGGCTGTCTACATACGTTTATTAGAATAAAAAAAATTTTTTTTTTTGAACTATTAGGAGTCGACAGACAATCTTTTAACGTGATAATATTAGTCCAGTCAATGAACACTAAAAATGGGGATGTAGAGCGAGTGAGCGGCAACACATTTTTTGACTTCAGGGCCTTGTTTGGAGTAGTTAGGTGGTAAATATACTAAAAGTCCCCGAACCTACGAGGTGACCGTTGTGGGGGGAGGGGGGGCGAGGAGAATCTCTCTTTTTTGAGTTTTGCGATTATATCTCGAAAACGGGGCGTCGTAGCAAAAACGTCACTGATTCAAATAGAAAGCTAACAACATTTCCTACAAGACTGTTTCTATTCATTATTTTTCTGTTCCTCACAGTTTTCGAGATACCCTCTAGCAAAAACCGCTAATTTTTGAGAAAAAAAAAAAAAAAATCGCCTCATGTTTTTCGTCAATCTTTTATCTCTAGCACCTAAGGCGTTCGTTTTACAGAAAAGTCTTCAGAAAAGAAGTCGTAGAACATTAAATTTCCTCTAACGTTGTAAACATATATACATTTACTATTTTATCTTCAACTGATCAAAAGTTACAGAGATTTGAAATGTTCGGGTTAATTCCGAAATTCCGTAGGAAAACTGTACATTCCACTTTTTAGTTATTTGAGAGCTATAACTTTTTAAATATGCTATTACATTGCGTATTTACAGTGTAGTTGCAGAGTAAACAACAATTTATTTAAATTGCATACAACATATAATAATGTTTTAACACCCTGTTGTTTAACACCTTCGGTACCAAATAAATATTTTAGTTAGAAACGGATTTTTATTCAGTAAGTGAGAAAAGGTTATGTTTATTATGCTCTTATATCATACACTAAACTGGCGGGAAGGTAACAGAAATGAACCAACACGGAGTTGCATTTAACGAACAAAATATAACAGGTAGGTTTATTATTTTCTTATTTTAATTAATACAAATCCAAAATAAATGATAATTATTTCATTATCCTTAGACGTTTCGACTTACAAGTCATTTTCAATTAAGTCAAAACGTCTAAGGATAATGAAATAAAGTATTATTAAAAATAAATATACCTAATTGCCTAATTTTCCCAATTGAAAAATCACAAATAAGTAATAATTATTAACATTACATGCATTTTAGGTGTTGAAGAAAAAAAAAAAACACATTTGGTGTATTGCTGAAACCGAAAGTACATGTTATTGTTATGTATTCTACGCATAATGATGAAACCCTGTATAAAATATAATAGAAATCCGGTCGCAAGTAATCATCAAATACTAGATTCTTATATACTGTGTTGAAACATGAATTTACCGTTTTTATGGTTTAGGTAAACATTGAGAATACCATTAACAGAAAGTAAGTATTCATATACCACTAGATACATAGCCTTACTTTCATACTCTGCCTTGCCTGCATCTCCGTCGCAAGTGAAGAAGGTCTGATGGTCTTGCGCAGATAGATTCATATCATAATATGTAAGAGGTTCTTTTTTGGTAGCCCAAAAAAACCGTTGATACTCCGAGCCACGAAATAAATTGAGAGGATTTCGCCACACTTTGCATTCTAGAAAAAAAAAAATATATATATATATATATATATAGAATCGTCATACTACGTAATAGGAAAATATGCATAAGAACGTAATTGCCGATTTGAAGAATTTTCAGGAGAAACAACAAACGTCGTCACACTTTCCTCTCTTACAGACTTGGGCAAAATGTTCAATATTTTAAAATACAGTATTTCGAACACCAAAGGATTTCATTTTAAAATACAAAATGCTTTTATTACCTTGTATTTGAAATACAAAAGTCGTCAGTGAATAATCGGCTATAAAATGTGTCTTTTTTATTTTTATTTGAAGAGAATTTTGATTAAATCAATAATAGAAGAGGTGTTAGGTAAAGTGTAGTTAGACCTCAAAGTAAACTGGTCTCTAAAAATTCTGAAACTGGCTTATTGTAATCCATGAATTCATATCTACTTTTGTACGAAGTACGTCTAGCTAGCCGAGCGAACTTATTGTAGTCTATATAATAAAATAATTAGACCATCTCCTCCCCCCTTCCACAAATACAATTCTCAAACACGTAATGAGGTGAACTTTTTGTATTTTAAAGAATAAAATACAACATGCATTTTTAATTTTTTATACTTTTAGTATCTAATTATTACTTAGTAGTCTATTAGTAGCTAATCGCGCATAGATCCGAGATCAAGTTTTTAACGAAATTTCACGTTTCAAGGTCCCCACAATAGGTTTTGACCATTTTCTAATAGATGAAATTTAACAGGTGTCTAACTCAGGGGCTTCTGCATCCAGATAATATCGTTTCATTTGTAGTTATTAGGGTTATTGATTTAAGCTCCACCTTACTCTCTCTAAACCGCCCCTCCAGATTTGCCTGAAATTCAACAGTTGTCCTTCTGGGCTTTTGGATTCACATAAAAAATTTCGTATCGATATATTCATTACATCAGATGTCATTGTGTTCATAGGCATACATTTTATTTTTTTCTTTGTTTTTAGACTCAATTATTTATCCCTGACGATTTGAAACGGAATTCCGTAGATTACATAACTTTTAACTGGGAAGTAAAACTCCAAAACCGCAATAACTCCCGAAGAAAGAATAAAACACCGCAGACGTTTCTGTTATGTGAAGGAGCAACTCCGCTATGAGATGTTTGTACCTTGAAAGAAAATCAAAGTTACTTAATAATAAGAAATATTTTTCTTTTAGAATAAACATCTACGCTGTAAAGTATGATAACATTAAAAAAATAAAAATTGAATTTTATAACGAATAAGTATTTAACACTGATTCAATTACGTTATGAGGGGGAGACCCAATGCTCGACAACCCCTGGTTTTGACGATCTATGGGAGGCACATGGAGCGCCAGGCTGTGATTACCTGCCTTGAGATGCGGATCGCGCAGGGCCTGAAGGTGAAGTCTAACGTAGTTGCCATTAAAGCTACATTCAACGCCCTGAACAGCCTAGCCCATACGACGTGTAGGACAACCTACACTGGGGTATTCGTGGCTGTAGCAAGGTACGCTGCTCCAGGTTGGTGGTATCGCCCTACGAATCGGCTGCGCATGATCCTAATACAAGCTCAGAGAGCAGCCCTTTTAAGGATTAAAAGCTTATCGAACTGTCTTCCGGCTGCGCTACAGTGTGAGCCTCCCATCCCCATTGACTTGGTTTTGACGTCTGGGTACGTATCGGCTCTTCGTGGGTATAGCCTGATCATTGGATGTCCCAAATATTATCAGGCCATGGCGATTTCAACTCTAAGCTCTTCTTTTTTAAGAGAAAGCCGAACTGCTCCTGCGGTGGCATCGAGACTGCAGAACATGTAGTCCTCCAATGTCCGCAATACGCCCAAGCTAGGATGGAGTTGATTCACAAGATCGAATTTGGGACTGAATCTACGGTAGCTGATGACGGAAACCGACTACACAGTGTTCAGTCGATTTCGTCAGCTCCTGGCGGGTACAGAAACAGGCACTGTAAGATGAGCTGGGAACGACCCGATGGGCGCAGATTGTTCCGCCAATGACCGGTCCAAGTCCTTCACTTTTTTTTGTTAACAATTTGTTACTGATAATCCTACACTTACTGAATATTGGGTAACATTATTTCTTTAATAATTGTTATTATATTTTTGTTCTGCGAGAACATAAAACTTGACAAATGGTGCCCATCAATTTGTTCTGAAGACTGATGCGTGCTTGTGTTCGCTAAGCAGTGTATATTAAAGATCAGTCTGAGGGTCATTCCAAATCAACGAACGTCTGACCCTTGATCTGTCCGATTTTCGGAACATAAGATGGGCCTAGTGAAAATAAAGAAAAGTAGATATTCGTTAAAAGCTCGGGCAAGAGCCACAAAAATAAACAAACAACAATTTTGAAAATATATATTTTTCATAATCTTATTAAGTACAACTTGAGCACAGAAAATCACAGAAACCCGGGCGGTCAAGGTTCACACGTTGTTCGTTATGATATGAAATGACCCGTAAATACATAGAAATTACCTGGAACGGTCTGTTGAGAATTGTTATTAGGTACCCCAGCGATTGCAGTTGTCTCGCTAGCTTCACTACCTCCGATCCATGGAGAAATGTGATTTAGAGAAACTTGTTCTATAAATGAGGCTCCATATTTTCGAAAATACCACCACTCGAACAACTAAAAATTGAAAATAAACAAGAAAAAAAGCATTAAGTTTAGCATACATTAAAATACATCATATATCGAATCCATCCGTTTATATCCAGTCTCTTAAATTAGCCAGACATAAACGTTTTTCGTAAATAAATCTAATTTTTGGTTTAAAAAAACTAATTTTCAGTTCCCTTGCGAGCCACACGCGACCCTTTTAAAAATTGCACTACATGTCTCAGATTTCGGGAAAATACGGCGGAGATATGTGTTTCATCAATATCACTACAGGCTTTGCAAAAGGATTTTTTTTGAGAAGAGTAATAAATAGCTCAATTTTGCGATGGGATACAGTAGGGTTCGGGACACACAGCAAATAACACAATTCTTCACACATCAGGTAATATATTTTTTTTTTCAAATCCTTTCGGACAATCTCTAGTGATGCTGAAACACATATATCTCAAACAAATTACGCAGACATTGAGACAAAAAATGCAGTCCACAAAAATAACTCAACCTTTTGTATTCAAAACGAATATATAATATTTCAAGATTTGAACTGTTCCGTACGTTATTATTATAATACTGACAAAAAAAAATATACTCCTATTTTTTCAAAAATTGATGGAGATTATTGATAATTCATCATAAATAAAATATGTGCCAAAATTGGTATGAAGTACGGTATATTCTTATCATATCATTAAAAATAAATTACGAAAACAAAATGTAAGCACTAGACCATAAATAAATTACCAGTATAAGCCCAGAGATAAGTGATGAGGTTCCGGTCAAAGCAACGTAGAATTTTGGCGTTAACGTACTTAGGAACATAGAAGCTGGAACAAAAAAAACGCATATTCGTGAAAATAGGGCTGAAATATGTATAATATATTCTTCCAAATGTAATTCTGTACATTGTCAGAACGTAAATCCAAAAGAAAAAAAATTAGAATTTGCTTTCTTTCTGTAAATGAATACTTACAGTCCCACATACTTAAAAAGGGCACTAAAATATGACGATAAATAGAAAATACAAAACAACATTCCGCCCTTACAGCATAAGTACCCCCAAAACAATACGTGACAGAGGTACAACGAATAACTGTCAAGTATCCCAACAAACGGATTAACCCGCGGATCGATTTGAATTAATACTCGATTATAAAATTTAAATATAAAGTTACAATTTATATTTATACGTTATTTATTTTTGAATAACAATCAATAAAATACTATAGCAACTATTTGTGGAGAAAACAGTTTATTTAAAGATAGTGGTCTTTGAAAACGGATCAAAAAAGTCATCCCAGGGGGAAGTTCGAAAATTACCCGATGAGTTTTCTGGGTAAACCTCAACGGAATAGTATGTTTTCTGACCTCTAGATTCCAAATATGAAAAAAAAAAATGCTTTGTCTGTGAACACGATAACTCCCGATGAATATATTGACACGAAATTTTCGGTTGCAAGCATTGCTCAGCACCTTGTTGCTTCGCAATTATTAGCTACAAAGACCACTGCTGCTCGGCTTTCAAATTTGTTTTCGCACCGAAACAAAAAACATTATTGCCTTTTTTCCGGGATTTGACTATATTCCCGATTGCATGTGAATAATATAAAATTGCAACTTCAAGAATGTACGGTCGAAGAAATGCCTAGGAATTGGATGAGAGATATTATGGGAAAAATTGAAATTTCCCCGGGCAACGGCGGATGATACCGCCAGTATTCAATATATTTTAATTTAATACAAATCTCCTAATCATATTTAAATCGAGAATGCGACATAAAAGACTGTTTTATATTTACATAATATTTAAAAAATGTGTATGTTTTAAAATGTATATGATTTTCATTGGAGCTAAAAAATAAGTGTGAATAAATAAAACACTGAATGGCCGATAAAGGTCGGTGAATCGACTATGTTATCTTTAGTCGATTGTTTAGTCCGATGATTGAGTCCCGGTGGGAGGTTGTATATATTAGAGTAGATACATGAATTTTTCTATTTAGTATACATTTTAGCGTATTAATATATCTTTAATTTATCGATATGACTGAGCAGCGCACAAATTATCCTTGCAAAAAACTGAAATATCGTGTTTGCGGTTATTCCAGTTTTTCCAATAACTATCATCCGAAGTAAGTTTGAGAACGTTATTTTATTCATTTAAAACTTATAATAGTAATTTTATCTTTGCTGTAGATCTCGTTTGGTCTTCGGGCGAATTTTTTACTTAATTTTTTTATCAGAATTTTATTTATTATACAAGGATGTTGAACAAAACAAACGATATTATACTACTTTCCTCTCAACGTTAACATTTATAGGCTCTAATGTTTTTGTCCTTAGTTTCGTCGTGACCATCGTAGACCGCAGTATTTAATTTCCCATTAAGAGGCCTGTTTTATTTTAATTTTCAAATAACTGTGTTGGGTGATAAACCTAACACTTTCTTTATATTTTAATATACTTCTTTATTTTCAATGAACAAATTAGAGACAATGAAGGCGTTTCGCCGTTTTCACAAAATGGCAATTGATTTTTTTTTTGTTCCATTTGTTAATGACGTTTGTATTAATATTTATTAATGCCTAAGTATTGCACCAATGTGTTGTTTTTATGCATACTATTTAATTGATAACTAAGAAAGTTATCATATATATTTAAACTCAGCAGTGATAAAGTTCTTGAGATTGATAAGTTATATATTCATTTCATTCCTCGAAGATAATAAATTACAAAAAATAGTTATTTTTTCTTCAAGGAAATATTTTCGTCGCAGTTGGCTTATTAAAAACAGTTTCACGATATTTTTGAGATCTTATCTGACTCCTAATAAATAAATATACTTATGTTGAAAACATAATATGTTTGTATGTAATAAGCCTAATGACAGAGACAAACATATTATGCTTCATGTTCCAACTATTTACTATTTCTTATTTGTAGAAACTTTCTTGGAAGGTCGCGAAAAATGAAATTGCTGGTTCGAGGTACGAGGTTATGTCCGACGCTTTCATAACATACCACTGATTAGAACGATTGTATTTGCTAATTACTGGGACATCAGTTCAACCAGGGTCCGACACCCATGATCTCAGATTTTGATGACACTTGGCATGTTTGTTCCTTTTATGGATTTAAGTAAGGATATAATATTTTATTGCTCTAACTCAAGCAGTTTAGGTCTTAGAGCCTGTTAAAGTTATTGGAATTTCTTTTTATCGATCGGGCGGAGAAAACCTAATTTTTTTTTTTATAGAAAATAAATTATATACCCCTTGTTTACCAACCAATGTTAATGAAATTTTTTATGAGTATACATCAATATGTAAGGAGTCAGAAAAAAATTAATTAAACCTGCAAGTATCTATACATAGACAGAAAAAAATCCAAAAGTTTTATTTATAGGCTTTTTAAAATGAAATACTGAGTTCTACGCTAAGTGGAATATCATCAAAAGGGAAAAGGATAATAAAAATATAATATTCAGAACGAAAGCCCTAACCCACTTCTGTCATTGGTAAAATAAAAAATTACCTTTTATTAAATTTTTTAATTTATTTATATTTAACAAAAAACCACAAGAAATATTTTTGAACAAATGTTTGGCAAAAATATAGATCATCATTTGGCCTGGGGGATAGGTCTTTTGGTCTCTCAAATGATTTAAAGTTTTGTGAGAGTATGTGGGTTAGGGCCTTCAAATTGAGGGTTAGGGCCTTTTCCCTGGACCACATTTTGCAATGCCAAAGGCCCTCCAATTTCTAATTTCCTATTTTTATAAATTTTGTTAAAAATTATTACAAAATCGAGTTAACAGAAATGTGAGGGGTAGTCAATAGTGTGGGATAGGGCCAAAACATGAAAATCTCAAAAATTGAGGGATAGGGCCTTTTGCCTGGAACGCATCGATATCCTCTCCCATACGAAAAAATAAAATGAATGATTTTTTCACTCCTTTATTATTTTTTTTCACTTCAAAGATAGAAATCACTTGAATCACTCATTTTCTTAAAATCGTTAAATTAATATTAAAATTTTAGTAAAATTTGAATTAAAAATGTCACATATCAACCACTTTTCTGGACTCCTTACATATTGTATACTCATGAAAAATTACATTAACATTGGTTGATAAACAAGGGAGATAAAAATTATTTTCTATAAAAAAAACAAATTACATTTCTTCCGCCCGATCGATAAAAACCCGATTCCAAAAACTTCAATAGGCTATAAAACCTAAACCGCTTGAGATAGAGCAAAAACATTTTATATGCTTACTTACATCCATAAAAGGAAAAAACATGCCAAGTTTCATTAAAATCTGAGATCATGGGTGTCAAATCCATTTTTTTCTTGTTGATTTGACATGGATTGACCCTGCGCTTATAGTATCACATTTGCAAGTAACATTACCTACCAAAAATAATGATGAATTAAATTACCTGAAAAGTAAAAGATTGTTACATTAATTGAAGATGTCTGATAAGGTCATGAACATAACCCTTATTAACTTATACTCTAGTATTGTTACATAATTTGAAGATGTCTAATAAGGTTATGAGCATAACCTTTATTAACTTATACTCTAGTATCCATTTGTTACTAAACTCCAAAACTAGGAACAGTTCAGAAATGAAGGGATGGATCGTACGGGGTGTGTCTAGTTAGCCCCCATTTTAACATTTTTTTGAAGAAAGACCCAATTTATAAAATGTGAAAATTGTTGAGAAATACAACTTTTTGATAGTGTAAAACTATTGAAAACTGCAAATGAGAAAAAACATCCACTTACCTACTATCCACACATCGTATAAACGGTGACATCGTAAGTACAGAACAAACTTTGTCGTTTTGGTTGCGCATGAGGGGAAGCCGGCAACAGGAACGCTGTCTCTGGGTAGACTGCTGAATTATTTCTAGCCTTTTCTTCGACGGCATTTTTTTTTTTTTTTTTTGACCGAACCAAATAGTGTATAAAATTGATGTTTTGGTTGGTTCTATAGCCATTAGGCGAAAAAAGTATCAAATCGTCAAAAACATTTTTTGAGTGAAGGGGAGGGGGGTAGGAGGAGGGCTTCGTGTTTCAGTGGGTGACATCTCTTCCCGCGCCATAACTGGTAAACCCTATTTACTACGAATCGCCTATTCCAGTCATTATAAAAAAATATAATAAATAATATGTCAAATATTCCATGTATGAAAGTTTTTAAGTCAAAGTTGGATCATTCTTTCAACATAACCTACAGTATATTCATAGCCTCCGGTATTTATTTGATCATAACCTGCAGTGTATTCATAACCTCCTGTATATTTCATCTTCAAATCGAACAACTAAGTATGTCTTAATAACTTTTGTTCACACATTTTTTTAAATAATATGTTATTTATGACTACTTTTGTTTGTAACTTCCATAGAATGCCTGACGAGGCGAAACGTTAATAACTGATCCAAAAAAAAAGTATATATATAAGATTTGTGAGTCTGAATAGCTTTCTTAGTTACTTTATATAAATCCTGGCTTGTTACCACATCAGTATATCTCAACAACCAAGGAAATTCTCAAATCTATCTTTTATAATATATATCTACTTTTAAATTTATGGTGTTGTTTTAATTTATAATATACCTAATTTGTTTTATTAATTCATTATGTTACCATTATTTCAGAAATATAAAAGAGAATAAGCCTAAGGATCAATCCTCGAGATGGTCTTCAGATTCTAACAATCCTCCTCAAGTAAGTTATGTATATGAAATGCCTATTAGGGTTCCGTAGGTTGAAATAAAAAATAGGGATTGTTTTTCCGTTCGCCTCTAGAGATCTTATAATATAAATAAAACAAACTTCGTTTTTGTGAAATATTCTCTATTCCGCATAAACATAAATTACCGGTTTCTGCATTACACTATTGTTAGGTTTAGTTATAAACTAAGAAGTCTTTCCATAGAAATAAATGACGTCGTCTTCCCATTGTTTTATTTCCGATCCGCTGGTAACAACGTCTTTTATTTCTTTGTGAAATCTCATGCGACAACATCTTACTGTCACATATAAGAAGTCTTAGTTTGTAACTAAACCTGACAATGGTGTAATGCTTAAACTGGTAGTTTATGTTCATATTTTTTGTGGAATAGACAGTAAGGGTATTCATTCTTTGTGTTATCTGTTAATGAATGTTAGTTGTTAAACTTGCTAACAATGAACGCCCCACTCCATGCTAAGTGTTAGCACTTGTTAACTGCCTTTCACAACTTCCAGTAATTCATCCTTTTCTGCAGGGTCCCATCTTACGCTTTCTTTTCTTCTTTTTCTTTTAGGCTGTGCGTCCATAATTTTGTTATATGCTTTTTTTAATTAAATTATTTATTAAATTTTATTAGAAATAAACTTCTTGACATGCGTCAAGAAATGAACAAATAACCTTCCCGGGTAATGTAACCTTCTCATTTACAACCAAGGAGAAATAAAATCATAAATCATGATCATAAATCTTAGAAAAATTGTCTTCCTCCATGTTTAACATCTAACAAGGGTCTGACTCTGCTAGGTGTTAGCATGCTAAAGTCACTCCTTTTAGCACAGAACTGTCAAAATTATTAACAACTAGCAGACTTAACAAGGTTTAGCAAAAAGAATGAATACCCCTAATATTTAAAAAAATATAAGTTTGTTTTATTTATTATACTAGATTGATTTGGGACTCCCAACCACAAGGTCATATTGCCTACTACCAGAGCGCTCTTTCGTTGCATTGGTGGACCTGACCTCGAGTCTACAGTGCGTGTCCTAAATCTTGCCTACCCAGGACCTGATTTTGATTTTCAGTCAAATTGGCCAATGAGGATGGGGGTGGGGGGGGGGGGGGGGGGACAGCGAGGAGGCTTAACACTAAAGCTCTAATAACTGCCTTTGTAATGAATGTATTTCATATGTAAATTCAAAGTCTTGCAAGTACGACATCTATTTATTTTCAGCGGAATCAGCCGAAAGGGAGGGGGGATCAAGAATCCCAATTACTGCCAGTATAGTGAATGTATTGACATGAAATTTTGTATTTTGTAAAACTCCATAAGAAAAGCACCTATTCATTATCTAATCCTAATCACCGACGCAGAATCGGTCGAAGGGAAGGGGAAGACCAGAGTTTAGGGACTCCACTTAAATACCCTAATAATTGCCGATGTAATGAATGTATCGACATAAAATTTATTATGAGGATTTAGAAGCCACTATAAGTCAAATATTACGTGTTAGCCCAAACGGTCTTTCGGCTTTGGAGAGTTTATTTTATTTGAGTTGTGAGTTTATTTTGTTTTCACATCTCCCTTGTAAGTGATGCTTATTCATTTTCTTAAAAAAAGGAAGACAATTTAAAATCGCGAGTCACTGGTCAACAGATTTAATAGTAGTGTTGGTCTGAGTTTTTGTGACTCATACCCTGGCTTTAACATCGAGGCCTATTTTTTTAAAATCTGTTTCATGTCTTCCGAACTACAAATGTACTTATGCGAAACTCCACCTACGGAACCATTTAAAGTATACAGATCATACACCCCTGTAATATTTCATATAATTTTTCCAAATAAATTTTGAAATAACTTTGTTTCAGTATTTAATCCTAAAGTTGTCCCAGTTGTCTATTGTGCACACAATTACTTTTGGGAAATACGAAAAAGCTAATGTTTGTAATTTAAGGAAGTTTAAAGTTTATGGCGGCCTTGAAGATAACAATATGGTCGAACTACTAGATGGGTATGTTACTAATAATATTTTTGAAATGTATGGAATGAATAATAAACAGAAACTGAAGCAATGAAAAATATAAAAATGATTCTTATGAGCCATCTTGAAAGAAAATGTTTTTCTGTTTGGCTGAAACTTGGTGGGTACATACATTTAGTAGGACTGAAAACATATCTATAATTTTTCTTTTCTGTCTTCATTATATACAGGAGTTTGTGGGGGGGGGGGGGGGGGGGTAGGAGGTTTAGGAGATAGTTACCAGCCTCTTCCTCCCAGACATTGTAAGAAAAAATAGAATGACGATAACTAAAATGTATATAAAAAACACATTCTGTATCGGGGACGCGGCCGCAGTGGAGTACGTGGAACGTCTTGTGCGTGCTGCAGTGGGTGTATGGGGACTAGGATACAGAAATACCGTAACGAAATACACAACGTGTCGAACTCGGGGGCGTTATAGTCTAGCACCCGTCAAATTTCTGTAACAGATTACACACTTGTAAACCTTATAACTCTTGACGAGCACCGGTTTGAATTCAATGGATTATACATACAATGGCAGAGGGAGATCTCTCAAGCGCGACTACTCCCGCTCGGATCGACAAACCTACTGCCGAGCTACGCCTCTGTGAACTCCGAGCACGAAGCTAAATTTGCGTCCTCCGATTGCGTCGCGCGACAACGGCGCCATCTGCTTAGGCTTCTTTCCTCTAAACAACGATTCCAAAGTAAGGCACGCGGTTGCAAGGATATGAGCGATATTAATGTTATATCTTTTCGTTGCATGGGTTTTAGCAAGCGACCCCCTACTAACCGAAATGAAAGACGTTTAACGTCAAAAAATTGAGGAGAGCCGTTAGGTTCAGTTGAGAAGAGAGACAGGAGGGAGGTTTTTGATCATTGTTCTTCTGACCTTAGGTGGGTCCTCGCTCTGTGTAAACTGGGGTTGGAGTCCAGTTGCGGATATCTGTCTTCTATATTGAACAATGACTCAAACATTCTTTTGATCGGTTAAGACAATCAAAAGATACATCTTTATCAATTAGTGCTGAGATTTTTAGTTCGCATTAATGAACCATCTCTGTCCATTAAAATATTTTTATTTGCAATAATTACTCAAAATGTCATTCATGTGACTGCAGACATGTTGCTCCAGTTGATGGTGATGGCTGTTTGGAAGAATGTGTTGAGGATCATCTATATCTTCCTACAGGTCGTCCATCCTCTAGTATGTTTAGGGCACAGTATGTCTTTCTTTTCACCGAATACTTTCGTTTAAATACTTCTGGTTTTGTTTAGGCAGTCCAGAGGATTTTTCAACAAAAGTTAGATTCACTATACGAATATAAGCGCTCGTTTTTAGTCCACACACTAATGGATTAGGAACGAATGAAGCTATGTACAGAGTCCAGCAGTCCACAATTTCACCAAATATTACTACTAAAATCTGGTGTTAATACCTAAAAATCCTCATTCCTGACATTGGTCGCGTTTTTTGGTTCTCTTGTAAAATTAATTTATCCGACTTATGGTAATTTTTCTTGGATCGCACCACAAATATTAGGTGATACTTTTTTTCAGACCATTTAATTAGGTGGTACGTCAAAATGTTGGACTGGTCCCAATCCACTCAGGTGGTTCTCCATCTGTCCAGAGTTCATCTCATTCGTGCTTCTCATCAACCTGGTCATTTGATAGGTGTGTAATATCCCTCGGTTCCATGAGGTACTGTCCAAAGTGGTCCAGTCGTTTCTGGAGCAGAACTCCGCATTCATACAATATCTGTTGAGCTGTCTCCTCGTCTTGACACACTCTGCAGTTGCTATCCCCACACAGATACATCCTGTAAAGGTGCTTTCTCATGCAAGTGCCCAGTAAGTAGTCCCGTTATCATTTTATATGTCTCTTTGTCAGAGCAGTTCTCTCGCATTTTTTCGCGACTGCCAAGCATGTTTGTTAGGCATAGAGCAAATGAGAAATCCTTTATTAAATCGTATATCAAATATACCCCCCCCCCCCCCCCCCCCCCCCCCCCCCCCCAGGAAGTTGTTCCAGACCTGCTCCTAAAAATATAAAATTTATGTTTCAGTGGTTTAAAAAACGACAACAAATCTGAAAGTTTTCCTGTTCGGTACACAATTCGAGATCGAGCTTTTGCCTGTCAATACATCAAGATAGTGCCTCTACAGTCTTGGGGCCTCAGTTTCAACTTTACGATCTGGTACATCGAACTCACCGGAAACACTGAACATAAATCTGTCACCGAAGCTGTCCAGTGGTTTTCTGTAGTAAGTAGACCAAAAAAATAATGATTATAAAGTAGTTCGTGCTCTCAGAGCTGCGCAAAGGTAGTATATTTTTGTAGTAGGTATTAATTATTTTTTTTGATTTTTGATTTTTCTCATGAAAGTTCATATTCACTGGATATAAGAATGGGAAATGCAAAACTCAGTATTTATCAATTAACAGAACCTGTTCGCTTAGGGGATTCTGAACGGAGACAATTATTTTATGACCCTAAATAAAGTACTCAGTAAAAATTACGAATTTCAGTTTAACGTATCTCCTTTTCCTGAGGTTTGATTTTTCTGGTTAACAAATTTAATTTTGCTTTTTACAATAATGAGTTATCGCGCGAATGTACATATATAATAATTCTAGCGACCCTCCAAATCGTGTTTAGTGGGGCCCCTGCTGCCTTCGTTAGATAAAAACCGGGTGGTTGTTTCCATAGATCCTACCAATCAGATGAGCGCATTTCAATCTTTCTTAAGGTTTTTTAATTCACGATAACAACTAGTTCCGGTATTTCTTTTTGAAGTTTTTTCTAAAATGATACTGTACTTTTCATTTTGTGTATTAAAACAATTAATAAATTCCCAGCATAGAAAAACGGAGGCGATTCGTCTGTGTTTGAAGTTTCTTCGACAGATGAACATGAACAAGACGTTCGATTCTCTTCTAGAAGAGTCTTCCGTAGGCCTGGAACATCCCTCTCTGACGGATTTGTACCAGTTGGTCATCTCCGGAGACTATCATCAAGCTGAAGAGTTCATGGACGCAGCTGTCTCTAGTAAATATCTTGGATACACACTTTAACTTTTATTGTATACCAGGTGCCTCCCTCTGCGGCTTTTGGCCGCCAACTTCTCCTGTACTCTCCGGCTCGTAATTCATTGGTAATTCATAGCATCTGTATTAAATTGAGGCGATATTGACGGTCTATAATACTGGCAACCTTGGTCCCACCTCAAATCTCATGAAAACATCGTATCAGAAATTTAATAAGGAACATTATAAGTAATTGTTCGATACACTTACCCCCTTTTGCATAAATGAAGCAAGCTCTAAAAAAAATAAGGATTATTCTAGGGCGAAATAAGGATTACTCTAAATAAATAATACACTAAATAAATTATGAGATTATACCTACAGGGAGGGGTTTGGGTTGGGAATTTCTGTCCTAACTTGTAGCATTAAATAACGTAATACGTCATTTCGTGTAAAGCCGGGCATGTATTGAAATGAATTACATATTTACCTTATTTGCCTGGACCCCCCTTCCCCCCTTGGTATCTTGGGGTCTCTTGAAGTTAAGTATATAACTTAAACTTCGCACAAAGTTGAAAGGTGATATGTAGACCCAGCCATAAATCGATCGTACAAAAATAATAAGGTAAACAGAAAATATCAAGTAAATAAAATACAAAACCCTGAAATAAATAGACTCTTAAAAAAAAATCATCAAATGCTTTAATTTTGAATAGTGTTTACAATTATGATGTTTGACTGACGCTGAAATCACGAACCTGTGATGACGTAAAAATCTGATCAAAAAGTTCATTCGTAATTCCTTTCAGTATATGTCGGTTTTACGTGAAATGACTACGATTTAGCGAGAAATGACATGTTACGCTATTTGACGCCGACATACATAATATATGTTTGTTTGTTTGACTTTCTTGTGTACTCCCAACTCGGTCAGAAAGGAGGAGCTCTCTACAGTTCCTGCCCGTTTGTATCTTTAAAATTGACTATTTTCCTCGGCCGCTTTTCCATTTATTCAGTTTCAATTTCCAATTGAACAAATTAAAGAGAAAAAAAATCTCCGCATCTTTGGGATACTAACAATACCAAACAGCTGTCTAAGCCACTATGCCATGAAGGGGCTGTATGTGGATTGAGAAGTACTTAAGTAATAGGCATCTTGATTTTCAGTCACATCGGTCAAAGAGAAAGTGGAGATTTGAGGAAAGGGACTTCCAGTAACAGTAAGTCGCGTGTGGACTTTCAGCCAAATCGGCATAAGAGAAGATTTGGGAAGAGGGACCTCCAATAAGTAACGAAATATATTTGGTTTCAGATGGGCCTAGGAGGGAGAGCGAAAACTTGGTTGATTACAATAACTCTTTCTGGGGATGCAAATTGCCGGTTCATGCGCAACTCAAACTTTCCCTAGAATGGGGTTTTGTACTTTTTGAAATCGGGGGAGAATGGAAACTTACTTTATTACAAATAATTCGAGCTGGAGAAGTACTTTGCCTGTGATGACAGTTATTTATTTATTTATTTTTATTTTTTTGTAGATGGTATGCTGAACATTGCGGCTCGACTAGAGTACAAACCGGACTGGGAGAACCTGTCATGTGGGCGGCAGGGTGCTGCTCGACCAGGGGTCCGGGGGTGTCATCAAATGTGCCTAGACCCCCTCTCCGAGATGGTCTACCTCTTCGGAGGCTGGAACGGTCATCAGGATCTATGTGACTTCTGGTCCTACCACATTCCGACCAATAAGTGGAGCCTCATCTCTCAAGACACATCCTCCGAGGTCAGAATTGAGGTTTATTCACGAGAACTGTAGTAGAGACCACAAGTTTAAAGTGCTCATATGGCTCCCCGGTAAACAACCCTCCCGCAACGGGTTAGAAAATTAAACCGAGATAATAAAACAATAAAAGACTTAATAGTTTTTCTCTAGAAAAAAAACACATTTATTTATATTTAATAATAATACCAATAGAACTGTATTCCTTGTAATGAAAGAGTTTTAATGTCTCAACGCACAAGAATACGCATTTCATTTTTGAACAAATCCTTCTACTAATTTTTCTAAACCGCCTTGGATGATGATTAGACATGCTGCTAACATTTCACAAGCAGGTCTCGAATAGTGCCAAATGCTGTTATCAGGTAGCCTATGCATATTAATAACTGCTGTCTGAAGGCATTGTTATGCTGATAAACTTCACGCCTATACTGATAAAGAATGCTTTTTTTCTTCAATTACATTATTGAATGGTTATTCCACTCTTTGTTAATTCTTGAGTTAATAATATTTTAATATGGGGGAGATTTGGCCTAATTCTTAAAATTTCGGAGTATAGCTTTTAGGCACAAATTACAGGGCGTTTACCAAGAATATAATTTTCATCCAATGCAATTCCTGACATGGTTGCTGGTTAAAGTGACGAAACAGCATGAAATATTTATTTTTTAACTGTTTTTCAGAGTGGTCCAGGGCCCCGTTCCTGTCATAAACTGTGCATTGACGTGGAACAACGTCAAATCTTCGTGCTTGGCCGCTATGTTGAGTTACCAAATCGGAAACCGGACGTTTTAAAGGTACATATTAATTTTTATTTAACGTTTTTATTTTTTTGTAAACCGAACTCCCGACTCAGACTCAAGTCAATATTGATCAGATGTAAAGACTGGAATATTTTCTAATTAACTGAAGCTATAGCGGTTAGAAGACCTCCTCATTTTCCTCCCGGAGTTCGATTATTTTGGTTAACGAGCATGATCTTCCTTTCTGTAATCATGATCAAACATGATATTCAGTTTGAAAAAAATAAATATTAACGTTAGGGAGTTATGGCTCGAACAAACACACGTATGGGTCATTCCACATCAACATGGTCACGTGAAAAAAAAACTTTCCTCTATGGCCCAACTTTGATGAATGGCATACAGTTCGATCAATACTCAAATTTAACGAGCAATGGAAAGTGAGAGTCTCTACCTCAGCAACAATATCTCTCAGGAGTTACAAATATGGATAATGAGAGCACATGCAGGGGTAATAAACCTTAAAAAGGAGCCATTCTGAGATGATGATAATGAATATTGTCAGATGTGGGGTCTGGAAGTAATGGACGGTACTTACCATTTTTTCGATTTTAGCAAAGAATATATTTAATTTCCTTATTATCAAATTCATGTGCCCATCAAGTTTACTTTGACACTATTATTATGGCACTATATTGAAGTACTATGTCCTGATAATTGTATCATGTTATGTTATTGTCGTATTATGTACCTATATTAATTGAAGTATTGTGTCATAATAGTTTTAATACTTTTTATTATTTATTCATAATTATAGTTTTTTTTTTATTATTCTTTAGAGTGACTTCTATGTTTACAACCTGAAAAGCAATAAATGGCTGAAACTCTTTGACGATACTGGTAAGAATGGAGGTCCAGAATTAATAGTAGATCATCAAATGTGCATTGACTCAAAAAGTAGAACCATCTACGTTTTTGGAGGTCGTGTCGTCTTGCCAATGGAAGCGTAAGTTCTAATTTTGTTTTTTAAAAAGTAAATCACCGGCAGTGTACTTCCTCAACTAGAATTATTTGTAATAATTAAGTTTCCCTACTTTCACTCACTCACTCCGTTAGTCACAGAACCAAATGATTTTTCTCCGATCTGACCAGCCATTTCCATCTTCCTCGGACCTGGACTACCGCTCTCTAGTTGAAAATATGGAATTGGGTCGCATCCCTCTTGGAAGACAGCTTTGTCAGTCTGTTGGGATCGCTCCTGGCGACATGAAATCATGGGTGCTGGAAACTCGCACGTCACACCTCTTCTCTCTACTGCATTATTTCGATGTGCCCAGGGGACGCTAGGAGTAGGAGTTGGCTGGCAGAGACCATGACTCCAGTGTTTATTGAACCTATTATATTAGCATCTACTAGGCTCACTAGGGACTTACCAGGCTTCCGCCTCAAACCCCTCTCACTCTAAATCCTCCTAGGCCTGATTTTATTGAAAGTTAATAGGTGTCTTAAGGTCTCATTTCATATATAACATTTGATGTACAAAGATTCATTTTACCGAGAGTTTTTTGAGGTTTTGAAGTTAAACCTCCCCTAAGCCCCTCCATCTCTTTCACCAATTTGGCTAAACATCTACAAGTTTGTTATTGAATCTACTTACAATATTTCGGGTCAATACATTCATTCTCTCGGTACCTATCGTGTTCACAGATATGAACAGACATATTTTTCTCTTAATTTTTCAGCTTAGGGAATCAAAAGACATGAAATTCCGGTGAAAATTCAATATCGATTGTTTGACCGATTACATGATCCCTTTATTACATTTAGCTGGTGAAATAAAACAAAATGTCTGTCAATGTCTTATGTCCGTGATCATGATAACTCCCGATAATCCTATATATCATTTAAATCGGCCCTAGGAAATTGGGAATTAGAAGAAGGGGGGGGGGGGGGGGGGGGGTGACCTAACTGCATGGAATGAATGCAGCTACACGAAATTTAGAAGTTCATAAGTATGACACCTATTCAGTTTCAACTGTATCGATCGAAGAGAACTAATCTAGATTCCGATATAAAATTTTATATATGGATTCAGCAGACATAATAATACATTTACAGCCATGTCAGTCGAAGAAATTGGGTTTGGAGGGAGAGCGGAAACTTAGTGTTCACAAACAATTCGAGCTGTACATTGCCGATAATTCACCGATGATTTCTTTTATTTATTTTGCACATTTAAAATAGGGGAACTTCCAAATATCTTCGTATTTTATTTATTAAATGTCATATCATACCTACGTCAGTTTTGTGCTTTTCAAATTATGTTCATAAAACGACATATCCAAAGTTTTATTTTATCTACCGGCACAGTTTCTTACGAGTGACTTTGTTGCAATATAATATTTGAGAATGCATGCGTCTTATTAATATGTATCATTCATTACAACGAATATTTACTGAGTTCATATATAAAGCAGTGATCTAGAGATCTGTGTGAGACTGCACGCTACTAGTCTCCACAACGTGTATGATACATGCAGGATGGTCATGGGCTAAGGTCATCTAAACATTTTGATCGGGAGGAAAATTAATTTATGAAAAAAATGTAGATATCACTTTGATTTTAGTATAGTCTATGATGTGAGTCATTGGCCATTACCTTACTCAGTGAAAAACAACTGCTTTTAGGCTATTAACATTTCAAAGTGTTATCGTAAAAATTTTTTGAGAAACATGTCGCGTTTTCTCGAAGAAACCATGTTCCTCTCAGTTTACGTAGGTATCGTCGGAGTTTTTAATATTTTTGTTATAAGTGATACATATTCTTCGAGGATCAATAAACTAATAGTAAATATTTAATTTGTTTACCTCTTGTTTTAGAAATGAATTCCGTTTAAATACATCATTTTTCCAAGCAGCGAAATAGAAACCCTCCTTAAATTGTTGATTAATAAATTATTGTTTATTATTATTTTTACTCTTAATTGTTTATCGCTGTTGCAGTGCTGAGGCTCTGCTGGCAAGCAATGCTGATGCTGTGTACTCTGGTTTGTATTCCTATCACATTCCGACAAACACCTGGACTGTTCTGAAACACAGTAATGATAGTTCACTTCAGACCAGGGTCGGTCATTCAATGCTTTTCCATTCGGTAAGATTTATGATATTTTACTAAGGTAAAAAAATCTATGTTGAGTTTTCACCGAAATTTAATGTTTTCCTAAAAACTGAATCAAAAAGGAGAAAAAACCAAATGTCTGTTTGTAAACCCGATAACTCTCGTTGGGAGGAATTTATCGACACACAATTTTTCATGTGGTTTCTGACTTCCTCGGCCAAAAGGAAGAGGAGATTCGAAACCACGGTGCCGGTGATTCATCAACGATTTGTTAAATTGTATTTCATACATTGGGTCATGCTATACGAACTAATGGACTATCCCATATGCCACCTTCCTATTTCAATGTATTTTTTAAATTTCAATCTAACCGAATGATGTTGAATATTGTTTCCCCCCTCCCCAAATTGTATTATCGCGATTTTTTTTTTGCAATTTCTTTAAACTATTTTCGACATTATTTTAACAAGTGTTTGCAGTTCATGACTTTTACATAGGATTCTCTATGGTATTCGTATAACCTGAGTAGTTGAGCGCCTAACATAACATTCTTCTTCTTCTATGGTATTCGAAAATGATGGTTTCAGTTAGATAATGCCATTTTAATATGGCGTCAAAACCTGATTTTACAAAATAAAGAATTTGAAAGAATAGTATATTTTCAATATTTTTCAAAACTGCAAAATCCTTTTTGTATAATACTCTTTCCACATATTTTATTGGTCGTTCCACGTCAACTCAACAATTTTCAGTGCCATTTTAGACTTCGACCTCTCAGAATTTCGTTCCTTTTAATCAGCATGTTCCGCTTGCATATGTAACGACCAGTATATGTTTATGTTTATGGCGCCTCGGGACACAGTCCTCAATCCGAGCACCTTTGCAGGGACATATTTTATTCGTTATTCTCTCTTTGACCTTTTCTTTAACATATCTTTATATGTGACATATCTTCTCGGTGATAACGGCCTATCCAATCGGTCATACCTACAATCCCAAGTACGATTTGTCTGGCCTTTTCCGATTTCCTTCCTCTTGGTTTTCATGTATTTGGCCTACTACTATTTATTATTGTCTATCAGTGCTATTTGGTATGTTTTAGGTTCGTAGAAAGCTGTACATTTTCGCAGGCCAAAAGAATAAAGGCTGCCTGAGTGACCTGATGACCTATGACGTAGACTCAGGTCAGGTGGATTGTATAACTGACCCCAGCATTACCGACCTCTCAAATTTACCGTCCTCAGAGTTCACACAACGAGCTACCATTGACCCTCTATTGGACGAAATCTACGTATTTTCTGTAAGGGTAAACATCTGTTATTTACATATTTTAAAACATTTACATTTGACCGAGCGAAGCTCTTTTCTAGGTAAAAGGACTCTACACAACTGAAATTGTAATTTGTTTCTTTATATGTGACATATCTTCCGTATTCCATCTCATTTTTACGAAATATTGCGTAAATGTTTATTAGGCCCCCGGACAAAACCTTGTCATATCGTAACTCATACATTTTTTTTTTTCAGTGTTAGCCATATGTGACTTGTGAAACATGTTAGAAATGGCTCTCTTTTGTTTATTGTAGTAGTTTTATGTTCTTATTAACGTTTATTTTTGAAATAAACAGTGACATTGGAGTTTAGTGAGTTAAATACACATAGTGTCAGTGTTATTACTGTGAGAAATAAAACTATTATATGTATATGTTGACAATAACGTCAGTGAACTTTTTTTTTTCTTATATATATAATCAGTTTTAACAAATTTGTTAAAAAATAGAAACTAAATAATATCCGTTTGGATACTGATAGTAAAAACTATATCAGTTAGAGCCGAATGCTCCTTTGACATCTATTGGCTATACTACACACCTGTCTAGTGAGACCCAGGTTGATTCCTCTTTTCTTTTTACGAATTACCGGGATAGAAAACATGGACAACATCGAAACTAAGGGGGAATGTTTTAAAAAAATTCTTCTCGGATGTCTTTCACACTACTCAGTAATATATTTTTTATTTGTTTAAGGGCTTAAAGAAAGACAAAGACAGAAGAGATGACTGTGTTCATAATTCATTTTGGATCTACTATATCCAAGAAAATAAGTGGTATGTAAACGAGATTTTATTGTTTTTTCATATTAGCAGGTTACTTGGCATTACTGGGGATTAAATTTGCGTTTTATTATTTATTTGATCTTAGTAGATTAGAAATTTGTACAGAACTTCCCGTATCGCCTCTCAGGCCATTTGAAAGAAATTTATTTTAATTTTTCGACTATTTGATATCAATAAACAGTTTCCATTTGACCTTCACTTTGTAATCCCCGCTTTCTCGGCGACGAATCACCGGTAATGTTCTTAGGTGTCTTACTGCCTGATAATCCACATACAAAATTTCGTGTCGATACATTCATTAAATCAGCTGTTATTCGGTTTTTTTTAGTCGAATCAACCACTGATCCCCCCTTCTCATTGGCCGATTTGCCTGAAAATCAATAGGTGTCGTCCTTATGGGGTTTCTGGATCAACATATCAAATTTTGTGTCATTCATTCTATCAAGAGTCGTGCTCATAGACATACACAGACAGACATGAATTTCAATAAGCCAGCTACACGTTTAGGGGAAGTTATGTAATCGGTCAGAAATTCTATCTTGAGTTTTTACTGAAGTTCCATGTTTTCCGATTCCTTGAATCCTGAATAAAAAATATATATATATATATATATATATATATATATTCATGTCTGTGATTCATGTGTGGACATTCCCGACAGAATGAGTATATCGACACGAAATGTTATCTGTATCCCGAACGGCGCACAGTGTGAAATTTATGAATTTTGATTTTCAAAATTCGAGCCCCCGCTCAATTTTTGATCAATTTGGATGAAACCAGGTGTAAAATATTTGTGAAAGCGGGCTTTTTATCAGATAACTGCGGGTTTCACAATCGATGTATTATATATGCCAATGGCAAAAATAGCCAATATATTGAATTTGAACCACTATAGGCCAAAATGACAACATTAGGACCACTTTTGGCTATAATAAATATTGATTTCTTAATCAGCGACCCAAAAAACATTCATTTAAGATGTAAAAATCAGTTAACAAAAACTTAGACAAAAAAAATGAAAGTTTTTTAAAATTTTCGCGGGGTTTTGGCAGTTGTCAATTGGCATATAATTCCTTGATTGTGAAACCCGCAGTTACCTGATAAAAAGCCAGCTTTCACAAATATTTTGCACCTAATTTCATCCAAATTGATCAAAAATTGAGCGGGGGCTCGAATTTTGAAAATCAAAACTCATAAATTTCACACTGTGCGGCGTGAAGAAGGCATCTACTTCCAGCTAAGTCAGCGAAGGTGAGATTAGAGGAGGGGGAGGCTTAACTAAAAAACACTAATAACTATCTATGTAATGAATGTATCGACACGAAATTCTATATGTCGATTCAAACCCTTATAAGGACCTACTGATTTTCAGTCGAAGCAGTCAAAGACTAATGAGAGGGATTCAATTAAAAATCTTAATAACTGCCAATGTAATGAATGTATCGGTACGAGATTTTATACGAGGTTTGGGAAGTCTATGAGTGAGTTATTGATTTTCAGCCAAATTGGCAGAAAAATAAAAATAGTTTAGAGGCAGACTTTCATTTTTTTTTTCATTTTTGGATTCAGGGGTCGGCAGATATGAAATTCTAGTAAAAACTCAACTTCGAAATTCTGAACGATTACGTAACTCTTCCTATACTACTTATCTCTGGGTTCAAAATATTATGCGACATATAACGATTGTTTTATACTAATAACAAATCTCATATTGAAAATTTTTGTTGACTTCCGGCATTTCTTCTAGAGGTGTATTCAGCTTGCGTCAATTGTTCGGGACATTTCCATGTTCCCTCTTCGGGTTACAATGAACAGTGGCCCGTAATATAATGTCAAAAGCCGAAGACGCGCCTGGAAGAAACCAACAATCATCCCATAGCCTAAGAGACAAACTAATTTAAAAAAAAAATGTTTTTGCAGGAATTGTATTTATAAAAATGATAATGCTAGTAATCAATCCTGGAATAAATTGAGGAAAATTGAGCCTTGTCCCCGATTTGCTCATCAACTTGTATATGACCCTATAAAAAAGGTAAACCCTTTATGTATAAATTTTTTATTTTACATTCATTTGTTTCGTTACTAAAACAAAAAAGTCAGTGCATGCAGAAGCAGCGTTATAGGGATAATTTAGCGCATTTCCATAGTAATTTTGTGGAGTTTGAAAAAAAAAAAGCTAATTAATGGCAACTCCTAGTATCCTTCTTCTATTTTTATAGATACTTTTTTTCTTCATAATTAAGCTGTTAATTTCATGTTTTTTCATGTTAATTTTTTGTTTATCTATATTTATAATTGTCTAGTTTTTCTCCAATAGTAGCACTCATTTATTTATTTATGTATTTATTTATTTGTACGTCATACTAATACTTTATTTCATTGTTTCTTTTTCTTTTTGACTCTGTATGTATTTATTCTTAGGGGACCTCGGTCCCAGAATAATAACATTTCTTTTCTTTTCATTTCATTTCATCAGGTTGAGCGCATAAAATTATTACTACAGAAATCAATTAGAATTACTTAACTAATATATAATTTTGGTTCTAGGTGCATTATTTATTTGGTGGTAACCCCGGAATGTCTTGTTTGCCCAAACTCAGGCTAGACGACTTTTGGAAATTAGATTTGGACAGAACAGCTAATGAACAAATAAGGCGAAAATGTAGAATTCTCATTAGGAAATACAGGTTTGTTTAAATTTTTTATCAGATACATTTAGTATTTTGTATGATGTTTATTCCAAGATATTTCTGAAGTGAATAACGTCTATGGTCGGGTTATCCAGCTCATAAATCGTAGCGTTGCGAAAAATGTAAACATTTGGGAGGCTTATCGATTATCGAAACTAATATACTAATATTTATGAATATTGTCAGAGAATTCCCAATTGTGAGTCTTCTTGTAATTAATAAATAACACTACAGTGACTCCTTATTCATTATTTTCAAATAGTACAAGTTTAGTGACCCGGCCGGTCCTAGAGGAAACTCATAATATGAGGAGAAAAACACACTAAAGTTTTTATATATTTAATAAAAAAACACTCTAGTCCAAAAGATACATTACGTATATTTAAAAAAGCCAGTTCACAACCAAATACAAGATAACTTGCTCAAGTGGACTCTAAAAGCAACCATTTGCAACTGAACGTTAATAATTGGTACCCACTCCATTAAACAGACTGACATACGGATCCTAATGAAGCATTGCAGTTAATATTCAAACTCATCTCATGTTTGCTTTTAGATGAATAAAAACATTAAAATAACTTTTAAAAAAATAAAGAAAATTACTTGTAAAGATAGAACGACCGAAACGGGTTATTTGAAGGAAAATAAATAGATGAACATACGAGTTAACTCTATAACTCGATGAACCATGAGTGGTAAGTTTGAATATTAAAGTAACAAAATGGAACTTGACCCGAGCCATGCTAGATCAACAATGAATAAATTAAATGACCTACTGATACAAATAATAATTCAGAGGGCGCCGGTAGCTCAGTGGTATGCGTGCTTGTCTTCTGAGCTCAAGATCGTGGGTTCGAAACCCGACCGAGGCCCTTAATTTATTTTATCTGGGAGGTAAAATAAACTTAAGTACGTCGTCCTTCGGATGGGACGTTAAGCGATGGTCCCGAGCCTGTACGATGTCAGGTACTCGTTAAAGACCACTGCCCTAGGTGAATAAAAATTTAGGGTAGGCAAAATTTATGACTCTCACAGTAGAGTCGGGCTCATGTCCACCAGAGTGACGAAAGAGCACTCTGGTAGTAGGCGATATGACCTCGTAGTTAAAGCCCGGGCATGAGTCATAAAACCTAACCTAACCAAATGATCATTCAGTTCGTAACAATATACAAGAATAATTTTACAATATTTTTTTTCGAAAAGTTTTTTGTCCGAACAAGTTTTTGCGTCACTTTTCATCTTTTATTATCTACGAAATATTCCTTTTCCTTACCTTGCTCTTCTTTTTCTTAATTGACTGGGTTAGAATCAAAATGGTCTAAGTAACATTTTTAAAACTTTGAAGAAACTGTGCATTAAGTTCTGAACTGATTTAAAAAATGTATAATTTATCGAAACCGGAAATATTTTGTCTTCTGCTATTATGGTGAAAGTTGCTGTTAGCAAACTATAAAATTGAATAAAAATCGTAACTTCAAGGGTCACTATTGATATGTTTAAGTTACTTGTTCATGTCACCAAAATGGAATAAGTGATTTGCCACTAGATCTCAGCACTGGCTAGAATTTCACTTGTACAACTTCTTTTCCTGAACAGAACTATCATTTTTGTACCCAATTATGCACTTAGCGAAAATGTTTCAAAAATCTCACTTGGACCATTTTGATTCTAGACCCGTCAATTGTATGATGAACTCAGTGCTTTAGGTTATTCATACAAAACCATATCGGACTGGAGCCATCGCAATTTTTTATTCATATGCATTTTTTAAAATGATTTTTAATAAAAAACTGCCAATTATAAAAACATATTTTACAATTTGTTGCTTTAGAAATATTACCTATGGAATTTTATTGTACATTCTTTGGGGCGGTTTAACTTCGTTCATATTGGTCCTATCTCAAATCTGAGGGCAATTCGATATTAAGAAATTTAATGAGGAACCTTTTTTCGATAGAACTAACTATGTTTGCGTAAATCAAACAAACGTCTAAAAAAATAGGGCATTTTAAGACAGTTTTCGTCATGTACAAGGAGTGATCAAAAAGTTCCAGGATAGATTTTTAAAATATATGTATTTAAAAATAATTAAAAAAATGTACAAGTTATTGGACATTGTCCCTTTCAAAGTACTCCCCTTGGGAAGCTATACATTTTTCCCACCGCCATTTCCACTGTTGGAAGGACCCTGAGAACTCATCTTCTGGAATGATGTTTACCTCCTCCAGCTATTTTTCTTGAATTTCGTCAGTTGAGTGAAATCTCTGACCTTTTAAGGGTCTCTTGAGTTTCGGAAAGAGGAAAAAGTCCGCAGGGGCCAGGTCTGGGGATTGCGGGGGCTGGGGGATGACGGCCATGACGTTTTTTGTGCAATAATCGTGAATGAGCAACGCAGAGTGAACAGGGGCGTTGTCATGGTGCAGCACCCACTCCCCACTTCGGCACAGCTCAGGTCTCTTCCTCCTCACAGCCTCGCGCATATGTCTCAGGGTTTCAAGGCAACGAAAACGATTAATTGTCTCACTTCGTGTAAAACAATGAGCATGACCTTGACATTTGACTTCTGATGTCCGGCCTTCTTTGAATTTGTACCACTCATGACACTGTGATCAACTCAGACATTCATCCCTAAAAGCCTCTTTCAACATTTGAAAAGTTTTACTCAACTTCACACAAACGCGTTGCTCTTCTTGTTGATTCATTTGACAAAATATCACAAAAAAGCCAAACACGAAAAACTTGTTTCACAAAAATGTCTGTTACTTCAGAACAAAGTAGGTTGTACATAATCTACAAGAAAGCTGAGCTCAAGAAGAGTCACAGTAATGCTGGCAATCGTAGCGCTCTCCGACACTCCGTTGGCGCGCAATCCAAAAAGTCCTGGAACTTTTTGATCGTCCCTCGTATCTCCTAAACCGATTGGCTTTAAAAAAAGTATTGCATGTAAAAGATGCCTCTCAGTTTTTTCTACAACTTTTATTGAAGAGATTTTTGATTAGGTCATAAATATAAGCGGTATCTTGTAAACTGTATTTAGGCCCCTAAATCAAATGTCCGAATACATTTTTTTTTTTTTTTTCGTTAGAATATAGACTTCCTCCCCCCTGGTTTTACCAGAGGAGGGGACCCTTTCAACTCAGGTACTCTTAGGTTAATATAAATATGTATGCCTGGCAAATATCTCAATTATTGTTGAACATTGTGCTGAAGATGGCGTAAGCCGAAACCGGTACACATTTAAGTATAGTTTTGTGGAATTAGGCAATATAAGTGTTCAAAAAAGTTTTTTTTTATCTATCATTTTATTTTACTAAATCAAATGGTTTTAGTTTTCGTCTGATTTCGGACAACTTCATTTCAAATTTCAACTTCATTGCTACAATCTTTTTGAGTTAGAGCGCTCACAAAGTTCCAATTACATACACATACATACGTAGACGCACAGACAGACGATCATTGCGAAAATGATCAAAACGTATTTAGTTGAAACGTAATAGTTGAAAACTCGATCTCGGATTTTCGTATAATTACAATATTTTCTTACACTAAAGGTGTAATTTGAAAGTAATAAATAAAGGAGTGAGACCTAACTTTGCTTTTTTCAAATTTAGATATTACTGAATATATATAGGTCTATAATTTGGAATATTGTGGTTTACAGGTATATGGAACTGGCTAAGGTGAGCACATATGAGGGTATGACTTATTTACAGAAAGAAATATTCGAATTAGTGAATCATACGGACCCTAGTGAAGCATTACAGGTAATATTGGAACTCATCTGATGTTTAAAATGTTCAGAAATCATTGAATATCTCAGATTCTACTGATTGTGGGATTTTGACAGAAGAATTGTTGGGAATTAGTGAGCTACCTATTCTAAAGATATAATATTGACTTAGTCCTTCACCACGAGCTCCCCACGCACCCTTAACATAACAATCTTAAATAGAAAGGGGCGTCAAGTTGTGATTATCAAGGCATTCCAAAAAGAAACATCTTTCCTTCAAAACATTTTTTGATACCTCAAATTGTTTAAAAATAGGGGCCCTATAAAATGAAATAAACGCCGTATAGATGGATAGTAGTACAGTGCAATTAGTCATTATAAATGATGGAACCCAGGTATAATGAATGGATTTGAATGATTTTTTTTTTTTTTTCTAATGTCATAAACTAAAAAGTTTACCCATTGAAAATTACCGCAATTTCGAAAATCCGAAAATTAAAAAAAAAAAAAATTTTTTAGAAATCTCAACGAAAAATACAATTATTGAAATTTTTAAATACTTCTTTTAAGAAAATAATGATTGTTATAGTTTTCGAGGTTGTTTATAAAGAATTTGTAAAAAAATGAAACTTTTTAAAATTAATTTGAAGATAACAGAAGCTCCAAAAAGCGAAATAAATGAAAGAAACATTAAATAATACAGTTTTACATGAACATGGAGGATTTCATGGTGTTTTTTTCTGAAACAAATTATCATATATGCACCAAATTTACTTGAGATAACAATATCGTCTTTGTACTTCGATATTAATCGTGCTTTAATGGTTTTTTCATCGGATGTTAGGATGTTTTTTAACTCCTGCATAGAAAACTGGCAGTCTTCATTCTCTTCTATGTACTGACGTTGCTTCATTGCTGCATCCACTAATAATACTTGTGGATGAATCTTTTTTTATTCTTCAGGTACCTTAGCAACTAAATTTCTCATAAGCTCCAAAATTGTTGATTTTATCTCTGTGTTGTTAACCAAATGTATTTTTCTTCTTAAATTTTTCTTTTTCATCACTAGCTTCCTTTCCACAAATGAAACAAATCGTTTTGCAATCGAAGCCACATGATGATAAACTTCGCAATCTTTTTTTTGTTGGAGGAGAGAAATTCACTTGTTTTTTTCTTGCTGTTTATAGCCTTCAATGTATTTTTTAATAATATACTTCTGCCGACATGAGGTATGAGCATATACAACTATTTTGAGTATTGTAATAGTCCATCGTTTCTCTCCTCAGAAGCTTGTTTTAAAGTTCCCAATCCTCTTTTAATTTCAACAACAATAGAACCTACATCATTACTGCTCTGAGATCCAAGTTTTTTGCAAAGAAAAAAAAAAATTTCTGTTGAATCACTATTCTTACTGTAACTATCCATAATTAATACTTATCTGCAACAAGAAATATTCGAAAATTGGTAAACGGAAAATCGAAAATGAAGAAGATGAAACAAATAAAAGTGTGCAAATGAATTTTTTTTTATTACAATACTAGCAGTAATACCCGGCGTTGCCCGGGGAACTTTGACTTTTCTCCTAATATCTCGTTCGAATCCATTTCAATTCTTCAATAGTACATTCATGATGTTATAATTTTCAATTATTCATACGGAATAACGCTTATAGTCCATCAACGGCAGACATCCCAGCTAGTAAGTTTTTAGGACCCCTGGGACCATGGCTAGTACGCGCCATTCAACGGCGGAAACCACAGCTAGTGAATACTTAGCATCAGTGGACGTCCTAGCCAGTGCGTACTTGAGAACGCTTGTGACCACCAGGTTGATTAAAACATAGACTTCAACCATCCTGGAGCTAAAACTAATTTATTCAAAAAGATTTCTCATTAATCGTTGCAATGGTTTTCGAGTTACAAAGATTGCGTGAGTGGATGCTGGGATGGACCAGGGGTTGATTAAAAAATAGACCTTAACCTTCCGGTAGATAAAACTTATCTATTCAAAAAGATTCCTCATTAATCATTGCAGTGGTTTTTGAGTTACAAAGATTGCGTGGGTGGATGCTGGGATGGACCAGATATTGAGGTACTAATACGCCTATAACCTTCCACAGACGATGACGAACAAATTAAAAAAAAAAAATTAATCAAATCCATCAAGCCATTCGTGAGTTATAGCGGTACAACGCACAGGCATTTTCAGCTTTATATATATGATAATATTATTACTGTAGCGACACAGGATGCATACGTTTCTGTCGGCGAATATAATCGAGAATCCTACTCCCTTTTCTGTACCTGCAATGCCTACTTTTCAAGGACGTTTGCTGTCCCTATAAGTATATATAAAGTATTATATGGAAATTAAATAATTCTCGAGAGAAAAACTGAATATAGCTGTAAAAGGAATATACTAAACTAGAAGTAACGTCATTTTCATGGGAGTATCCTTAAAAAAAAAAAAATCATTAGCGGAAAGTTTCAAAGGGTAAACTTTTTACTTTTTAGTATAAGAAATTCAAAAAACCCAGAAACATTCAAATCTATTCATTATAGCTGGGTTGCGAGGTATAAACCTAATTGCACTGGACTATAGATATCCCAAAAGAAAATTATCCTGTGACATATTATTCGAAAGCTCATTTCTATCTTTTTAGAAATAGTAAGAATTTAATTATTTATAAATACTTGCCGAATTAAAAGATGATTTTTATTTAAAAAAAAAAAAATCCACTATAGAATGTCGCCATGTTTAAACAATTAGAGAGGTATAAATGATTCAAACAAAATATGTTCAGACGCCTTTCTTCGGTGGTCATTCCTAAATAAAACTTGGTAGGCAAAATTTTGAGGTTCCACAGTAGAGTCGGGCTCATGTCCACCAGAGTGACGAAAGAGCGCTGTAGTGGTGACAATAGCACCGGATTTCGAACCCAATAGCATGCACGCTTTGCTACCGGCGCTGTTGATTGTTAGGAATTTTACTTTTTTACTTTATCCTTTTTACTTTTATGCGGTCTTACGTTTCTCTAGTCGATTATTCCACAAGGGAATTAACATTGTTAATTTTATCAAGACCTAGAACCACAAAGTTAGTTACTATGACTCATGCCCGGGCTTTAACTTTGAGGTCATATCGCCTACTACCAGTGCATTCTTTCGTCGCTCTGGTGGTCATGAGCCTGACTCTGCTGTGAGAGTCCTAAGTTTTGTCTTCCCAGGTTTAGTTACCTAGTAGGGTATGGGTTTTTAACGAGTACCTGACATTGTACAGGCTCGGGACCTTCGCGTAACGTCCCATCTGAAGGACGCCGTGCTCAAGGTTTTTCACTTCCCAGATTAAAAACCTAAGGTCATCGGCTGGGTTGTATACCTTATCCCAAACTCTCTCGGCGCGCCAAAAAGCAGATGGTTGGCGGCGATCGCTCGTAGCCGACCGCAGCAACTCATAATTGATTTGGTAAATAAAATTGTTAAGCCCTCTTCCCCGACGACTCGGCGAACGGGTGTCTTGGCCTCCACCGGAGCTCGGTAACCAAAAATAAAAAAGTATACCTCAAGGTTTATAGATATGTTGAGCCATAGAAGAATTCAATAAATAAGGTACTTATCTCAAAATTTTCTGATCTATGAGTGACGTTCAGGGTTTCGTTGATACATAAACTAAATATAAAATATATATTTTTATCAAACGTGTTTTCAGAAATTCAAAATGTCTCTGAAACAATAACAACTGTCTCAGAGATTTTAAATTGTACACAAAGCTGCATCTTGATGTCCCGCAATAATGTCTGAACCAAAAGTAATTAATTACTGATTTTTAATTTCTATAAATAAAATATATAGGGGTGGCTATTCTTGAGTATTTAAAAAGTATTTGGGTTTTATCTGTTTCGGATCAAATAAAGACCTTACAAATGGTTATTAGCTTTCGTGTTTCTTTGTCAATCATTGAACCTTCCTATTCAGGAACAACTTTCAGGATACATACGAGTATGATTTCAAAATCACTGAATCGAGACAAGAAGTCAGAAAAAGTTTTGTTTCAAGTTTTCTCAGTTACTATCTGCGTGACTAAGTTGCTGAATCAATATGGAAGACTTTTATGAAGGGTGTAAGTGGGAGGGGGTGGGGGAGAGAATAAGGTTCTTATACTCTATCCGGGTATCGCATGTAATCAGCTGAAGGTGCAAGTAATATATATTTATATATATATATATATTACTATATCTATTTTATATCTTTCATGTACTTACATATCTGCAGCCCGGTATAGCTTATAAATTTTCTGGCCGTTTCCATTGGTATTTGTATAACGGCTATCTATAAACAACAACTAGAAACTAATTCTAAGTGTACTAAGATGGAAGGGCAAAATGCTACTGTTTGTGAAAAAGGGATTAACAAGTCGGTATAAGAGTAAACAATGCGTAATTTACAGTTTAAGTGTGCAATAATAACTCTTAATTACCAATAGTTGAATCATATTAAGGAGAGAGATGAAAGATTTACTGATGGACAAAATTAACGCACCACCTTAAAATGTTTTATATAATAAATGGAAACATTTCGGACTTACCTTATGAGACTTATCTCATTTCCAGAGAAGCTGCGGTTTCGCAAAGCCAAGTAACGGATGTACCTGTCGTCTCTCTCGTTTGTAGACCTAGGTCGACCCTATCCCCGCCTTCTGGTGTCACGCCCTGTTTCTCTAAAGCTTCGAAGAGCCCTGCCTATGGTCGAATGAATAAAAAACGTTTGAGATTACGAATAAAATCAAATGAAATCAACCAAAGAAAAACAACAACTAGAAACTAATTCTAAGTGTACTAAGATGGAAGAGCAAAATGCTACTGTTTGTGAAAAAGGGATTAACAAGTCGGTATAAGAGTAAACAATGCGTAATTTACAGTTTAAGTGTGCAATAATAACTCTTAATTACCAATAGTTGAATCATATTAAGGAGAGAGATGAAAGATTTAATTTTAAACTAATAAAATTGAGTGGTGCGTTAATTTTATCCATCCATATATAAAAATAAAATGATTTTACGAGGAAAAGAAAAGTATACATATTTTTTGTAAATTCTTTAATTGTACAAGTGCATGTTCAGTAAATATATGTATATAAAATAGTATTTATTCAAATAAAGATATCATTATTGATTTTCACCGTTTAGAGAACTCATAGAGTTAATAGCTGTTTATGTATCTAATTTATAAGCTATCTTAATGTATATATTCTTATGATGTATCCTATTACCATGTTTTGATTTACCAGAAATATATATTATTATTATTTTATTTTTCAGTTTCAGGGCTTAGCTATGGTGCTCTTACAGTCCGAAGTTGAACCTAACGCAACTCAAGAACATTTCTATTTGCTCCGGAATAAATTATTTGATGAGCTCTCGCAATTTTTTCCCGAGAGAGCTGTACAGCCTAAATCTAGTCTGTTCGATGTAATACATTTATAAATAAAATTCTTAATTTATATTTTTTCATTCCTCGTTTCTTTATTTTAACTATCTCCTCTGCATATGGACCGTTTTAAGATTTCAGCTTATGAAAGTGTACATCAATAACTTTTTAATATGTCAAGCTGAAGTAGTGAGAAGTGTTTATTTAACAGGGTGTATACCGTGTTTATGTTTTCAATCCTGGGATGTCGTTTCAAGTAAAAAAAATAAATAAATTCAACAAAAACAACTCTGGAAACATTTCTCACTCTCTTAGCTCCATCAGCTTTACCAATTTCTATCCTGATAGGCCTGGTTCGACTATGAACTGTAAGGAAGGATAGATAAAATATATTAATAGCAAAGGTGAAAAAATAAAATATAATATGTTTTTCTGATTTATTCGTAAAATGCCGCTGATTTAATCAATGAGAAGAGTGGCCTCAAGGAACAGGAACTGACCCCTTATGCATTATCTACCTACAGATCAATGAATAAAGTGTTAGTATGACTCAAATTTACTTGTAATCTATGAGAAAATTTGAGAAGGGTTTTTAACTATTAATTTACTACTATCTATGACCACTAGAATTTCTGTGAGGACATTACGTCGAGTTGATACTATTCTCACGGTCTCAACTCTAGTGATTCGTCGATCTGATCATATGTAGTGAGTGGTACAAACAGCTCACCTTGATGGAGCACGGGCCTGGGGCCACAAAAAATAGAAACAAAACTATTTTTTGTATTTTTTTTTTTTTTTTCATTTTCAACATTTTGTTCATTGATAACAAATTTAACATATTAAGAATATTGTAGTGTCTATTAAGCAAAGAGTCGCAAAAATGCAAGAAAACATACTAGATTCACGTACTATTTGATAATACATAACGTGATTTTAGTTTATACTATTCAAGTATCTTATTTCTTTTATATGTTCGCATATGCATTATTTTTTAATCGAAAAATGATTGTAGTTTTCAATTCGCGCATTTTATTTTCGCACTATTAAAAAAATGTTTTAAATTATGAGTTGTGGAGCCTCTGAATGAAGGTGCACTTGGGGCCATGCTTCCTTTGCCGGCGAGGTGATCTGTCACTGTGCAGTCTATCCTCTTCCTCTGATGTGGACCTGATCTCGACTACATAATTACGCTGAGCTAGTTCGGATTGATGGAGATGGAGGCTGAAATATTTCTTGAGCCCAGGAGAGATCGTGAGCCAGGCAAAGAAAGTGGTGATGGAAGGAAGACTCCGCTCACTTCACCCCAGTCAGCTTTCTCTCCTACTCTCCTCACATCTAATCTTAAATTCACTTAGTAATTATACAAGAAATAACTTATGAAACAGTTTAACTTTAATGGCTATCTTGACGTTTATCAATAAAATACACAAGCGAAAAAGAAAAAAAAATTGATCAAGCATAAACAACCTCAATAGTATATGGTTTATCGACTGTATGTAAACTGTGAGAGGGAGTCCCACTGAACCCTTGTATTTACGGTTGTTAAGTTGTCACACTAGTTGTAAAGAATAGCAACACATTTTAAAATACATTTTTATTATTGGTAGTTTTTATTAAAAAAATAATGAAAAAAAATATATGTATATGTGATGTGGCCATATCAGAACTTTCTTACTAGGGTGGTTCGAAAAAAACCTTTTTTTTTATTTCAGATCGCTATAGTGCTCAAAAGTTGCGATTGGTATAGACGTGAAAAAAGCACTAATTATTATTTTTTTATTAATTTGTCTTCCGGTCGCGCAATGCCATCGAAGTTAGCCAAAAATTGTGAAAAACCTTAATTTTTCATAATTTTTTTAAGCACGCCTGATGGTTTTAATTGCGTTCCTATACCATGAATTAACTACTAAAAGTATGTAAAATCAATATATATGCACTTATTATACATTTGTTTCATATCTTCCGGTCGCGCAACATAGTACAAAATGAGTATAATTAGTAGTTTTTGCAAACGTTTGACTGTTTAGTACATTTTATTCATACGACTTTTAGAGATGCTACAGTTTAATTCTATTACAATAATATATTTAAAATCCAAGCATACAAGATAAAATTTGATATTCAAGTGGAATTCGGTCGCGCAGCTTCGTCAAAAACAGCAGAGTAGCCTATCTGGACGGCGAGGCGGTTTCCTTTCAGATAATTTAGAAATTTTCTAATAGTAAATGTTTGGTAATTTCTTTCTTTCAATATTCAATTGTTGGTGCAGCTGTTCGCTCATTTTTTTCACAAAACGACCCAGAACTCACCACGGGGAGGTGGCTGCACTTCGAGTTCCACCCAGACCCTACCCAACCAACCATCCAATGTAGGCTGTGTTATTTACAATATGTACAAATTTATTTCGCTTTCTCTCTCTTTATGTTTCCTTTCTAGTCTTTATCTATCGATAAACATCGAAATTCGGATTTGTGTGAAAAAGTTGGCATCGCTGAGCGCGACAGTAAAGTGGTTCTAATATAGCCGTCTCTGGAACTGTGTCCACACACTTTACATGAAGCTTCGGTCACTAGCTTAACGCATCTTTCAACTGCCTGTGTATGGCATGTGAAAGCATCTATACTCATAACAGGCTTGAAGTCATTGCTCACATACTGTTTTATCTCTTCATTAGTCAATGTTCTTAACAGTGGAGGAGGAGTCAGTGTACTGGTGTTCCATTTGATAATTTCGGTATAGTCTTTAGCTTCAAAGTTTAGGTTTGGTGGTTTCAAGATTCTGATAGAGTCACTTTCAGATATTGCTTGCTTTGCCTTCATGATACGCCTCAAGCCCAGCTCTCGGATATGGTTTCTTTCATCATTTACCATAGCCAAAAGTAAATTTTCGGGATGGGCAAAGTAAGCATTCCGTTGTAAAACGGGATCAACAACTTGAAGCAGCTCTTCTGGTAAGTACCTTGTAGATTCAATAGTTTTTTAAACATGTCTAGGCCCATCTGTGAATTTGTGGTTTATTTTTATGGCAAACCACATAGGCATATAACATTTGAGAATGAATGTGGCAATCTCTCTCAGATTTTCAGAAGGGCTTGACACACTGATGTAGTGGCGCAAAACTCGGTTTGCAGTAGTAAGCCATCTTGAATGTGACATTGGGCCAGGATCACGTACTACAAAGTCTTCTGAACAATGTCCTGACTTGATGACTTCTGATATCTCAAGCAAGTACAATTGGTCCTTGCTAAGAATACGCTTGTCAACTTGTAGAATTTCACAATCAATAGGATTAAAATCAACAACTGGTAGTCTTTCACAATCAGGTAGGGCCTTTCCAATCGGTCCGGAATATCCTATTGGGCCTGTTGTATTTCCATCTAAGTGTTGGAAAAGATGGCGGAATGGCAGTTCGTTGTAATGGAGAAGACAAATACTCCAATGTAGAGGTCCATATACGTGATGTGGCCATAACATCTTACACCAACTACTTTTGTACAGATCTATCTATATATATATATTTACATTAGTTCTATAGGATCGATAGAACTAATCCTGGTGTTGAGTTGTATAATATATAAATTATTTTAAAGGAAAAAAATATACAAAATTAATTTGTTAATTATTCTTCGTCAGGTTGTCGGTTGGGTCGTTGGTTGAATTTGTTAATTATTCTTCGTCATATTTTCTTTATTTTTCTGTCTAGTGCAATTATTTAAGTAAGAATTTAACACCAGGATTATTTATTTTTGGTCCTAGAGAACTAATAAAGTTTTAGATGGCAACAAAAATCAATGGAAAGTATAAATAAAACCAAAATGAATAATATATAGATTTGTATCTACTCGAATGAATGAACAAAACTGTAGATGAAATAGAATCATACTGATAAACAATTTAATTGTAAGTTAAAAGAAATCCCGTAAAAGAATATTGAAGTATTAGATTATATTATGAAAAAAGAAAAGTTTTAGTTAGTTTTGTGAGTACATTTTTATTAATATCCTTATTTATTATTGAAGAGGAAAGGTGGGGAGCGAACCGAAGGTAAATGATTTTGCCACCATAATGAATATAAATTATTATTTTTGAAAAAAAAAAAATTGATATCTACTCGATATGAGCCTTCATATTACATTAAACTCAACTTTCTCACATTTTTTTTTTTTTTTTTCGCGAAAGAAAATACCTAATTTTCCTAAAATTTCTAAAATACCTAACCATTTTCCTAAAATATCTAATTTGGTCTATACGGAGGCGCACAGATAAATACTGGCAGCTTGGGAGCTATAAGAATTCCATATTTTGATTTTCAACATAAGGAACTCTAAAAAATAAAATTTAAGAACATAAAAAATTAAATTTCTTTAAAAGTAGTCATATTACGGCATGGGAGTAAAATAATTAATAGGATTTTGGAAGGAATCCTAATTGGATTAAGCTAATCCAATAAGTTACACCATAGAATGATTTCCCTACCTTGCTTCAACCCCGCTTCATGTCCCATTCTTGTAAGTTCATTTATTTTTCATAATCTGCTTGTTATCCTTAAGTTTAAAAAAAAAAAGTCTTTATTGTATGTTCAAAAAAATATACTTGGGTCATTTCATGTCACCTCAACTGATGACCTACAATTTCCAGAATCTAATTAAATTTTGTGTTTTCCCCCAATTTCTATTTTTTTCTTCTTTAATATGCATTGTTTACGTCCACTATAAATATCATTGCATCAAAACAAATTATTTATTGACTCTGCAAGGGCTTTAAACTATACGAATTTAGGTCAATTTTGGAATTGTTTTCTTTAAGTAATTCTTTTTTTTTCATGAGGTCTGTGAGTTAGTACGGTCTTCCTGGTTTGGGGGGGGGGGGGGGGGGGGCTCTGAGTTGTTTTTGTACTTATGTAGTAATAATAATAATGAATATTCTCATTAAAAGTAAAACAATTGACTCAAAACGGGTTGTTCAGTAACAAATGAAGAAAATGAAATAACGCTAAAAATAGTATTGATATTTTAATGAAGAATTGAGGGGGGCTTCTCTATATTACTAGTTTTTCCTAATTTATAGATGCCTTTCAGTCAACAATTTTTAAATTTTATAGGCAGAAAATAATGAATTGTGCTCCAGATTGGTCGGAAAATGCCAAAAATGGCCAACATCTTTGGTCGATGACCTCCAGCTCTTCAGATTGTTATATTGGAGAGTCTCAATGTACCGTAAGTTTAATTAAGAAGCTTAGTAAATGTGTAAATTCATGCGATGTTAGGTTAGGTTTTATGACTCATGCCCGGGCTTTAACTACGAGGTCATATCGCCTACTACCAGAGCGCTCTTTCGTCACTCTGGTGGACATGAGTCCGACTCTACTGTGGGAGTCCTAAATTTTGCGTGTCCTAAATTTTTATTCACCTAGGGTAGGGGTCTTTAACGAGTACCTGACATCGTACAGGCTCGGGACCATTGCTTAACGTCCCATCCGAAGGACAGCGTGCTTAAGTTTATTTTACCTCCCAAATAAAATAAACTAAATTCATGCGATGTGAAGTACACGTTGTAGACCCTTACCTTATTAAATATGAGAAGGCAAAATTAGAACTCGGGCTCTGCATTAAGTAAATGATTGAGTATTAAAAAATAAGGCCAACCTCACATTAGGCAATTCCGAAGCGACGCGACTGATACTCAAGTATCAGCCATTTGAGTTGCCTGTGGAAATAATACTCGTAGGCAACTTTTCTCCTCACACTGCGGATACTGTGCAGCGACTAGAATCTCTTCAGTCTCCATCTAGCCGTGGTGAGAAGCTGAGTTGTTCACCATGTCCAGTGAAGATTCCTCAAGTGATGAAGATGTCGTTGTTGCTTATTATTATTATTATAGAAAAAGGAAAATCCGAAGGTTATGGCGCCATCCTCACATCGAAAGGAATGTTAACTGTTTGTTGGTGCTAAAGAGCTGGAAAAGTCGGATTGCAAGTTCGTAGCATTCTACCGAATGACGAAAGAATCATTCCTACACTTGATTGGCATTGTTTCTCCATCCATAAGACAGAGAAACACACAAATGCGGGAATATGTGAGTGCAGAAGAAAGAATCTTGATCACGTTGAGGTAAGTAATTTATTAAATTTTTAGTAATTTATGAAATAAATAAGTAATTTATTAAATTTTTATTTAAGATTAATTACGTTAGTGGCATTTCATCACGCTCATCTAAAATAGTTTCTGAAAGCAATTGTGAAAAAGACATTGGTCCACGGCTTTTGGGATCAATTCCATCTTCACTGTGCTCTGCGGAAGTAGATGGCTTCATTTGATGAGGTGAGGCGATATGGGGTTCACTAGCCATGGCGAGGCGACGCAGGAGACTCAAGGGACGGGCGACCTTCTTAGCAGGTCGCGTGAGACTGGTAGGATACGCGTCTCCTAGGAGTGGCGTCGTTTGTGTCTCCCCACCACTCAACATAGGAAGTGACTTCTAAGATATCCTCAAGATACTTGAGTATCAGTCGCGTCGTTTCGGAATTGCCTAATGTGAGGTTGGCCTAAGAATAAATGTGCTGTGAAAGGTAAGTGCAAATTGTTTTGTGTTCATGTTTTCATCTTGTCTAAGATAAGTACTGTCTAGTACAATAAAACCAAAATGAACCGACCGGTCAAAAAATCTACTTTGCAACTAAAATTTGGTCATCAAGCGTGGAATATATATATATATATATATATATATTTTTAACCTAGAAAACGTTGTAGAATATGTATATATATATATATATATATATATATATATATATATATATATATAACTAATACTATTAGCGATTTTATACAAGTAAAAAAGTACAAATCTACATGTCAGCTCTTCTAAGAAGAGAAAGTTTCTAAGTTGAGTTTCTAGAAAATAGGAAGCAGAGTGGATAATGTATATGTATAGAAAATATGGGATGAAAGGCAATGAAGGAAAGAAGCGCATACAGTTGTTAATAAATTGTATTTGAAAAAAAAAGAATAATAATACATTATTATGTTGTAAATATATATATATAATACGATGATAATGCCGAAGGATGGCGTGCTTAAGTTTATTTACCTCCCACCCATATAATAATAATAATAAACTAAGGGCCTCGGCCGGGTTTCGAACCCACGATCTTGAGCTCAGAAGACAAGCATGCATACCACTGAGCTACCAGCGCCCCTATTTCTCGTCCATATCTTCGTTTTACTGAGAGTTATCTTGTTCACAGATGCATACATGTTTTTCATTTTTGGAATTAGGGGTTAGAAAACAGGAAACTTCGTGGAACACGATATCAAATTTTTAACCGATTACAAACCTACATCAAACTAGTTTGTCAACATTACAACTCTCCATAGAATGTATGTATCGACAGGATATTTTATATGTGCATCAAGAACGACCCATATTGATTTTCAGTCAAATCGGTCAAAGGGTAGAAGGGGATAAAAGCGGGCTTAACTCAAAAACTCTAATAACTACTAAATATATCAACATGAAGTTTTATTTGAAATTTATAATTTGTCCCAGAGTAGGAAACCTATTGATTATCAGCCAAATTGAACGAAAATGAAAATAATTTAGAGGAAGCACAAAAACTTAGTTGATTACAAATAAATCAAGATGAGGAAGTACATTGCCAGTGATTCACCGACGAGTATTTTTATTAATTTATTAATTTTTTTTTTTTCTTAATGTGAATTATCAATCGGTTTTCAGAGGAGAGGTGTGAAACATAAATGTTCTACCTGTAAAATAATAATTCACTCAGAATGTATCCCTCTGATGGGAGAAAAGAATGAAGTTTGTAAACTGACGTTCAAAGATGTGGATGTGAGAATGTACAGAGACGAGACGACAATGAAACACCATTGGGTCCGCAGGAAACTAGATACAGGAAAATGTAACAGCTGCATGAAGGTACAACACAATAATGTATATATATATATATACCCCTATATGTATATATATATATATACACCCCTATATATATGAATCAATAACATTTTTTTATTAAATTTATTTGCACTTTTAATTACTTTTTAGAGAGTAGAAGAGAAGTTGTGCAGGTGTTGAGTACTCAAATAAACAAATTAAATTAAAGAAAAAATAGAGAAAATGAAATTTATTCATTACAAAGGCAAGGATTTTTAGGTTTTTGCATTTTTTTTACCGCGCTAAAAACACTAATATAATCTAATATTGTTTTTGAGTATTCAGATCCGGAATAAAATAGTTTTATTTTGCATATGTTTTATATATCAATTTCTGTCTTGTTATTTAGCAGAAACAGGGATAAACACAATAAATATTATTTTCAACTCATCTGGTATATATCTATATTAATAAAGCTGAAACGGGGTTTGTTTGTTTGTATGTATGTATGTATGTATGTTTGTTCCAGCATCACGCCCAAACCGCTGGACGGATTTTTATGAAACTTCCCATGTAGCATTCTTTTGAGCCCGATTGAATAATAGGCTATGTGGCGTCCCAAAATTTTGATCGGGAGAGGGGGTTGTAAGGGGGGCCTAAGTATATAAATAGTGCTAACTCATTAACTAATGGTCAAATTGTCATGAAATTTCACACGTAGTCTTTTTAAAAGCCAAACAGGAAAAAAAGATGTGTGGCGTCCCAAAGTTTTGAACGGGAGGGGGGGTTGTGGGGGGGCCTAAGTATAAATATAGAGCTAACTCTTTAACGGTTGGTCGGATTGTCACGAAATTTCACATGGAGTATTCCTGAAGACCAAATAGAAAAATAAGGTGTGTGGCGTTCCAAAGTTTTGATCGGGAGGGGGGGTTGTAAGGGGGGCCTAAGTATAGAAATAGTGCTAACTCATTAACTAATGGTCGAATTGTCATGAAATTTCACATGTAGTATTCCTAAAGGTCAAATAGAATTATTAGGTGTGTGACGGCCCAAAATTTTGAACAGGAAGGAGGGTTGTGGGGGGGGGCTAAATATACATATGTTGATGAGTTAGCTCATTAACGGTTGGTCGTATTGTCACGAAATTTCGCATATATTATTCCTGAAGGCCAAATAGAAAAATAAAGTGTGTGGCGTCCCGAAGTTTTGAACGGGTGGCGGGGTTGAGGGGGGGGGGACTAAGTATAAATATATAGCTAGCTCATTAACGGTTGATCGTATTGTCATGAATAGGATTGTCATAAATTTCACATGTAGTAGTAGTAACTATGTATTCGCTGTGGGGTTCACTGTTGCAAGACATTTACTAGCTGTGATGTCCAGCGTTCCTAATATCGTACTAGCTGTGGGGTCCGCTGTTGCAAGGCACTTACTAGCTGTAGTGCTCAGCCCCAGCGTTCCTAACTCTGTACTGGCTGTGGGGTTCGCTGTTGCAAGGCACCTACAAGACATTTACTAGCTGTGATGGCCAGCGTTCCTAATTGCGTACTAGCTGTGGGGTCTGCTGTTGCAAGGCGCTAGCAGTGTGGCCCAGCGTATTTAACTACGTAGGTACCTACTAGCTGTGGGGTCCGCCGTTGCAAAACTCATACTAGCTGTGATGCCCTGTGGTTCTAACTACATACTATCTGTGGGGTCCGCAGTTGCAAGGCACCTACTAGTGTAGGGTCGAGCGTTCCTAAAAACGTACTAGCTGTGGGGTCCGCCGTTGCAAAAACATACTAGCTGTGATGCCCAGCGTTTCTAACTAGGTACTAGCGGTGGGGCCCGCCGTTGCAGAACACATACTAGCTGTGATGCTCAGCGTTTCTAACTACGTACTAGCTGTGGGGTCCGCCGTTGCAGAACACATACTAGCTGTGATGCCCAGTGGTTCTAACTACGTACTAGCGATGGGGTCCGCTGTTGCAAGGCACTTAATAGCTGTAGGGCCCAGTGTTCCTAAAAACGTACTATCTGTGGGATCCGCTGTTGCAAGGCACTTACTAGCTGTGATGCCCAGCGTTCCAAACTACATACTAGCTGTGGGGTCCGCCGTCGCAAGGCACATACTAGCCGTGATGCCCAGCATTCCCAACTACGTACTAGACTAGGTGTGGGATCCGCCGTTGCAAGGCATATACTACCTGTGGTGCCCAGCGTTCCTAACTACGTACTAGCTGTGGTGCCCAGCGTTGCAAGGCACATACTAGCTGTGGTCACAAGTGTTCTTAAGTACGCACTGGCTAGGATGTCCAGCGATGCTAAGTATTCACTAGCTGTGGTTTCCGCCGTTGAAAGGCGCATACTAGCCGTGATGCCCAGCATTCCCAACTAGGTACTAGGTACTCTATTAATTTTTTTTTTTTTCTCTTTTCAGTCTCTCAGTTCCAAGAAACTTGCGTTTGGGTCTCGAGAACTAGTAACCGTCTGTTTGTGGTGTAAGACGGCTTATCATTCGAGGGAGTCCTGTTTCAACGATGAATCAAATTCAGAAAATTGCTCAATGGGTAACAGAAGTGGTTATTTATTAATTATTGACAAAATGAGTGGCCGTCCATAAATTATTTAGTACAATTTTTGCACTTTAATCTCCGTTCCTATCACAGAGCGTCACTCTTAATTTATGGACGACCCTCCTAATGTATCTTTACTGACAAATGTACGTTTATTTTACTTCCATAGCTGTACGAAGTATAGGAAAATTTATGTAATCGGTCAGTTCGATGAGGAGTTTTCAATGAAATTTCGTGTTTTCCGACCTCCTCATTCCATAAATGAAAATTGTCTGTATGTGTGTGTCTCTGAACATGATAACTTCAGATATAATAAATGTATCAACGCGCACTTTTTTATATCTGTCCAAACTCCTCTAAAGACGTCACGTATTAATTTTCAGTGAAATCGGCCAAAAGGGAAGAGGGGGTCAGAGGGAACTCAACTCAAAAATAAATGCCGATGTAATGAATGGATGAACATGAAATTTTATATTTACATTCAAAACCCCATAAGAATGGCATCTATTAATTTTCCGCAAAATCGGTCAAAGGGAAGAGGGGACCAGTGAAGGGAGGACTCAAAATCCCTAAAAACTGCCGATAGTATGATGTATGGACACAAAATTTAGTATGAGGAATCAGAAGCCACTATGTAATTCAAATATTGAGTTTTGGTCCAAACGGTCGTTTGGTTTTGGAGGCTGAGCCAAAACGTAATTGATTAATTTGTGCTGGGGAAGTACATACTGATTCACCGATGACTTTTTTTTCAGGTTATCATTCAAACATTATTGTTCCGCCATGTTGGATTTTAAAACTTCCCAAAAAGGGAAATTTTAAATCAAGTATCAAACAGTCGCCATTAGAAAAAGTAGGAGATGAAAAGGTAATTACTAATTTTTTATTTTACAATACATTTCATTTATTACACTCTCAGGGGCCGTGTGGGCCAGAGCGTAGAGCTATGGTTGCATGGAACCACCATGCTCACGGGTTCGAGTCCCGTCCGGGGTAGAGTTTTATTTTACATTTAAAACTTCTTTCCGGAGCCATGGATGTTGTGTAAATAACCCCGGTAACCTAGCCAGCCCCTGTGGTGCCAACGTAAAAATGGGCTGCATCCCATTTTATCTTAAAACATGTTCAATTTTTTCAGCCTCATGAAGAATTCAAAGCGTTTGTTATAAAACCTATTCCTGTGGCTAACGTTCATCCAGTGGTTGTTTTTATTAATCCTAAGTCAGGAGGAAATCAGGGTGTGAAATTGCTCCAAAAATTTCAATGGCTTTTAAATCCACGCCAAGTTTTTGATCTTACTCAAGGAGGCCCCGGAAAGGGGTAAGCTTCAATATTTTAAAAATAAAGTCTAGTAGTTAAAGCAAAATGAGTACAGATTACAGGAGCGAGGCAAGGTCCCCACTTTCAAACGCCTAGAGCCAAGCTTTTTTGTATACAACACGGTATCGGCCTCATTCAGTCTCACATTTTCAAATTTTGCATAAATGTTCATTAGGTTCCATGACAGAATCGTATAGTTTTTGGTAATGATCCAACATGAGGAAGTAATTATAAAACATAATTGAAGCGAAGAATTTTTGTCAGTTAATACAACTGTTTCCACATAAAGATATATTTTTCTCGAAAAATTGCAAAAGTTGTCTTAAAATTAAGAAAATGTAAAATTGTTTATAATTAAACAATTTCACAGTACACAAATAATCTTTAAAATGAAAAATAAATGTTTAAAATGAAAAATAAATGTTTAAAATGAAATTCACTGCAAATGACATGTTATTTGTGTATTAAAAAACAAACTATCAGAGAAGTTTACAAAAAATAAATAAAAGTGGCTTTAGAAAAAAATAAAAATAGGTATGGACCTACTTTACAGAGTTATATCCTTGCGCTGCCGAAAAAACAATAAAAATATGTGGATAAAGTTCAGATATGCAAAAATATGTATTTTTAGCGATATATGCAAAATAAAAGTAGCTTAAATTGATTCTATATAGGCCAAAACGTAAAGATAATGTTTAAACAGGATGCTGAAGTTAATAGAAAAAAATATGTAAATGCATATAAATCACAGCTCTAGTCATTATCTACAAAAGCCTCCAGCGATTTTTGTTTTAAACTTTTTTCTCATTTTTTCACAATCTGACCACTTAAAAAAAAATCAAAACAATATAATGACTTGTTACAATTCATCTGGGTAGCCAGGAAATGGATTCTACGATTATTGTATATATTTTACAAATTGTTTCAGGCTGCAACTGTACAAGAGAGTGCCATATCTGAGAGTGCTAGCCTGCGGAGGTGATGGAACCGTAGGTTGGGTCCTCTCTGTCATCGACAAGATAGGTTTCAGTCCACCTCCTGCAGTCGGGGTCCTGCCCCTCGGCACAGGAAATGATCTGGCCAGGGCTCTCGGTTGGGGAGGCGTAAGTACTTTTTGCATGTATTAAACTGATACAGATCTTTCGATCCGATAGAGCAATGTGTCGAACCTCGCTTCCTGATTGGTTTGCCAATCAGTGACCCCATCCCGTCTATAAATATTTGGGCCCACAGAACCCATCCATCATTTATTCGAGATCTTTTGAATACAACACCTGTTGGAACTTAAAGTCGAAACCCAATCAGAACATAACCTGTCAAATTTCAGCGATATCGGCTGAAGGGAAGTGGGGGGGGTTCATTTAGAAATAAAAAAAAATATATATTTCTGAAATTTAATTCTTTGATTATTTTGTTCAATGCAAAATATATAATTCCAGGATCAGAAACATTTTGCGCATATCACATTTTGGGAAACTACGATCTAAGAAAAACAAAATATGAGATTAACCTGTACTTATTTCCAGATTGAGGTATTGCTTGATGCAGGGATGGGTTTTGTACCCAAGTTATCCAAAGCCAAGGCTCATATAACAGCCCCTCACTAGCATTTAACTACCTACTCTTCTACCCCATGAATAAAGCCCAGAATCAATTTGAAGCTTTGTTTCCTCAATTAAAGGTCCCATTATAACATAATATTGACAAATATTTAAGTTGTCAATAATCTAGTAAAATAAAGAAAATATATCAGTAACAAATTTTAAAAAAAATTAAAGAATGGGGTTTTTCGCTCAGGTTTATTCAGCTAGGGGAGAGTCTTCAACGAGTACCTGACATTGTACAGGCTCGAGACCATAGCTTAATGTTCCATCCGAAGGATGGCGTTCTTCGTTCTTTCACCTCCTAGATAAAAAACCTAAGAGCCTCGGCAAGGTTCCGAACCTGCGATCTTGAGCTCACATGGGAATCAATTCTGAGGTATTAGCGCCGTCTATAGCTGCGTACATATTGTCCTACTTGAAATCTGATAAAAAATAGTTAGAAGTAAGAACCTTTTCTTGTAACCGACTAGTCTTCCATATAAGCAAACTTCTGAAAAAATGACAACATTTTTGGATTTGGTTTTGAATTGAATGATAATTTAAAATAACCACGGTAAGGGAGGTTGTTTCTTGGGGTTCAAAGGGAAAACATCCTGAAAACCACATTTCTTTGCGACTTTTCATTATCAAGATATACAGGTGAGCCACCGTTTTTTACGTCCTTAGAGGGTGGTTTTCGAAAAATCTTACTGATTACTTTCCTCACGTGAATAATGTCTGTCCCAAATTCCAAGTTTCCAGACTATAGTTTTGTGATACATTCATTTGTGTGTTACTAATCCTGGTATTTTAAATTGCCCTGCATCTCCAACAGGCGCTCTTCTCAATGCCAACCTTTCCCTTGTCTTTCCCAATGTGCAGTTGAGATGAAAAAGGGTTTGTCAACTTTGGTCCTTATCAAAATAATTTTGAACATATATGTAAATGTTCTCATTTTATTAGAGGTTGCCTGTTCAAAGTACTGATAATTTTCATTTTTAGGGTTATACAGATGAGCCGATCTCCAAGATCCTTGCCAATGTTGGTAAAAGCGATGTTATCCAATTGGATCGATGGATCCTGACAGTTGAGAAGAACTCAGACGCCTCCTCCGAAGCTGGTGGCGTTGACCATCTACCTCTCAACGTTATCAATAATTATTTCAGCTTTGGCGTTGATGCTCATATAGCCCTGGAATTTCATCAGGCTCGAGGTAAGTCTTTAGGCCATGTCCTGAAACAAGTCGAACCAGCAATCCAAATATGTGAAATACTCCAGATTGATGGCTGCTTATTCTCTAATTTACACTGATGTTTTCATAAATGAATCATGAAAAACAAGCAGAACAATCTTGTCATTCCACGGTTTGTGGTTTGTTCATGTTCAAAAAAACCTCGACCCCCCCCCCCCCCCCCCCCTCCCATCACTAGAATATCCTATTAAATCTATGCTACCGTTCAGAATAGAAATTATTAATTAATTGTAAAATAATAAAATTTGAATGGGAACAGCCGCCATAAATATAAGATATTTCACGAAGAATCAAATGATCATTTACTGATTCTTAAAAATTGTTCTAGAGGCTCGACCCGATAAATTTAATTCACGACTGAGGAATAAAATGTTCTATGGGCAGAGGGGAGGTAAGGATCTGGTGAGAAGAAAGTGGAAGGACTTGGCGGAATTCGTAACTCTACATTGTGACGAGAAAGACTACACTCCAGTACTCAAAGAGCATAAATTTCATGCCATCGTCTTCTTGAATATCCCTAGGTGAGTTAGTAGTGAAAAGTGTTAAGGTAAAAGTATAACATACTTTTACGAATCACATCGAACTGCGTACAAAACTGACAATAACTCACTATCTTTTTTGTGCATGAAAACTGCAATTAGCATATAGAAATGGTTTTCACTATTACGCTTATGATAAAAAATCTTTAAAAACGAAATTTTTCAGCCTTCAATTGCAGTGCATACAATTTTGATCAAAAATCATACAGTGAAACCCCTGCTAACGGAAACCTATCAATACCGGACAATACCAGTTTCCCCAGCATTGAAATAGGATTTTTAACAAATTTCACTCTCTATTTAGCGGAACCTCTAAATAACGGACGCGGATAGTAAAAGTATTCAGAATTAATTCTAATATTTTTATTTTAACCTCCTGATAGCGGACAGCAGGGCCAAGTTTCCTATATTTCTCTGAATCAGTCCTATTGTTTGAATCTCGAAATATTCGCCATTTGTGTTTACATTTCTTCCAATAAACGAGATTCTGTTTCCATTCTTTCAAAACAAAATTAATTCAGTTCTTGTCTGGCTTGTACCATGAGCACATCAAGGAAACGGATCAGTTTAGAAGAAAAAGTAAAATTAATTAACCTCTTTCACCGAAAAAACTCAAATTTACTATTGCTAAACTGTTTTTTTTTTTTCGCAGCTATGGAGGAGGAACGCGACCCTGGGCTAAATCTTCAGAGCAGTCCACCGAAGATGGTCTTATAGAAGTTGTAGGACTCACCACCTTCCAACTGGTATGTACAATTGACCGAGAGGAGCTAGTTGTTGAGTTTCTTTGTGTGTGTAACACGATTTCTTTCTCATTTTCGTTCTCTGATTTTCATCAAATTTAGTAGGATTTTTTATTAGACCATCAGACGAAACCCTATAGTTTCTAAGCCCATCGACATGACTATATATATGCATGACGTGTTTTTCTACTTTTTAAAAAAATTTTTTGGGCATCCAAGTCTACCATTTGTACTCATCACGGCCGATTTCATTCAAATCAGGTGGAGCGTAGTAAGGGGGATTGAAACTGTATAGATTTCAAAACAGGACATAATATTTAAATTTACACTTACCCACTTCCAGGCATCTAACAAAATACAAATTGCTGGCCAGCTTTGCGATTCTATTAAATACCTTGACACCTGGAAGGTCAGACTGGATCAGGCAGCATCAACATTAACTACTCTAGCAGGGTCAAAAACCTGGGTGTCATCCTCGACTAATCTCTTTCCTGGAAAGACCATGTATCCTATATTTCCCGTAAATCCTTCAAATCCCTTGCGCAATTTAAATGTACCCGTCACTTTTTATCAGAAAGTTCCAGGCAAATTCTCATATTCTCCCTTGTCTTCCCCTATTTCGACTATGGGTGCTTTCTGGTTTACAATGATCTGAGTAAAGGACTCGATATCAAACTCCGGGGAATCCTGAACATTCACGTCAGATTTGTTTTCGATATCCCTAGAGACGCTCATATATCGCCCTGGTACTCCGAGTTGAAATAGCTCAAACCCCTCTACCGCCGAAATTACTTCCTAGGCTCCTTCCTCTTCCAAATGCTTAAATCCAAAAAACCCTACAGTGGCATACCAGATCCCGTCCTTCAGACCTTTCATTATTTTTCAAGTCCATTTGAATTATTTCACAATATCTCTGCAATAATGTCAGTTTTCATTAACCCAATACCTCCTGAAGAACGACTTACGGTTACGTTCTCGTACAGAGTAAAGAAAGGAAACAGCAGGAGTGGGAGAGACAACATTTATCAAATATTGGATGAGAATGCAAACTATGATAAAAGAACTTTTATAAAAGACAAATTTTATAAAACTTGAGCTATTACACTATCACATTTATCGTAGAAGTTCTTTTATAAAAGATCTTTGTCAAAGAACTTTTATAGTGTAATACCCGCCTCAGAAAGGCTCTGGAAGCCGACCAAATCAACCTGTCAGGTCTATTACACCCTCCAGTCAAGTCCAGTCAGAAGGCAGGTTCTTTCAACCAATAGTTACTTATAATTTTAATTTTACTGGCGTTTACCTTTTTTTTAGCCTTTGCTTCAAGCTGGGAGCCATGGTAGCAGTATTTGCCAGTGCAAATCTGCAAAAATCGTAACTACCAAAACGATTCCGATGCAAGTTGATGGGGAAGCTTGTAAGCTAAATCCAAGCATAATTACACTAAACCTTCTCAACAAAGCATTCATGCTCGCCAAGAAGAAACGAGGACGAAATTCTTTAAAGTAAGATTTTTATATTAGTGGTCCAATGGTACATCTGATAATTTTTCTCAAAATAATACACAAAGTTCAAAAACACTTAAATATCTCGAGTTCTACGGATCGTACTGTTTTGAAAGAGGGTTCGTTGGAAAGCTATTCTTTCTAACGACATTATAACATCGAATCAGCCCTTCACAAGGAGCTTTCCACTCGTATTAACCTTGGAGAGTATGAGAAAAAATTATTAATGGAACTACATTCCATTGAATTGAACTATCCTTTTACTATACACAGACAAGAGGAATGTCCGCTCTGGGGGTTTCACTGTACTACCGTTTAAATGAGGTACAATGTGACCCCATTTCCTTTGGGAATTTAGCTTGTGGAGCTCTCTTTCAACATTCTACGATCAATAGAACTAAACTTTTTAAACATCCGGTATGTAGGTTATTCAATAATAACTATTGAATATGTATTTTTAATTTTATTTTATTTTTAATAGACAATCTAATATGGACAATTTAAAAGTCAAGGTAAATCTGCTTTCAATGTCTGATTATGAATTGTATCATAACGACAACGAACATCTTAAAAATATTGGTAAGTAGTTGAATATTTATTGTTTGTTTGGTTCCTTGTTATACTCTCAACTTGGGCAAATAGAACGAGTTCTTCACAGTTTTCTACAATTTAAGCGGGTTCCTACGGAAATCCGCATATGCGCTTGGTAGGACCTGTGGAAACTACAGTGAAACCTCTCTACAAAGGGCATGGAAGGAGGATGTATTTTTGTCCGTAATAAAGGGGTGTCTGTTCAGGAGAGGTTTTAAACACAATTTTGTGTCTAGTTTTAGCTTTTTTTTATAACATCGGCCCAGAAACAGGCATGTTTTTTAACCTAACTCGATTGAACTACTTCAAAACCGATTTGTCAATAACATTTCCCGGACCATTTTTATTTAAACAGCAAATTTTTTATTTTCCCGTTGAGTTTTCAATATTTCGTTGTTTTTAAAAAATAATTTCAGACAATGCAGTTTTCCCAATTTTAAATATTTCTGCTAAAGCCCGAACTGAACCGCCTTTATCATGACATTGAATAAGTTGCAATTTTTGCTTTAAAGGAAGGCTCCATCCGCTGAAACTACTTTCTAGGTTCCTTCCTCTTCCAAATGCTAAAATCCAAAGAACCAAAGAATTTATTTAATTATTTAATTTTTTTTTATCTATTTATATGTACGTATATTATATTTGTTATTTGTACGGTAATCTCCAGAGTAGCATTAATTTAAGTTTTTTTGTTTTGTTTGTTTTTCTTTTTAGGGCCCCCTGTTATTTTATTTAATTGTCCCTTTCTTTTTGACTTTATGTATTTATTTATTCCTATAATTTACTTTTTTTTTTGTGTTTTTTTTTAGGCTAATTAATATTTTATTTTTTGTTTATTTATTTTTGAATTTCATGTATTTTTTCTTAGGGGACCTCAGTCCCAGAATAAAATATAATTTCTTTTAATTTCATGTCAGGATACAAATGTTTATAATAATTTATTTTGATTGCAGCCATAGCCATCGGAGACCTTGAAGTGGCACCTGAAGCAGATTTAGATCTGGTCAGAGTGAAAACAAATGAACTCATTTCGAAAAAATTTCCAGGAACTAAACTCTCCAGTGATTGGTGCTTCATCGACTGTAAGATGTGGAAAAAACTTGTATTTCTTCATCAAAATTTTATATTTTTCTTCCTTTAATGAATGTCTCTTTCTGTTTTTGAATTTTAGCTTGTACGACAGAATGTTTCTTTCGAATTGACCGTGCCCAGGAGAACTTACACTTTTTGACGGATATCGCAACGGATGAGCTTTATATTCTAAACTCGTTTCAAGAGGAATCTGATATTGAAACAGCGTATCCCTCACCATCTTCCAATCATGGCTCCACTGAAGTAAAAGATGACAAGTAAGTTAGACGGAACCATTTTGGTTATTTTTTAAATTAACTCTCCAGCAAAGGGGGACATTTCTGCTTTTTCGTTACAAAAATATATGTTTACACAATTTTTCTAAATCTCCTGTTAGGCAGGACTTTCCATCCTCCCATGGACTTACCTAACGATAGAGTGTCACATCCTTAGGTAACTTAACGATTGTATAAATTTGACAACCAAGCAAACTTTTTTTTTTTTGGCTATGCCTCTGCTGCCAGCGCTGGCGTATTACCTGCTCGCTCGCTAAAACCAGTATGGAGTAAAGATCTGAACCTCTGAATTCTCATACACAATTCATTACATCAGCAGTTATTATTGCTAAGGACCGCACATGTTTTTTTTACGTTCGCTTAAATTTTTCTTTCCTATTATATAGGTACTCTATATTTTTGACATTCTTCTACGTTCGCTTAAAATTTTTTCTTTTTTATTATATACTCTATATTTTTACTTCATAAGAAAAATTAAAAATAACGTTTTATTTCATATGTATGTTCAGCTTGTATTATATTTTTAACTTAATATCGAATGAAATAATCTAGGATTAGAACATAAAACTGTGAACCACAGTAAGAATAGCAAAATCCAGTTGATGTATCCGAAGAAAGAAAAATTTGATGCCGGTTCCCGTTAGCTGTTATTTTGGTTGCCGGCAGCGAATTTTTTTTTTTTAGATGAATAGGTAATTTTATTTTTATTAGGCATATTTACAATCAGTAAAAAAACAAAAAGTAAATTTTCATGACATGAATAGAAAATAATAAACAATATATGTACAAAATAATAAATATAATATATTTACAGAATCAGTAAAATGTATTTAAAAGAAAATTACAAATTATTAATAAATAATAAATAAATTCAGCTCGAGATACACGAAACATTATGGCGATGTGACCATCCTCATCCCTCCAATTTATTGTATGTAGAGGAGTGATAATTGTAATCATGACCTGAGAGGAATCTTGGATCTAAATTAAAAAATAAATATATTACTAAATTTCGTTGATTCAAGATTTGGATGTTATACCCTATTCACAAAATTTGGAAGGATGAAGGACAAGGGGACTAATATTTTGGCTGGTTAATACGCATGAATTAATCAAGACTGAAATAGTATAATATATTTATTTAATTATATGAATATATATAATGTATAATCTATATCCAAACAGCCAACAAGAGAATGACTTAGAAAGATACTAGGTGAAGCGATAATATTATCAAATGAGAATAACAAAGTAATTGTGTCACAATATTAAAGCAAACATCTACAAGTCACAAACACCCAAACAGGGGCCGACGCGAAATAAATAACAAACAAAGTAAGTATAACCATAAGTAGGCAACAACTCAACAAGGAAGGCTAGCATTTAGCAAGGTTTATATAGTAACAGGTTGATTTATTTCTTTATCCTTAACGAAACTGACTCTGCGCTAGGGGAAGGAAGGGGTTATTCTGCTATTACCCGTAGATTGTGAAAGTGTTTATTTTCAGAAAAGATATCCGACATGATAAATCGAATGAAGTGACTTCTGACAAATATAATAAAAAATCTGGAAAATTGGCGAATGTAGAAAGGAGCAAATATCGTGTGGTGAATACCAACGTGATAAGGTATTACCTACTTTACGTATGCAACATATTTTTATTAAGGTTGAAAGGTTATAATCCTAATTACTAACTAATTAGTATTTCAATGGTATTTATGTTCTTAGTATCAAGTGAATTATTGCTGTTGTAGGGATCCCAAGCAAAAATCTTCAAATAAACTCCTGGAGGCTGCAAGTATTGGAGACATCAGAAGGGTGAGTCACAAAATAGTTGACAATCAATATTAATTTTAAATATTCCGTAAAATAAAATAAAAACGTCGTCGTTGAATCACCGGCAATGTACTTCCCCAGAACGAATTAATCCATTAACTTTTCGCTCCCCCAATACCAGTCGATCGTTTGCGCTAATATTCAACAGTTGACTTACATAGGGGCTCCTAAATCCTCATACTAAATTTTGTGTCGATAAATTAATTACATCGGCAGTTATTAGGGTTTTGAAATTGAGCCCCCTCCCCTGAACCCTCTTTCCTTCCGCCATATCGCTGAAATTTTACAGGCTATGTCCTTGTTGGGTTATGACCTTAAATATGAAATTTCATGTCGGTATATTACATGGGCATTTATTTACGTTTTTGAGTTGAGCCCAACTCTGATCCCCCCTTCCCTTCTGCCGATTCCGCTGAAAGTTAATAAGTTTCATCCTTATGGGGTTTTGAATTCACATATGAAATTTTGTGGCGTTACATACATTCAGTCGAGGTGAATATAAGATATATTAGGGGGAGGATTAACTCAAAAGAAACATTATTTTGAAACATTTCACTAATTTTTAATGGTTTATAGTTCACAAAGCTCAAGAGATGTAACGAGTTACATTTTTTTTTCTCATATATAGGTATATTTATATTAATAAATAAATAAATATATATATATATATATATATATATATATATATATACACACATATGAAGTATATTTAAAAAAAATATGTTTATAAAATATACTTCGTATGGCTGGAGAAGTAAAAACTACTACTTCAAAAACTGAAGTTACATGCTCATTGTTTCATAACATTTTTGGAATCCTCTATATATCTATCTATTTTTTTCTGAATAAACTTTTATTATTTTGTATTCTGGTTAGTTTTTCTTCACTTCATTCTTTAGCTGTATTTTGAACCCTCCAAGAGCTGTTGATACTATTTATCTATTGTTTATTTTCCTTGAATCTTTTAATAATTCTTCTTTGCCTAAATATTCTTAGGGTGCCTCAGTCCCAGAATAAATTAATTTAGTCATTTCATTCTCTCCTGCATTTCGCCATTTATTTACTGTCTAATAAGGTGAATATGATATAGTGTTTTTTAAGTTTTATTAAATTAGATCGTATTTTGTTTTTGTGTTCGTACGCAGCCCGAATTAATGGTTTATTGTTTACAAAGCTCAGGAGATGTAACGAGTTAAATTTTTTTTCTCATATTCACCTCGACTGACCTTAGAATACAATTTTCTTAAATCCTGAAGTTTTATCGATAAATTATTTACTTACTAAACCAGTTCAAATGTTCAAATTGGTGATCAACATAATTGTTCAGTTGAAGGAGTTACACGCCGAAGGCTGCTCACTGCTGACCACAGACGCTAATGGACAAACTGCCCTTCACTACGCAGCCTGCTACGATCAACGCGAAGTCATCAAGTATCTGATTGTATCTGCGCCGCAAGCCATTTTAAATATGGTGGACAATAATAAGTAAGTATAGGCCAATTAATATGTTTGTTCATGCATATCTCTCTCCAAACACGCTCTCCTTTTGGCAGATATGACTGAAAATCAATAGGTGTCTTCTCAAGGCGTTTTGAATCCATGTATAAAAATTTCTTCTCGAAAAGTCAATCAATTTATTTGGGCTAGCACTCCAAGCGCATTACACAAAGTGATTATACGACATGAAACATTGTACAAAAAAATAATTATACTTCTTGATATAGGCGAGCCTTGAGTCTTCGCCCTTGAGTTATTTGTACAAGACCGTAGACAGCAGCCCCGGAGGTGAACTGAAGTCTGTAGTGGTGGAGGTCCTTCAGTTGCTGGAGATGCTCCCTGATGGGTGGCAGACCCAGCTCTTCATGCTATTCCTAACGAACCAAGGTGCATTGACGGCTGAGTCTACTGTGTGCTTGTTGTAGTTTGGTGTTAATGTGTAGTTCCCAGGTGGCCCTCGTATCCAAGGTTACCCCTAGATATTTAACACCCTCGTCCTTAGGATTCTATGGGATAGAGATGTCACCAAGAGCTAGCGTTCTCAGTCCTTCCAGCGAGAACCTACGCAAGGTGAATATCTTGGCTTCCGTTTTTTCAGGGTTCAGAGAGAGATTCCACTTGTTGAACCATTCAGCCAAGATATTTAGTGAGATCTGTCTCGAAAAGTTAATTTTATTAAACGCAATTGGGGTTTTAAAGTTAAGCGTCTCCTGTAAACACTCGGACATCGAATTTACTTCTGATTGTAAATTTGAGCAATAAATCTTTTTAAAAAAAAATTATATCATTTTGGGATATGTTCAGTTGTAAATAATTGTGTAATGTTTTCAGTGGTCAAACGGCGCTGCACAAAGCAGTTATCTCGAAGCATCAGAAGATTTGCTGCATGCTTTTGGCTGCTGGCGCTTCTCTCACTATCCGAGACTTCAGCGGAAAACGTCCTAGGGACTTTGCAAATGATATGGAAATAGCGCTCTATCTTCATTGTAAGTTAAATCTGAAACGCAATGCCATAATTCCAAATCAAGTACCTTTTAAAGCTGGCAAAGTTTTAAAATGGGATATTCACGTGAAAAAAAAAATCGTCGGCGGTTTTTGGACAATCAAAAAACTTTTCTTCAGACTTAACAATTTTTATCCCATTTTGCAACGGTGCCACCTTTGGCAATAGAGGAATGACTTTAACAAATATTGTTTATAAAACAATTGTTTTTTTTGAATGATTCAAAAACAATATTTTGAAATTCTTTGGAAAAAACAATTATTTAGGAAATGTTGTGGTATAATATTTTGAATCGCTATTTAAGACCTGTAAAATGAGGTCAGAGCGATCTACCAAATGCAATAAATTTTGAGTTATACCCATTTGAAACAACCAACACACCCACATCTGAGCCCTATCCGCCTTTTTATACGTGCCATTTAAACCGCCCTTTCCTTCAGCCAATATGACTGAAATTTGACAGGTTATGACCTCATTGGGTTTTGACTTTAAATATGAAATTTCATGTCGATACATTCATCACAACGGCTTTAATTAGAGGTTTTAACTTAAGCCTCACCCCTAATCCCCCCTCCCCTTTTGCCGATTCGGCTGAAAATTTATTGATTTTCCTTATGGGGTTTTGGTCACACATAAAATTTCGTGTCGATACATTCATTCTATCGGCAGTTATTAGAGTTTTTATGTAAATCTTCCCCCCAAACCTCCCTGTTTTTAGTCGATTTGGCTGGAAATGTGTCGTCGTCAGAGGGTTCTGGATTCACATATAACATTTCGTGTCGAAATTCATTCTATCGGGAATTCTCGTGTTCACAGACATACTTTTTTTCATATTAGGAATTTAGAGGTCGGAAAACATGAATTTCCGTTTAAAATTCCGCATCGAATTTTTGACTGATTACATAACTTCCCCTATACTTCGTATAGCTCGGGAAGTGAAATTGAAATTATGTACTTTTCGTATTCTCTTTTAATACAACTTACGCACAGAAAATCATAAAAATCCGAGAGGTAAGGGTTCCCCATGAGTATTGAGAAAATAATGAAATATTTCATTTTTGCTGTTTTTCAAAAATTCGAACGTCTATAATTGAGATATAGAAGAAACATTTGAACTGATGGAAAGTAGGCAATCTCTTTCAGTAACTTCTTGTTTTGTTTTTAGAATTTATTCATTAAAAGTTTTACAATTTGATTTATTTTTCAGGTCAGGAAGGATTTTTAAATAATGCTTCAAGCTGTGACTAGGACTCATTGCCTTTTTCAACAACAAATTTGCATTTGTATTTCTTTTGGATCTCCGCAGAGTTATGCACCTGTAGCAATTTATATTTTGATTGTATATTTATATTATTATTATTTATTTTATTTTTTTCAACTCCAGTTAATTTAATTTTAATTACCAATGACATTTCATTCCGTAAAATTTTAAGTGATTTCTGCAATAAATTGTACTTGTATGAACTTGAATTTTATTATTCATATTTACCATCGGTACAAACCTTGTACAAACCTAAGTAAAGTTGTTGACAATAATGGTTAATGAGACAAAGTGAAATCATAAATAGGTGCGTTAAAATCTACGTGAAGGAGGTGGAGGGATAGCGGCAGAATGGCGAGAAGGGATGAACACTGAATACTAAGGCGCGGCTAAACCGAGAGATCTGGCTGGGGCGAGACAGCTGGAGCAGACGGGGCCGTCCGGAGAGGAGCTGGACGAGGCGTTTCCTGATGTCTTGAATGCAGTGCTGCGGAGTCAGTGTCTCTTGCGATGTAACCTTAGTAATAACATTTGTAGTAACATCTTAATGAAAACGAAAAAAAACTATTTATTTTACAGACGTATCAATAAAGATAAAAAATGAATAAAAACAATAGTCAATGAAGAAAGGAAATAACAAATGGAATAAACAAATGAAACACTAATTCCGTTAACCCGACCAAGGCCCTTAGTTTATTTTATCTATCTGGAAGGTAAAATAAATTTAAGCACGCCGTCCTTCGGATGGTACGTTAAGCGATGGTCCCGAGCCTGTACGATGTCAGGTACCCGTTAAAGAACCCTGCCCCAAATGAATAAAAATTTAGGGTAGGCAAAATTTAGGACTCCCACAGTAGAGTCGGGCTCATGTCCACCAGAGTGACGAAAGAGCGCTCTGATAGTAGGCGACATGACCTCGTAGTTAAAGCCCGGGCGTGAGTCATAAAACCTAACCTAACTAATTCCGTGAAATAATAAACGAAAAGTTAATCAGTACCTACTTACATTACAAAAAAAATTGTTTTTTTAAAATAATTTTATTTAAGACGTTTTATTGTGCTTGTTTACTTACACTTTTAATTTAATCATCATGTTTCTTATTATATTATATATATTGCACATTGTCTGTGTATATATTGTCCATAGTAATAAACTAGTGAATAAAGAATTAAAAAAAAAAAGATTTTGGTTTAATGTATAGAGAATACATACATTTCACGTCATATATAACAACAACAATTAAATTTAAAAAGTAAAATAATAACAAGTTCCGACAAAAATCTAAAATAGATAAATTTGAAAAACGAAACAAACTTATTTTCTGATATATTGTCTATTCCACAAAATCTTTGAGAAATAGACAATTTTTAAAAACATGAGTTTGTTTTATTTATTTATTACAATATGTCCTCATTTCTCAACTTAGAAGTTAATTTTGATCTTACACATGTTTTTTCTCCTTTGTATAATTAACGAAAATAAGATAAACCTTTCCCTCAAATGTAGAATTTATTGAAAAGAGTAATTTTCATTTCCCATCAATGGGATCTTCTTGAAATTAAATAAAAGTTACAAACATTTCTCTTTCCCCAAAACATTATTGGTTGGTTGGTTTATTTGGAACGAACAACTGCTTTGGTTGTATTTCTTGTCCTTACTGAGCCAGCACACTCTTTATACAAATGACGAGAACAGCCATGATGGGATCCCACAGGGGGACCGGGGAAGGGCAAAGCACGGAACCCAGTGGCACCCAACGAACAGGCAGGCCAGGCCAGGGGGCAAGCGAAATGTAAGCACTTAGCTTAATCGTGGAGATAGCGGGGCTTCATGATGAGGTGTGCATTTGAGGAAAGCCGTCCACCCCTCCGGTGTTATAATTTCTCAAATTATTATTGAAGTAATGTTAGTAAAACGTTACGCTATGATGAGACAGTTAACGGTTTTTTTTATTCATCTGATACACCCCCCCCCCCCCCCCCCCCCCCTCTCGACATGTTGCTTTTAACGCCCCCTTCCTACAGCAGCAATATAAATTGTTACAATCCTGATAATAAAAGCTCACAGAAATTTCACTTAGTGGACTATATATAGTGGAAGTTACGTAATCGGTCAAACATTGGGCGTTGAGTTTTCACCATTTCATGTTTTCTTGATCCCAATATCCAATAATGCAAAAAAGTATACACGTCTGATTGGATATCTGTGAACACGATAACTCTCCAACCACAATTTCATTATATGGATCCAGAACCCCAATGAATAAGCACAACACTTATTGGTTTTCAGTAAAATCGGTCAAAGGAAAGCATGGGCTTAGTGGTTGGGGGGTTAATTCCGAACCCCAATAACTCTGGAGTGAACATTTCAATTAGAAATTTCATATCTGGATTCAGAAATCACTAAGTAAGACACCTATTGATTTTCTGTCAAATAAGGCAAAGGAAAAATGGAGTTTAGATAGAGAGCGGAATCTTAACTTTTAACCATAATTCGAGCTGTGGTCGTTCACCGATAATTTTTATATATATTTTTTTTATTTTTGGATTCTGGTAGTTGTAAAAATTGAAATTCCAGTACAAACTCAACATTTAATTTTTGATCGATTAAATAACTTCCCCTATACTACGTATAGCTAGGGGTAGTGAATAAAAAAGTTCACCCAATTTTTTTTTTTTTCCTCTCACACTACATTGTTGATATTAACGTAAAGCTAGTGGTGTTATTTGGAGTGAAGTATTGTTAAGTAGGTGAGTGGTTGACAATGACAAACAATGTAAAGTTTTGGATGCTGACTGTATAATGTAACAGGACTGGGAGACAGCTCCGTCAGCATAAGTTCCACCTCAGTAGATCAGCTCACTTCAACCGGGTAAGTCAACTCATACAATACATGTAATAATAATAATATTTATTTCCTTTAAACCATAACATGGTAATAGGATACATCATACGAATGTATACATTAATATAGCTTATAAATTAAATACATAAACAGATATTAACTCGTAGAGTCTGACTCACCTGGATTAGTAATAACAATACTAGTAAAAAATAAAATGAAATAAATAAGTACTTGAAAATATGAGTACAAAAATAATATTATACAGTAGATAAATTATATAATAAATACAGTAATTTTTTAAAATTTAATTAGAATTAATGAAATGAATAGAGCCATAAAAAAAAAAGAAACAAATAATGTATCAGAAAAAAAAACAAAAATAAATAAAATAGTGCTACAGTGGATAAACTAGACCACAATAAATAAAGATAAATAAAAAATTAAAGTGAACATCTTAATTATGAAAGAAATATACGAAAATAAATGTATCTATATAAATATCTAAATAAATATAATAAATGAATAAAAGTGGACAGAGCATAATGCATTAAATGAAAATGTAAAATAATCTTTATTCTGGGGCACACGTCCCCTAAGAATAATTACATAAGAAGATAAAGAAAATAATACAAGTAATTGAGAAAGAAAAAAGGAAAGAGGCCGCTAAGAATTAATTAAGATAATAATTTCTGATAACTTTTCAGGAAGTGTCTTTTTCACACGTTCTTACGTCCCGTCCTGAGGTGTGAACTTGGACACAGCAAGCCTATGGGTCATTCAATACAAACATTTTGTAAAAAATGTAATTTTTTTTTTTTGTTGAAAATACGTCCAACAGACTGATTTTGAATTGTCAAGCATTGGGATCCATAAAAATTGTTTATGTATTCGGCGGAGTTTTTGAAGACTTCATCTATTTTCGAAATTCTTCTTTTAGTTTTAGATACGTTGTCGTATAAGCAACCATGAAAATATTCTTCCGCCTTGTCCAAAGGTGGGTCTCGGTTCCTTTGATTTCCACAATATTTATTAAATAAAATTGTATATTATAGATTTAGATAATTTTGTATACTTGAATATTTTTTAAATTATATTGAGGGATATATTTATAATTAATTTTTTATTATATTATAATTTATATTATTTATTGAGGGGCTATAGTTCCTGTAGCCCCCCTTCCTCCTGGTGAGTTAACTACCATACCATTGCTTCTATGTAAATTTAGCTTGGTCAAAAGAAGCACCACTCAAAATTCCTTCAAAATCATTTATTATTAACGCAAACTCGATTTAATTTTGAAAAAATGTTTATTTTATAAAATAAGTTTATTCAATCCCGGAATCCGGATTTGCTTGTTACTACCCAGGATTTTTGGGATTGAAATTTTGTTGTGATTTTGGAATAAAAATTCGAAAAAATAAAAATAAAAATGCTGGGCGCCCCTTTTTAGACACATACCTAGGCATAGAGGTAGAAGAAACAGTCTTGTACATAAGCAGCGTCTATTTAGTTAAATGTATGCCACATTTGAATTTCATAAGAAATCAAATCAGTTTCTTTAAACCCAAATGAGCTAGAAAATTTCTCAACTTATAAATAAATGTATAATAGCGTTCAAGTGAGGACTCGCTCACATCTTTCAAACATGGAATTTATTCTCAATACTACATGGGTTAAACTAACTGTATTTGTTAGTAAGCACCCAGGACAGGCAGGGGCCAAGGGGGGCGTCATAATTGGATCTCGCTCCATCCTAAAACCTTTGGGCCGGCACTGGGGACAGGCAATATGGTGGCCGGTGAGAGTCCAAAATTTCGTTCTCGCCCCTGGCTGGGGTCTGAGTTACAAACCGAGGGGAGGGGAGAGGCAGATAATCATTTCATAGGTAAGGGGGCATCATTATCCGTCCGTCAATTTACAAGCAGGATTTAAATACTTGAGCAAGGAAATTGATAATATGTGCAACGACAACAATATTTTATTTTCAAACATTATGTTATGAACTACTAAACATAATCATTACCTATGTACATAATAATGACAGGTGATGAAATTTACATATATGCAGGGGCGTAGCTAGAATTTTGAACAGGGGGGGGGGGGGGGCAAAGTTAGGCTACGAGGGTGGGGGGTATAGACTTCCGGGGGCACAGCCCGCAGTTTCCGTGGTTAGTGTTGCAGACTTCTTGTTGTTAATTTGGTGGACTCGGACCTCTAGAAGCTCCCCCTGAGGTAACCACTGACTGTAATACTTAAGATGATTTTACATGAGCAGCAAAAATGCAAAGCGCAGCAGCAGCAAATGCACGCTGTGGTTTCTGTGCTTTTAGAATTAAATGACTCACATCCAATAGCGTGCATTTGCTGCTGCTGCGTTTTGCATTTTTACTGCGCATGTAAAATCAGCTTTAAGAGTATAAAGTATAGCATAAATGACGATTTTGAGCTAGGAAAGAAAATGATCGAATTCATATATATTTAAATAAATGTAATATGTCTTGTTTGGTACATGTATATTATGTAACAGCTGACTGCTGATTTAGGAATCAGACGCACTGGTAATTTGAAGTTCCTATTGGTAACTTGCAAATAATCCTTTTTTAATAAAAACAATTTTTTTAGTTTATTTAATTTTTATCTTGGTTTTTTGCTCTGGCCAGGGGGGGCTACGCCCCTGCATATATGTACATATAAAATTTACTTTATATAATAAACTTTGATATAGGTAATATTAAAAAACATAATAGATGTTTTTTAGGAATACGACTTTTAGTTTAGTAAAGTAGTTTTTAAGGAACACAAGTCAATTTTTTTTTCAAATAAAACTAGAAACATTTATCACAAATAGTCATTTATTAAATAAAAGTAAATTGTAATCAAAGCATGGCTCTTCTGGCCTTAATGGAAGCAACATTTTCTACAGCACGTTTTGTGTCAATAGAATTCAAGAGATCTCTTTCGATGGATAATAACGAAACGCCCATATTTCCCTTTTTTTCCCCGTCCCTTCAAATGATTTATCTTGCTTTTTCCCTTGGTTTTGGTTTCTTTTTGTTCTCTTGTTTATATGTGGCTTTGTCAACGATTGATTTTAAAATAAGGATTTGGCTGCCCGTGTGCCTCGCACCCCTTCGCCATAGGGTCTGCGTGGCTCTGCCTACACAGCTTCTACCTGCATGGATTTCATTTACATTCTCAACATACATAAAGTATGTATATTTATTATTTATCTTACATTTTTCAGTGAGATTGATAGCAAATATGCTGGACATTTGGAGCTTTTTAGAATTCCCAGAGAACTACCATGCCGTGTACATTGCTCTGTTCCTATGGCTCGTCTACCAGATAATGTTCAAACCTATGAACGCAACAAAGGTATACCTTAGTTTTCATTGATACATCTTAGTTGTCATTGCTCACAATTTTTAATACTGTGCCAGATTTAGAGATAATATATCCATTTGTGACTTTAGATTAAATAAAACTACACGTATCTCTAGGTAAGTTTTTCTTCACATATTTAAACAGCAGAGTAATGCGCTGCCCAGAAATTAACAGGCTTCAAACAACAGTAGAAAACAATTCAAAATGCATTCTTTCCACATTTAGAGTCGTTCTGGGTATTTGAGATTTAGGTTTAGTCGTCATTTCGAGACGACTTTGAAACAATAATATCTAATGTATTCCATATTTTTCGGATTCCGTGGGGAGTTCTTCATAAAAAAACTTCCCTGCCTTGTTACATAGGTTGCGAAATAAAATATATTCTGACCTTTCACAGAATTTATCAATTTTTGCTAGTCGGCTTTTGAGGTTGCCTCAAATCATCAAGCAGTCTACAAAAAAAAAAAAAGTATCAAAGAAACAATTATAAAGTTCTGTTCGTTAAAATCTAAAAAGTATTAAATAAATAAAAATGTTTATTATAGTTTGTTAATGGGTGACGAAGTGTATCTTGCAAGATAACGTGGCCGATTAATTGAATAACGAAAGCATCTTGACTAATGTATCTTGTTATTCAACGTAACATGGTTATCTTTCAGATTGTATTTATGATACCTTTTGCCCAGGTCTGCTATGGAGGAACTCTGCCAAAAAAATAAAAATGAAAGCTGTGTCTCAAATAATGTATTTGTGTATGAAACACAATTTTTAGTATTCCGTGCCAAAATTAGCAAAACGGAACACTTATGGAATCACTTCGGTGTCCGTCCGTCTGTTACAGGCGATTTTCTCTGAAACTATTCGACTTAAAATTTTAAAATATAGCAGTGTGGTGGCCCAATTATAGTCGTGACGCTTAAAAAAATTTAATTTTGATTCAACATTAATTTCAGGGGGTAAATTGGGAAATGGAAAAAAGGGGGTTTTATTTTTCAAGCGCATCGTGTAGGGTGCCAAATGAAAGCTTATTGAAGCTCGAATTCAACGATATATATGGTGCATTTTTCGGGGAAAACTCTTAAAAATTGCTGTCCCCCACCCTTATCACCAAAATCGCTCAGAAAATTCTGAAAAATCATGAACATTGAAAATTAGGTGTACATTGAGCCAAAATTATCAGGATTGAAAAATTCTAGCGCGAACAATTGTTATAAACAATTTAATTGTTTATTTCCTTATAACTGCTAAACCATTGATTTTGTTTTGTTTTGTTGACAGATTTTTTTTTTTTTTATTATGGTTATTTTATTATTTTTGAACAATGAGAAAAAATTTCATTTCCAAATAGAGGGTTTCAGTAGGGGAGGAAAGATGGTTCTGGGCCAATGGCTAAAGAGCAAGATGGCGGCCGTCCCCCACTCCTCTCCCACCACCACCACCCTCCCCAACTCCGAATCACCCAACATCGTACATCCCCACCCCAATAAGTTTCCACTCTCCCCTTTGAATCACCCACCATCGTACTTCCCCACCTCAATAAGTTTCCACTCTCCCTCTTTGAATCACCCAACATCGTACATCCCCATCTCAATAAGTTTCCACTCTCCCTCTACACATCACCCAACATCGTACATCCCCACCCCAATAAGTTTCCACTCTCCCCTTTGAATCACCTACCATCGTACTTCCCCACCTAAATAAGTTCCCGCTCTCCCTCTAAACCCTACTTTAAATTTTTTTTAATTAGCCCACTAGCGCTCCCAAGCGTCTAGAAATCAAATTATTATTGATATTAAATCAACTTAAGAAAAAAAAAAAAAACCATACCTGACGGGATTCGAACTCACTACGTTCCATTTTGGAGTCTGGCTTGCTAACCCCTCATCTATCATGACATGGTTAATGAAGGGAGCTAAAATCTAGGTATATAACGTTCAAGTCATACATTTTCAGATGTCAAGTAACAATCATGGTGTATTCTGGGGTAGTAATGATTATTCCTATCGATTATTAATAATTAACATTTTTTTTAAGTCTGATTTCGTGACCTTGAACAGGCACTTGCATGATCTAACATGTCGAACCCTGCATTCGTGTAGCCTACCTTATCATGTCCTAGCATGATCATCATCATCATTGTATTCAGTATTATTTTAAACTGGAGTATTATGATGGAAAAATCGCCTACCTACAATTTTGAGCATGCCGTCATTCGGTGCCTTGAAAAGTATTGCATTTAAAAATATAACTCAAAGCTCGTCATATTGAGTATGTTGTCCGATTGGAGTAATATGATGGAAAAATCGCCTACCTACACTTTTGAGCATGCCGTCCTTCGGTGCCTTGAATAGTATTGCATTTAAAAATATAATTCCAAGCTCGTCATATTGAGTATGTGGTCCGATTGGAGTATTATGATGGAAAAATCGCCTGCCTACACTTTTGAGCATGCCGTCCTTCGGTGCCTTGAAAAGTATTGCATTTAAAAATATAACTCAAAGCTCGTCATATTGAGTATGTTGTCCGATTGGAGTAATATGATGGAAAAATCGCCTACCTACACTTTTGAGCATGCCGTCCTTCGGTGCCTTGAAAAGTATTGCATTTAAAAATATAACTCAAAGCTCGTCATATTCAGTATTATTTTAAACTGGAGTAATATGATGGAAAAAAAAAGCATTTATCTTCAATTCCGAGCACGCTGTCCTTTGGTGTTATTTGTGCATTCTTGTTTTTTTTATTTCAACAATCATTTATTAGTAATTTTGCGTTTTCTCCAATCTGAAGACATCCTAGACCTTGAAATGGTTTTTGCATGCATTATACATGTTCAAACATGTCGAGACCTGTTGTTGCAGGCATACTTCACCAATTTTTATTTCATGATTTAATCTTACATCCCCACGTCAATTAACACATCCAATGTGCTTCCCCATCTCAATACCCCCGCTCTCCCTCCGATTCACTACTCTCTATCTTCAGTATAGCGGCGTAGCCAATCCATCTCAATTTTCTCACTTATACTTCCCCACCTAATTCTCCCTTTAAACCTTTTACTCAGACACACATCCAAGCAATTTTCTTTAGATTTCATCATAGTCCACTACTCTTAGCACCATCATGCTTCGCCCCTGTTCAACACCTACAACCTCTCTAGATCGTCTGACATTTTCATCATAACCCGGTCAACCCATACATAAACCTACATTCTACGTCCATTAGCCTTTCCCTCTGAGTCAGTCAAACTTACCCACCTCAAATCATCTTCAATGCACATACCCACATCAATTATTCTAAAACATAATCTTTAATTATAATAGTTCTACTTCCTGAGACCTATTAGACTTCTTCCAACCGGCAGAGACTTTGCAACCCACACCTAATCCTCAGGTCTTTCTCCTAATTTTTATGACTCACTTCTACTTCCCCACATCAATCGTCTAATTGTTTTTTCTCAACTTGTCCTTACCAATTTTCTGTTCTCTACTTCTAAAACCTTTTACTCATACATACCCGCCCATACACGCGGAGTAATCTTTAGATCTAGATGTACCTTTCCATGGATACATTCTTAGGCTAACATGCAGTATATTCAACTTACGTTATGTTACATACTACTTCTCATCTCCAGCACTTAACTTACTTAGCACCTCTACTGTATTCCAATCCTCGTTTATAGCGGTCAAAACAATTTATTTTTCCTTCCACCAACCGTCCTCTACTGTAATTGCTCTCCTAACCTTCTCAAACCCCCGCACAATTCTGACAACGACCAATCCATCCCAATATTCTGCTCTCCACTTCTACTTCCCCAACATCATATCAAGTTAGAACCCTACAAGTGTAGACTACTGCCCCGTCAACATTTCTTTCTCATTCAAACCACTTCTATCCCACCTCTCACTCAGACATACCTGTACACTTGCATCACATGCAGAAAATCAAATTTAAATGCTTCTCTCTACCTAAACCGCCAGGTCAACACCCCCACAGTTCTCGTCGATATTTAGATTCGCATTTCCAATATTACTTTACCATCACTATTTTTACGACTAATAACCTACAATCTAGCAGGAACTTAAATCATCCCCCTGCACAACACTACTCCGGATATATTCAGAACCCACTCCCACACATCTGAGCACTAATAGAACTCTAACCTAGGACCCCTGCTGTGTAGGCTCACTCACATTGGTACCTGTCAACCCATCTTTATAACTGCAAAAGCCGGGGGTAATTTCATATTCAAGTATTTTTCCTAAGATTTCATACTGATGAAGGCTCTAGACCCCTTCATCACCAACGAGATCAGTTAAAGAACTATTTTATAACACAGCCCCAACGTACATATAAGGTGTGTCCAATACAATAGGAACTCTTCTTATATAGCTATCCTAAGAAGAAGTCATTGAAAACTTTACCCACTGAGCCGGATAATTATTTATAGTAGAGATACTAATATTTTTTGAATGGGTAGGCGGCCTTGTGTAACATTTCATTATCAGAGATTAACTGCGATGTACTTTTCTACAAATCAGAGACTATGCAGAGACAATAGAATCCTTCCGAGAGATCCAATATATCGTCACGACACAACACTTCACAAAAATACGGAATTGTTCACCTATCCCTATAAACATCACTCAACTGCAACTTCCCCAAATCTAAAAAACTTAGAAGTCGCTCGGACACATTTTAAAAACCCCACCACTCTTCTATATACTTCCTCAGCTAAATTATTTCCCTGGTTCCCCTCTATAGTATATCTTAAACTCTAAAGTAACCCCAACCCGAACACCATTCCTATCAATCTAAACTTTTATTTCTCAGTCATGCACCATAGATAGGGTTTTCTATAAGTGCTATCACCAATCTCCTACATGCATATATATATAATATATTTTCTATAGTTCCCCCGACATTTTTCTACAACTAACACTCAACCGTTCCTCAATTAATATTATAACGCAGCCCTCACACCCATACCCCATTGTATTTATTTTTCAAGCTCTTCGTCTAATATACATCACAGTTCCCACCGGTATTTGAGAACCCATATAGTATTATTGTTCCATCCTCACCCACATCTCATGGACCCCACAATTCAGCCCTCCTTCCCCGCATATATGGTATTGAGAGCCAAAACACTTACGATGACCCAATACAACAGTTATTTTACCGATTCATCTTCATAGCCACAAAACCCGGGATTATTTAATTTCCCCACATACAACGCCTACTCCACTCAACTGTTTTTTCTTAAAGTCCTATACATATCTTACATCCTTTCATATATTTATTTTTTATTTAGTCATATTATTTTATATTTTATGCGATTAATATTTATTTACATTTTCGAAAATTTACGTAAATTATGAAAATTTTGTAGCATATTCAGGAACATTTTTTGTGATGAATGTGACTGCGTAATAACTATCGTGATTATAAGAAAAATTGGTGAGTACAAGCTGGTCAGTATTAAGAAATAAAAATCGTATATAGGTTCCATATCATAGGCAGTTTCTTATTGTTGTTGGGGCTAGGTGTATTGCTGGAAACCCATTAATGATCGGCTCTTCTCGGCTCGTCTCGGATTTTATCGGCTCCTTTCGTTGCATGTAGGATGAAAAAAACTATAAATACGTTCTGTTTGGTCAGTAGTTATCTGTTTTCATTGTGAACGTGTTAACAAATTTGAGATAAATACAATCTGATCATTCACTATTTATTGAACCGAAGTTGTCAACCCTGTTACAATAAATACGGTCTGTTTGGTGATTATTAGGCAGACTTCATTGATCTAGTAATCCACAGCAGGTTAGATACCATGGGGGTCAAACGAAACGCTCTCACTATAGAAAATAAAATAAAAATAATTAAACTTTTTGATGAAGGAGAAAAGGTTGGAGAAATATCGAAACATTTCAAGATTCCTCAATCCACGATTTCTTCAATTTTAAAGAGGCGAGCAATCATTTTTCAATTAGATACATGTGGTAAAAGACATATTAAACGAATTAGAACTAATGGTGGAACACACTCCCAGAATACACCCCCACTTGCCTTCAACGGAGAGAATTACACACAACAACACACAGACTCTTCAGAGGACGATGTGGGTGAACACTCCAGTTCATCACAACAGCAAACGGTCTCTTCACAGCATGATTCGGGTGAAGACGGAAGTGAACGAATTCATTCAACAGAACACCGAAGAGTAGTATATGGTGATAAAAAACCAACAAAAAAGTTCAACCTTCCTAAACCCGTAAAAGGCTTAATACCTCTGTCTAAGGAAAATATGACGTTTTTACGTTTGGTCGGGTATAAAGTTCTGTCATCAACGTATAGATGTTAGATTTGGATAGTTCAAAGAGGGGTTCGGGTATCATTTTCATTACCGAAGCCATCGGGGGTATAGATGGAATAAGAAAATCTGTTCGACATGAAAACACTCACACTTTGCCATCATATAGGTTTATCTATTTAAAAGGTAGATTTTTTCAAGGAGAATGGGACAACGACAGTTGCAACATTCTAAAAGCGGGTTTTGTTCAATTCCAGTGCTTCCTGGGTAATAACTCGGACTATATTTTGAAGGATATATCAATAATGGGCATTAACTTTATTGGGAATAGGTACACAGCATATCACAAACGAAAAGATTATTAAAAATAATCAAATCGAATGCTGTGAGGTTGAAGGCTTGGAGAGGCTATAAACGCACGCAGGTCGTATGAGTGAAGGTTTGGAGAGGATATAGATGCCCGCAGACCAGTGTGATCACCAGCAGTTCTAAATGTTGAAAACACTGATTTGAGGAAAAGTAGGAGAGTACAATCGTGTTAATATGCCTGTATTTTTGATTTGCAGGAAAGGGCCTTGCCCCTTTTTATTCATGCTTTGTATCCAAAAGTATATATATTTCAGTTTTCATTTGACTATATGCTTATATCATCTCTTTGTGAGAGCGGTTCTAAATCTGCTGGGTAAGTTTCGTTCTTGATCAGTGTCTACATGTACCCCCAAAGTCCTGTTTCTTTGAACCAAATTCAACTCAGTCAAATCGATTCAAATCCCTATATTATACTGCAATATTCTCGCTCAAACATCACTACACTCTCCTTCTAGTTATAACGATATCGTTATAAATATAGCGATATCGTTATAACTACTGTGATATCGCTATATTTATAACGATATTACTGTAGTTATAACGATATCGCTATATTTATAACGATATCACAGTAGTTATAACGATATCGCTATATTTATAACGATATCACAGTAGTTATAACGATATCGCTATATTTATAACGATATTACTGTAGTTATAACGATATCGCTATATTTATAACGATATTACTGTAGTTATAACGATATCGCTATATTTATAACGATATTACTGTAGTTATAACGATATCGCTATATTTATAACGATATCACAGGAGTTATAACGATATCGCTATATTTATAACGATATCACAGTAGTTATAACGATATCGCTATATTTATAACGATATTACTGTAGTTATAACGATATCGCTATATTTATAACGATATTACTGTAGTTATAACGATATCGCTATATTTATAACGATATTACTGTAGTTATAACGATATCGCTATATTTATAACGATATCACAGTAGTTATAACGATATCGCTATATTTATAACGATATTTCTGTAGTTATAACGATATCGCTATATTTATAACGATATCACAGTAGTTATAACGATATCGCTATATTTATAACGATATCACAGTAGTTATAACGATATCGCTATATTTATAACGATATTACTTTAGTTATAACGATATCGCTATATTTATAACGATATCACAGGAGTTATAACGATATCGCTATATTTATAACGATATTACTGTAGTTATAACGATATCGCTATATTTATAACGATATTACTGTAGTTATAACGACATCGCTATATTTATAACGATATCACAGTAGTTATAACGATATCGCTATATTTATAACGATATCACAGTAGTTATAACGATATCGCTATATTTATAACGATATCACAGTAGTTATAACGATATCGCTATATTTATAACGATGTCACAGTAGTTATAACGATATCGCTATATTTATAACGATATCACAGTAGTTATAACAATATCGCTATATTTATAACGATATTACTGTAGTTATAACGATATCGCTATATTTATAACGATATCACAGTAGTTATAACGATATCGCTATATTTATAACGATATCACAGTAGTTATAACGATATCGCTATATTTATAACGATATCGTTATAACTAGAAGGAGAGTGTAGTGATGTTTGAGCGAGAATATTGCAGTATAATATAGGGATTTGAATCGATTTGACTGAGTTGAATTTGGTTCAAAGAAACAGGACTTTGGGGGTACATGTAGACACTGATCAAGAACGAAACTTACCCAGCAGATTTAGAACCGCTCTCACAAAGAGATGATATAAGCATATAGTCAAATGAAAACTGAAATATATATACTTTTGGATACAAAGCATGAATAAAAAGGGGCAAGGCCCTTTCCTGCAAATCAAAAATACAGGCATATTAACACGATTGTACTCTCCTACTTTTCCTCAAATCAGTGTTTTCAACATTTAGAACTGCTGGTGATCACACTGGTCTGCGGGCATCTATATCCTCTCCAAACCTTCACTCATACGACCTGCGTGCGTTTATAGCCTCTCCAAGCCTTCAACCTCACAGCATTCGATTTGATTATTTTTAATAATCTTTTCGTTTGTGATATGCTGTGTACCTATTCCCAATAAAGTTAATGCCCATTATTGATATATCCTTCAAAATATAGTCCGAGTTATTACCCAGGAAGCACTGGAATTGAACAAAACCCGCTTTTAGAATGTTGCAACTGTCGTTGTCCCATTCTCCTTGAAAAAATCTACCTTTTAAATAGATAAACCTATATGATGGCAAAGTGTGAGTGTTTTCATGTCGAACAGATTTTCTTATTCCATCTATACCCCCGATGGCTTCGGTAATGAAAATGATACCCGAACCCCTCTTTGAACTATCCAAATCTAACATCTATACGTTGATGACAGAACTTTATACCCGACCAAACGTAAAAACGTCATATTTTCCTTAGACAGAGGTATTAAGCCTTTTACGGGTTTAGGAAGGTTGAACTTTTTTGTTGGTTTTTTATCACCATATACTACTCTTCGGTGTTCTGTTGAATGAATTCGTTCACTTCCGTCTTCACCCGAATCATGCTGTGAAGAGACCGTTTGCTGTTGTGATGAACTGGAGTGTTCACCCACATCGTCCTCTGAAGAGTCTGTGTGTTGTTGTGTGTAATTCTCTCCGTTGAAGGCAAGTGGGGGTGTATTCTGGGAGTGTGTTCCACCATTAGTTCTAATTCGTTTAATATGTCTTTTACCACATGTATCTAATTGAAAAATGATTGCTCGCCTCTTTAAAATTGAAGAAATCGTGGATTGAGGAATCTTGAAATGTTTCGATATTTCTCCAACCTTTTCTCCTTCATCAAAAAGTTTAATTATTTTTATTTTATTTTCTATAGTGAGAGCGTTTCGTTTGACCCCCATGGTATCTAACCTGCTGTGGATTACTAGATCAATGAAGTCTGCCTAATAATCACCAAACAGACCGTATTTATTGTAACAGGGTTGACAACTTCGGTTCAATAAATAGTGAATGATCAGATTGTATTTATCTCAAATTTGTTAACACGTTCACAATGAAAACAGATAACTACTGACCAAACAGAACGTATTTATAGTTTTTTTCATCCTACATGCAACGAAAGGAGCCGATAAAATCCGAGACGAGCCGAGAAGAGCCGATCATTAATGGGTTTCCAGCAATACACCTAGCCCCAACAACAATAAGAAACTGCCTATGATATGGAACCTATATACGATTTTTATTTCTTAATACTGACCAGCTTGTACTCACCAATTTTTCTTATAATCACGATAGTTATTACGCAGTCACATTCATCACAAAAAATGTTCCTGAATATGCTACAAAATTTTCATAATTTACGTAAATTTTCGAAAATGTAAATAAATATTAATCGCATAAAATATAAAATAATATGACTAAATAAAAAATAAATATATGAAAGGATGTAAGATATGTATAGGACTTTAAGAAAAAACAGTTGAGTGGAGTAGGCGTTGTATGTGGGGAAATTAAATAATCCCGGGTTTTGTGGCTATGAAGATGAATCGGTAAAATAACTGTTGTATTGGGTCATCGTAAGTGTTTTGGCTCTCAATACCATATATGCGGGGAAGGAGGGCTGAATTGTGGGGTCCATGAGATGTGGGTGAGGATGGAACAATAATACTATATGGGTTCTCAAATACCGGTGGGAACTGTGATGTATATTAGACGAAGAGCTTGAAAAATAAATACAATGGGGTATGGGTGTGAGGGCTGCGTTATAATATTAATTGAGGAACGGTTGAGTGTTAGTTGTAGAAAAATGTCGGGGGAACTATAGAAAATATATTATATATATATGCATGTAGGAGATTGGTGATAGCACTTATAGAAAACCCTATCTATGGTGCATGACTGAGAAATAAAAGTTTAGATTGATAGGAATGGTGTTCGGGTTGGGGTTACTTTAGAGTTTAAGATATACTATAGAGGGGAACCAGGGAAATAATTTAGCTGAGGAAGTATATAGAAGAGTGGTGGGGTTTTTAAAATGTGTCCGAGCGACTTCTAAGTTTTTTAGATTTGGGGAAGTTGCAGTTGAGTGATGTTTATAGGGATAGGTGAACAATTCCGTATTTTTGTGAAGTGTTGTGTCGTGACGATATATTGGATCTCTCGGAAGGATTCTATTGTCTCTGCATAGTCTCTGATTTGTAGAAAAGTACATCGCAGTTAATCTCTGATAATGAAATGTTACACAAGGCCGCCTACCCATTCAAAAAATATTAGTATCTCTACTATAAATAATTATCCGGCTCAGTGGGTAAAGTTTTCAATGACTTCTTCTTAGGATAGCTATATAAGAAGAGTTCCTATTGTATTGGACACACCTTATATGTACGTTGGGGCTGTGTTATAAAATAGTTCTTTAACTGATCTCGTTGGTGATGAAGGGGTCTAGAGCCTTCATCAGTATGAAATCTTAGGAAAAATACTTGAATATGAAATTACCCCCGGCTTTTGCAGTTATAAAGATGGGTTGACAGGTACCAATGTGAGTGAGCCTACACAGCAGGGGTCCTAGGTTAGAGTTCTATTAGTGCTCAGATGTGTGGGAGTGGGTTCTGAATATATCCGGAGTAGTGTTGTGCAGGGGGATGATTTAAGTTCCTGCTAGATTGTAGGTTATTAGTCGTAAAAATAGTGATGGTAAAGTAATATTGGAAATGCGAATCTAAATATCGACGAGAACTGTGGGGGTGTTGACCTGGCGGTTTAGGTAGAGAGAAGCATTTAAATTTGATTTTCTGCATGTGATGCAAGTGTACAGGTATGTCTGAGTGAGAGGTGGGATAGAAGTGGTTTGAATGAGAAAGAAATGTTGACGGGGCAGTAGTCTACACTTGTAGGGTTCTAACTTGATATGATGTTGGGGAAGTAGAAGTGGAGAGCAGAATATTGGGATGGATTGGTCGTTGTCAGAATTGTGCGGGGGTTTGAGAAGGTTAGGAGAGCAATTACAGTAGAGGACGGTTGGTGGAAGGAAAAATAAATTGTTTTGACCGCTATAAACGAGGATTGGAATACAGTAGAGGTGCTAAGTAAGTTAAGTGCTGGAGATGAGAAGTAGTATGTAACATAACGTAAGTTGAATATACTGCATGTTAGCCTAAGAATGTATCCATGGAAAGGTACATCTAGATCTAAAGATTACTCCGCGTGTATGGGCGGGTATGTATGAGTAAAAGGTTTTAGAAGTAGAGAACAGAAAATTGGTAAGGACAAGTTGAGAAAAAACAATTAGACGATTGATGTGGGGAAGTAGAAGTGAGTCATAAAAATTAGGAGAAAGACCTGAGGATTAGGTGTGGGTTGCAAAGTCTCTGCCGGTTGGAAGAAGTCTAATAGGTCTCAGGAAGTAGAACTATTATAATTAAAGATTATGTTTTAGAATAATTGATGTGGGTATGTGCATTGAAGATGATTTGAGGTGGGTAAGTTTGACTGACTCAGAGGGAAAGGCTAATGGACGTAGAATGTAGGTTTATGTATGGGTTGACCGGGTTATGATGAAAATGTCAGACGATCTAGAGAGGTTGTAGGTGTTGAACAGGGGCGAAGCATGATGGTGCTAAGAGTAGTGGACTATGATGAAATCTAAAGAAAATTGCTTGGATGTGTGTCTGAGTAAAAGGTTTAAAGGGAGAATTAGGTGGGGAAGTATAAGTGAGAAAATTGAGATGGATTGGCTACGCCGCTATACTGAAGATAGAGAGTAGTGAATCGGAGGGAGAGCGGGGTATTGAGATGGGGAAGCACATTGGATGTGTTAATTGACGTGGGGATGTAAGATTAAATCATGAAATAAAAATTGGTGAAGTATGCCTGCAACAACAGGTCTCGACATGTTTGAACATGTATAATGCATGCAAAAACCATTTCAAGGTCTAGGATGTCTTCAGATTGGAGAAAACGCAAAATTACTAATAAATGATTGTTGAAATAAAAAAAACAAGAATGCACAAATAACACCAAAGGACAGCGTGCTCGGAATTGAAGATAAATGCTTTTTTTTTCCATCATATTACTCCAGTTTAAAATAATACTGAATATGACGAGCTTTGAGTTATATTTTTAAATGCAATACTTTTCAAGGCACCGAAGGACGGCATGCTCAAAAGTGTAGGTAGGCGATTTTTCCATCATATTACTCCAATCGGACAACATACTCAATATGACGAGCTTTGAGTTATATTTTTAAATGCAATACTTTTCAAGGCACCGAAGGACGGCATGCTCAAAAGTGTAGGCAGGCGATTTTTCCATCATAATACTCCAATCGGACCACATACTCAATATGACGAGCTTGGAATTATATTTTTAAATGCAATACTATTCAAGGCACCGAAGGACGGCATGCTCAAAAGTGTAGGTAGGCGATTTTTCCATCATATTAC